>CM070636.1:25617538-25923080 GCA_036346255.1 Ampelocalamus luodianensis | reverse complement strand
ATGTGGCCCCAAGTCGGCAAAACCACCCGCCTAAGGTAGTGAGATAGACAATCTTCCGGCACAATCGATATGCCCCAAGTGTTGGGACAACCAATCCATGCCAAGAATCACATCCGCACTTGAATGAGCAAAATAAGGTTTGCCAAAAATACCAACCTTCGACTACGATAGGAACATCCCGACATCAGAATCAGCTCTCATTTCCGCCCGAGAGCGGATGAGCAAAGAACCCCAAAGGTACAAGAAGACTACTAGCAGAGCAAATGATCTTGAAATAAAGAATCGATGCTCGTAATCAAATAATACCGCAGCAGACAGAATTAACAAAGTGTACCCATCACGACATCCGCGCCTCGAGCCTCCTCAAAGGTGGTTGACTCGACCTGCTCGCACCGGGCTTCGGATCATCTTCGTCGGTGGATGACCACTCCCTGCCGCGTCCTCCATTAGGCGAGGGCGCAACACTCGAGCGGCATTCGCATAATGGCCCTTGTTGTGGCGGAAAACAAATAACCTCGCGGCCGGATTGCGGAGGCGCTCTGTCTTGGATCGCGGCGACGTGGTCGGAACACGCTGCGGTGGGCGAGGGCTGGTGCGAATGGTCTCGGCCCGGTGGAGCAAAAGAACGGGCCATGTGCGCGGCCCAGAGGACGAGCGAGGTGGTGTGAGTAGCGTCGCCTCCCATTTGCGCTGCGGGACTCGCCGCGCCTTAGCCTTATGCTCGCACGATGGCCTTATCTACAAGGCCGAAAGTCGAGAAGTCCACAATAGATAGCTTGTCCTGCAGCTCCTCGGACAAGCCATCCATAAACTTCTCTGCTTAGCCTCATCGAGAGCCACCTCACCGAGCATAACGAGCCAAGTGATTAAACTCATATAGATACTCGCACGACTTGCGCCCTTGTTTGGCGAGAAACTCCTTTTCTTGAGCTTCATCGGGCCATCGGGATATGGGCCCGACGAAAAGCGGCCGGAACTCCTCCCACGCGACCACATGGCCGCGGCCGCATGGCGAATAGTTCTCCCACCATGAGAGTGCGCGCGCCTCAAGGCGGTGGGGCGAAGAGTGCCTTGTCTGCGCCCGGCGAGCTATGTTGAGCTTCCGCTCAACCATGCGCAGCCAATCATCCGCATCGAGAGGGTCCTCGAGGCGGGAGAAAGTCGGCCGGTCGTGTGCGGAGGAACTCTACAAGTCCCCGCGATCGGTGGCCGCCACCACGGCGGAGTGGAGGTATTCCTAGCAATAACCTCCAAGATGCGCGTCGGTCCATGCGGTTCGCTCAATCGGCGAGAACCTCGACCATGGTCGGAGGAGGGAAGCTCCTCATCATGACCGACTGCTTGCGCCACGCGTTCTCCGCCATCTGGTTCACTAAGACAAGTTAACAATAGCCGAAAACAAGTCAATACCCACTTGCAATTAACTTACTATACACAAAACAAGCACAAGACTTTTAAGTTACAAAAACCAATGACAAAGATCGGACACTTAGCAAACTCATACATATCTTACCCTTATGTCCCCACAAAATTTTTAATTAAACTAATTCCCTATGGTTCTCCCAAAGACTGATTCTACAGGTATAACTATCTTTTGATAGGAAAGAGAGAAACCAAGTTTCAAAACTTAAATTAGAGTAAGATGAGTAGAAAGCTAAGATAGGTAAGGAATAAAATCGAGAATCGCCTGGTTTTCATAAACCTTTTTATGATTTGAAAATAAGACTTTCAAAATATCCTAAGGACGACTATGCTTGGTTACTACTGGTCGAATGGCTCGATACCAACTTTGGAGGACCGCTTATTTGGCTTGTAATGCTTAACCAACCACCGTCCTAGCATCACAAATCAAATAACCGATCTCGAGATATGTATACTTCGAGCAAGATATCGCACTCGTTACAAAATTAGACATCAACTCCATTCAACATAGAGTCCAAACATTACACTACAAACGGAAGATAAACAAATAGTAACAATATTAGTATATAGGCAGAGTGCCAAAGATACACAAATAACAAGAACGATAGAAGCAAAGTGCCATAAGATGGCTATAAACAAAGCCAATCGGTGCCTTCAACCCACAAGGCATCCGACCGACCGCCAAGACTAGTCAGTCCAAGAAGCGGCAACACGCTCACGTATGAGGACCCCGAGGCTCACCTTCTTCCTGCAACAAAACATTAAGAAGCACCCGAGTACAAAGATTGTCTTTGTACCGCAAGACCGGTGAACTAGCAGGCACTGCTCATATGCTACATGCAGCTTATTTGGTGGAGGCCATATGTTTCATTTGCATAAAGCCAACTTTCGTTGCAATAATATAATCTTTAAAGGCAAGTTTGCAATTCATTTTAAGATTGAAATAGCAAGAAAGGATAATAATAGCAACAGAGCAAAGATAAACAACCTAGAAGTGACTATCCCAATAGTCACCACAACAATAGCACGAATCCGCATTCGTACACCCATCAAGTTTTAATTTAAATGTTGTAGTCTAACTCTTGAAAAGCTTACCAAGCGTGTCCATCACCTAGGCGAGGCTATTCGAATAGTTTTTAAACTGGGGTGTACCATGACCCACACCTCGAGGCCTTTAAGCCAAAGCACACTTGAAGGTATCAAGCCGCCTAAGTCCTCGATGTTTCCAATATTGTGTATCAACCCGAGCGCTCGTATGGATAGAAACCCATACGCTACATGGTAAAGCAAAAGACAACTACCCCTCGGGATAAAGCTTTGACAACTACCATGCTCCCACCTCCATCCCTCCCGCGACCTCCGCACCGGAGCCAATACCGCCAAAGTACTAGGTCAAGAGAGGTCCCATATACTCTAGTGTGGTTAGCCGCAAATGCCCTGGATAAAAATTCACCACAAGATGTTCGGTCCCAATTGGCCGGCACCTTTCACCACCAAAAGATCACACCAATCTTACCATTGTGCCCGCCCAAATCATTTTTGTTTTCATTTTTAGTTTTGCAATTAAACATAGCAGGAATCTTAAACATAAAGTTGTAGTAAATTTTGGTGATCAAGGTTCCGACTAAAGTCGATAACCGCCCTTCTCCGATACTAAGCATGTCTAGCAATTGAAATCGTATCTACTAAGTGACAAGAAATCATCCAAGATCTCTAATCACAAAATAACCTAGGCTCGTAGTAGAGATCAATATTTTGTCTACAGGATATGCACATGGATTTAACTAATCAATTTAACACAAATTAAGCGATGCATACATCAAATTAAACAAAATATTAGACTTTAAAATCCGGGATAAATATGATCAAACCGCTTGCCAGGTGGTTGCTCAATATGGTGGGAGGATCGTCCTGGGTTGCCTGAAATATCGGCTTAACGATCGAACATAACAAAATAAGACAATAACAGACAAAACTCAAACATACAACAACACCAAAACAAGCTAAAACTCACACGAAACCTAACAAGATATAACAAAATTTTAGAAACAGAGAACAAATTATTTTAAGTTATTAGCAATTTTCTATGAATTTTCTAAGCTAAAAACACAACAAGCCACTAGTTAATTACTTAACAAATTTTCATGAACAAACAGGTGTAAAACCTATCCTAATAGTTAGTATCTGAAAATGAAATTTTAGTAATTGGGTCATTTAATTTGGACAATTTTGGAAGAGATATGCATTTTCTAATTTAGAAGATACATAAGACATCATTTTATTAGCTAACGATTTTTGCCAGAGACATGGGTGAAGCTAATTTTAGTAAACAATACATTTGAAATGAAATAAACGACCTTGGATTCATGCAATTTGGATAAAATTGAATTAGTTATGCATTTTACAAGTTTAATTGAATTAACAAACAGAGAAAAGCATTACGATTTACTAAAGCATTTAATCCTTTTCACCCACTTAACAACCCAACCGGGCCGCGAAAGTCTTGACGAAGCACCGCCACGAAAGTGGCGCAAGGCGATTCTAAAATACGTCTTTGACATATCAAGTGTACTTTAACACATACTCAGGAAATACGCCAAACGGAAAGCATATCGCCAGGGTTACACACCCACTAACGACATCATGGGCCCACATGGCGGTTGACTTCGGAGGGAAATATAACGGTTGGATTAGAGTTTACTAAACACGATTACGAGAGGCCCACAAATCGGTGACATAACTAAACAAATATTAGTGCTACGAACGCCACCCGGCTGCCCAGCGCGCGGGGCACGCGGCGCAGCAGGATCTCGCGAACTAGTGGGTTTCAAGCGGCGAGTGATACCCGGTTCACGGACTCGGCAACCCGTGGTGGCGGCGCGGTCCGATGGTCACCGGAGTTGAGCTCACGGCGGCCGGAGGCGGAAGAAAGCACGGCCCGGAGAAGCGTCGGACTTCTAGAAGACTCCGAAGGTGTGCTTGCCGCCCAACACCGGAGCAAGAAGCACCGATAACGCCGACGAAGAAAGCCGAGGTGGCCGGAATTTCCACGGCGGCAAAGAGCTTGGAGAAGAATTGGTCGCGACGCGCACGATGCACAAAGGCGTAAACAAGCCCACCGTTGCTCGGGCATCAATGCGATCCTAAGGGACTAAGTGGCGGGAAACTCACCGGTCGCAAACGAGCTCACGGATCGAGATCGCCCGAGGGAGACAATACCGCTTCTTGGTGATCCCCGGAGCCAAGGACCCGAATAGGCAAAATGGAGGCGCGAGGCAAGAGGAACACGATGGTGCGATCCGGCCGCGGCCGGCCGAAAGGCGGCGACGCCGAAGTTTTTCTCCAGGCTAAGAAATGGGCGAGAGGGCACAAGAATGGTCGAGAAGGAATGGGCGACCCTATGAGGTAGATGGACTTGAGCGATCCTCGAAGGCGACACGCCCCCGGCTGCGGCGGAAGTGCGTGACGCATGCGCGATCGCCAGGACTCCGGGAACGGAGTGGCGAGGAAGAACGAAGTGGGACCCATATGTCGGCGATCGAGTGGTGCGAACCGGTGGTTTGATTTGATCGGCGCCCGGCCGTTGATCCAAATGGGCTGGGATTGGTGTATGCATTGGACGGTCTTGCGCCGCGGCGGGATCGTTCGATCTTCATCGGACGGTCACGATTGATTGGACCGGCGACGTTTAGTTGAGCGCAAGGCCAAGTGGTGCGAGCCGGACTCGAGCTGAGTTGGTTGGGCCCGAGGAAACCTTTGGAATTTGATTTAAAAGACAGAGAAGGTTTTGGGGAATTTTTAGAGGTAGCTCCTGAGCTCTAAAAATTTCGAAATTTTATGGTAGCTACTAGAGACAGAGGACAACCTTGATAATTTTTCCAGAACTTTTATGCACTGCATTGTTCTAGAAAAATTCACAAGCTGCTGTCAGGAGTTTGACCAGTTTTCAACTAGTTTGACTTGGCCATTTAAAATAGCAAACAAAATCTAAAAATTGTGAAATAATTCAGGGAGGTAGATAGGATGATCAATATGATAGGAAAAATAATTTCAGAGGATGACCATAAGTTTGAAAGCTAAGAACCGACAACAACAATTTCCAATCACAAGAATTAAATTCTAAAATTGGAAATTGCTAGAAAACTTTAGAAACTTTCAAATGATTTGAAGAGACAACAAAAGTTTTTATTTCTCCTCAAAATTTTACATTTGAAATACAAACCCTAAGTTAGGGTCATACAAGATTTTACTTGGATCAACTCATATTCCTTATCATTGATAACATGCCCAAGAATCCACTTGGCATCCGAACTCGCACTTTGTTAACTTGGCATAAAACCTATTATCTCTTAGCGTTCCAACACCACTCGGATGCGCCCATGATCCGATTCGTCTTTGAATAGATCAAAATATGCCAATAAAGCGACAAAAGTCATCCAGATACTCATGCAGCATCCTGTTCATTGTCTCCATGAAAGTAGCAGGGGCATTCGTTAGTCCAAAAGACATAACTTTAAATTCAAAGTGCCCATACCTTGTAGAGAACGTCGTTTTCTCAATATCCTCCTTTCAGACAGGAATCTGATTATATCCCGACTGAAGATCAATCTTTGAAAATACCTTTGCCCCTCTCAACTGATCAAATAAATCTTCAATGCGAGGCAAAGGATACTTATTCTTAATGGTCAGCTGGTTGAGAGTATGGTAATCGATACATATGTGCCAACTACCATCCTTCTTCTTGGTAAACATAACAGGAGCTCCCCACGGAGACACACTGGGTCGAATAAGATCTTTCGCTTTTAGATCGTCCAACTGCTTCTTTAGTTCCTCCTGAAAAGGACGTTTGGGCCAGTGGTCATAAACCGTCGAGCACCTGCTAAATCAATCCTGAACTCCTTTGGGCGTGGGGGCATCCCGCAACTCTGTTGAAATACATCTAGGAATTCCCAACCGAATACTTTCGCACCAAGGAGGAACTCGGCTTCCCCTAGAGACAAAAGAAATCCACTCTTTCCGCCGACTACGGGATAAAAATAGCAAGCACACCGAGTGAATAGGAGGGCACTACAAAAACATGATATGACGCACGGAACTATGCAACCAATCCATTCCCAAAATAATATCAACAGATCCATCTTCATAACCATTAGATTAGCAATGAAGTCCTCTCCATCTAAAGAAATCACACATCCAGGAATGATTAGAACTAGAAAGCATTCCCCAGGCGAATTAACTAAAATAGTGAGCTATATCGCCAAAACTCAAATTGGCCCACTAGCAAACTCTAACGATGCAAAAAGAAAGTAGACCAGAATCAAACAAAACGAAGCCTCCCTGAATCCACGGCGTATGCCACCACATCGGGACACCCTGTCTCAGCGAATGATGGAGGTGTAATACCCCAAATGTATTGAGAGAAAGAAATAAATTAGAGACAAGGACCAATTAGAAAAGTGTTTTAACAGGGAGATTAGAGGGGATTTACATAATTTCGACAACTTGGCTATGGGCTTCACCCAGATTTAGGCCCATGAGGGGTACCAATAAAAAGAGGAAGGAAACCCTAGAAGTGGTCGGAGCATGGCATGCCATCCATCCTCCTGATCGTGGCAAAAGCCACCCCAATTGGAGGAAGAAGGATCACCGGAGATCGACCAAGAAGAAGGAGATCTGGAGGTGCCCAAGAGGAAGAAGGCGGGGAACAGGACCATCTTTGGGGAGAGTTCGGTGGGTGCTCATCGTGCTGCAATCGGTTCTTCAAGGGTAACCTCGTTTCCCTTGCTTAGATGTTTTAGCGCTTAATTGTTCTATGCTGAACGTGCCTAAGGAAAGATCGGGTTAGAGGCGTTTGATATAGTTAAGGCGGATTCAGTCTGACGCCTCCTAGGAAGTTGTAGAGGACATCAATAGCTTTCAATGAACTGCTAACGTAATTTTTGGACCTCGTAGCAAAAGATGAATTTAATGGTGCGGTTGTTCGCACCCGTCGGTTTCTGGACAGGTTTTAGTAATCTGACCTTTCCGATCAGTTAAAGAGAGAATTAGAGGATCTAAGTATAATGAAAGTTGTAGATAATTGTCGTAGCTTTAGGAAGCACAAGAACGCGAAATTTGGATGAACAGCTGAAAGTTATGATAGTTTTAGTGCTCTGTCCAGAAAGTCCGGAAATCGATGTTTTTGTTAATCAGCTTAAAAGTGATTTTAGATGGCCGAATAAGGAGGCTCACCAACTAGGTTTAGTTGGGAAATTTGATTACCTTTCAATGAAGTCCAAGAACACCTAATTTGGACCACTGTACGGAAAGATATGAATTTTAGAACTTGTGTTCACGGAGGGAGTTCGATTAGAAAGTGGGGTCGGGATCGCGTTGCAATCGCTACTTGATGTGTTGCCATATAATTCATGTTTTTCGTTCGTGGTCTTAGTTTATATTCTTAATGTATTAGGTGGGATTGGTACGGGAGCACCGCCTTCACGCCCTCTATTCTCACGCGGTTAAGACAAGTGCATTGTTTGATTCGTGGTTGTGATTGATCGGCCATGTTTGGGTGCTTTTTGATATGTGATAGCATAGTGAGATTGTTGGCATGATGTTGGTTTAAGATTGGTGGATGCTCCAAATATGTTTATGCTCTATTGTCGATGATGTTATCGTCTTGTGGTAATTTGATGATGATTAAATGATGAGCATGTGCATATTGAGATCATGTTGAGGCTTGGTCAAGTGGTGACCAAGTATGATTTTTTGAGATCCCGTCATGAATGCGGGCGAGATCCCCACACTCGTGGAGTGTGGGTTGAGGTCCCCATATTGGAGTAATGGGCAATTGGTCCCGTGCTTGCGAGCACGGGCATGGGTATGCGGCGGTTGCATACTTTGCATTACCGTTAAAATGCAAAAGAGATAAAGAGACGGATCCTTGAGCATTGCATTTGCATGTGAGATGTTCTATTGTTGCATTTCTAGCTTTGAACGATGTTATAATTGTTAATATGTACTTCGAGTGTGTGGGCTCACTCTTGCTTTTATTGTTGTTTTAGTTTCGATCCAAGAAGACATGCATGGGAAATAGATTGATAGTCACACACTCCATCATGAACCAAATAAAAATGAATAAACTTGATTGTGTTTTATTCTGGGAGTTGCTCAAAGATTTATTATGTTTTGTCTCATGCAGGGTTAAGTGTAATAATGATGAGTAGTGGAACTTTATACTTCTCTAGTTATGTTAGACACTTAGCATGATTTGATTATCTATTGAGGATTAGAGTTGATGGCTTGATTATTTGTGATTTACTTTGCTTGGAATCCCCATGTAATTGATTTTAAGGAGGTTCCAAAATTTATTAAAATTGCCTTGTTAGAGTTATTTAAGGTTAGTTCGGAGCATTCTAGGCTCATGTGGTAGTGGTTGGTATGGAAGCGGTGAGGTTGTGGTTAATAAAACATTAATTTTGACACACTAAGCCATGGGTGGGATTGGGTTATTGCATTGCATTTACGTGCATGTTGTATTGATGATTCTGTTATGATATACATACATATATATAATATATATATATTATAATGCTATAGTTAATATGTGTGGGATAACCCATGTTGAGAGGTTGAGGTCGAGGTTGTGGCGTGTTGTACGGTTAAACCCTTTGTTCGTGGTATAGCAATAGTGAAGTGCCCTTGAGGACCCCAATTTATTTGGCTTGTAATGTTAACCAACCACGGTCCTAGCATCACAAATCAAATAACGATCCTCAGATATGTATACTTCCTAGAAAGCATATACACACCTGTTACAAAATTAGACATCAACTCCATTCCAAACATAGAGTCCAAACACCACACTACCAAACGGAAGATAAACAAATAGTAGAGTTATTACGGATAAAGGGAGCCACAAGATACACAAATAGACAAGAACACAAAGCAAAAGTGCCATAAGATGGCTATAAACAAAGCCAATCCGTGCCTCCAACCCACAAGGCATCCCCGGACCGCCAAGTCTATCGTCCGCGCAAACCTGATCACGAAGTGAGGCCCTTGGGGCTCACCTTCTTCCTCTGCAACAAAAACATTAAGCAAAGCACCAGTACAAAGATTGTCTTTGTACCCCAAACCGACATGTGAATTAGCGCACTGTCATAAGCTACATGCAGCTTGTTTGGTGGAGGCCATATGTTTTATTTGCATAAAGCCAACTTTATTTGCAATAATGTATACGGTTTGAAGGCAAGTTTGCAATTCATTTTAAGATTTAAATAAAAAGGATAATAATAATAAAAGTAAAGAAAACAACTAGAAGTGACTATCCCAATAGTCACCACAACAAACACGAATCCCAGTTCGACCACCCACGTTTAATTTAAAATGTTGTAGTCTTGTTCTTACAGCGTGATCCGGCGTGTCCATAACCTAGGACAAGGCTATTGAATAGTTTTAACCTGCAGGGTGTACCAATGTACCCACACTTGACGCCTTTGCCAAGCACACTAAAGGTATGCAACTGACTAAGTCCTCGAGACTTTTTCCAATATTGTGTATTAACTACGAGCGCTCGATGGATAGAAATCCATACGCTACATGGTAAAGTGAAAAGGCAACTACCCACTCGGATAAAGCTTTTGGACAACTACCATGCTCCCACCTCCATCCCTCCTGCGACCTCCGCGACCCGGGCCAATACACGCCAAAGTACTAGGTCAAAGAGGTCCCATATACTCTAGTGTGGTTAGCATAAAATGCTCAGACGGTGGCGCAGTAACTCGGTCCTTAACGGCTGGCACCTTTCCGCACCCAAAGGATCACACACCTTACCATTGTGCCCAAGTCTAAATCATTTTGTTTTCAGTTTAGTTTTGCAATTAAACATAGCAAGAATCTGAAACATAAAGTTATAGTAGAATTTTGTGTGATCAAGGTTCCGAACTAAAGTCGATAACGTTCTCATGTAGCTAAGCATGTCTAAGCAAGTTGACCGGATCTACTAATGACAAGAGATCATCCATGAATTAATCACAAGAAATAACCTAGGCTCGGTAGTAGAGATCAATATTTTGTCTACAGGATATCAAACACTGGATTTACTAATCAATTTAACACAAATTAAGCAATGCATAGATACTTAAACAAAATATTAGATTTCAAAATCCGGGATTATCATGATCAAACGCTGTTCGTGTTGTCGAAATGCTCAACTCTGGAGGATCGCTCTCGGGTTACAAAATGTCGAAGCCTAACGATCGAACAAATAACAAAATAGACAATAACAAGACAAAACTCAAACATACAACAACATCAAAACATGCCAAACTCACACAGAACTAAGCATGATATAACAAAATTTTTAGAAACAGAGAACAATTCAATTTAAGTTATTAAGAATTTTCTATGAATTTTCTAAGCTAAAAATACATCAAAACACTAGTTAATTACTTAACAAATTCTCATGAAGAAACGATTCTAAAACCTATCCGATAATTAGTATACTAAAAATGAAATTTTCAATGGGGATTTGAACAATTATTGAAAGAGATATACATTTTCTAATTTAGAAGATACATAAAACATCCTTTAATTAATTAAAGATTTTTCTACAGAGACAAGGTTGAAACTAATTTTAGTAAATAGTTCATTTAAAATGAAAATTACAGACCTTGGTTTTATGCAATTTGGAGAAAAATTGAATTAGTTATGCATTTTACAAGTTTAATTGATTTAATAGTTCAACGAAAACACAAACGAAATACTAAATCAAATTGGAAATACTAAAAGCTGAAAACCCTTTCCCACGCGACGGCTAGCCTCAGACGACAAGCGGGCGGCGATTTCGAGACACCCGCCAGAAGATGGCGCCGGCGTATTCGAAATCGCTTGGCAACCGATGCAAACCTAACATTCGCCCGAGAAAACGCCTTGACTAACTCCAACGGTTTTAAAAGTGCGCGAGCTCGTCCGGACAACGGAGGAACTCCGCATCGCGAAGCTTGCGGCACCTGCCGGCGAAGGAGGGCTCGCGGCGGGCGAGGGCAAAAATGGGATCGACACTAACGCGCCGCGTAGGAGCCGGTCGGGACACTGGGCCGCGGCGAGGGGAGCACTGCTACGGTGGGACAGCGGCCGCGCGCTTAGCAAACAACGCGGCAACTGCGAGGTCGGGGACTTGCGGGATGCGGAGGAGGAACTTGGAGGTGTGGCCGATGACGAAGCGGCGCGGCGAGGAGGAACGACGACCAACCAAATGGAAAAGAGTGGGAGGAAGTGAGAGGTCGAGATCGTGCAAGGCGAGGAAATGGACAGTTAACTCACGGGTGGGGCGAAACCCACCTTTGGGGAAGAGAAAGCGAATTAACGCTTCCTGCGAACGAAACTTAAAATTAGATGAGGCATGATGAGGATGCGGAACACGATATGGCGCGCAAGGGAGGATGATCTTCATTGGCCGCGGCGATGATGCGGCGGCCAGGGTGGAGTTGCGCCTCGATTTGGGCTCGGAGGAGAATGGAGGGTGGGAATGGGTGTGGTGCCTAGCGAGATGAAGAAACCGGTGAGCTTAAGTAGGAAAGGCGGAGGAATGCATGCGGCGGCGTTGCGAGGAGACAAGACGGTGCCACAACGGTGAGGAGATGGTGGGTGATTAATGCCGCCGAGCATGGCGAACAGGGGCGATCGGCGAGTGCGCGGAAAATCGAGCGGTGGCGAGGCAATGAGTGGGTGGCGTTCATTCGGCGACCGCGAATTCACCCGGTGCGAGTAGGTGACGACGACATTGGGGCCGCCGGGCCGGCACAAAGAAGCAGCGATGAGTCGTCGCGCGATGAACTGGTTCGACTTCGATCAAGATTGTTTGCCGGCTGGATTCCGAGATGGCGGTCGAGATCTGTGTGCTTGGCAGGTCGAATACATACGCGGCGTGGTCGTCGATTTGCATCGGACGGTCACGACGATGGACTGGGGCAGCAGGCGGTCGACCAGTCAAGTGGTGGGTCGGTTGAGTGGTTGGGGCAGCGAAAATTTCGGTTTGAGTTTAAAAGCGAGAGTTTGGGAATTTTAGAGTAGTTCCCGACCAAAAATTTGAAATTTTTATGTAACTAAAGGGACATGAAAAACATTGCATAAATTTTCCAAAACTTTTATGCACTGCTTTTTCTACAGAAAATTCTGCTGCTGACCTAGGGTTTGACCAGAAATTCAAACTAGTTTGACTTGGCCATTTGAAATAGTAAATAAAATCTAAAAATTGTGAAATAATTCAGGAGGTAGATAAGGTGATCAAGATCATAGGAAAAATAATTTCAGAGGATGATCACAAGTTTGAAAGCTAAGAATTTGTTGACAACAATTTCCAATCACAAGAATTAAATTCTAAAAATTGAAATTGCTAGAAAAATTGTAGAACTCTCAAATGATTTCATGAGGCATCAAAAGTTTTTATTTCTCCTCATAATTTACATTTGAAATACAAACCCTAAGTTAGGCTGTTACATGCCCACATTGGATATCGTAGTTCAGCTTTAATAGTAAGTATATTTAGAAGAGTTGTTTCTTCTTTGAAATTTGAATTTGGTCATCTCTTGTCTAGTTGGGGTTGATGAGCTCTTGTTATTAGTTTATTATGGTTGATGGGTTGCTTTGAAAAGGATTGATTTGTTTCCATTGGTTTAATTTTGTCATGTAAAGCAATCATTGTTTTCCCAATTGTTGAGTTATTTTTTTTTGCGGCTGGTGAACTTGGTTGATTGTCAAGCTTGACCTTTATAATGTACGTGGAGGCTTTGACGCAAGGTATCTATTTTGGGTATTTTGAGTGTGGAAGTTGAATGTTTCTTTATGAAAGGAAACGTTAAACCTTAGCGATGTCTTGTGATGGTTAAACTAGAGGTTATAACCAAGAAATTAATGGTTGTGATATGGGTTATCAAGTTGAGTCTATAGTGTGGTATATTGGATCTTAACTAAGATCCTTGGAAGGGAAGTTGTTTAATTTGATGGTGTCTTGTAGTAGTTCTTGTCGAATCGTGTTTAAGGGTATGGTTGTACCCAATTGAGGTTAAAGGATTTATTAATAATTATGAGATATTGGTGATTTCGCCGAGCATTAAGATTGTGGAATTTGTTAAATTTATTGGATAATTCTGTAATGGGTCCCAATGGATTAATCTATCAATAGTGATGATTATGTTAAGGATATGTTTGACGTTGCTTGGAGGATTTTAATCTAGAAATTTTCATAAGTCGACTACTTGATGATTATACTTAATTGCTAGATTGAAACATGTATACCGGATTGGATGAATGTTGAGGTAGTACCTTGTGAAACCCCGTGATTTAAGGAGATGATGTTATTAAATCCTTAATTAAACTCGAGCATAAAGTGGAATATTGACACTGTATATAGATGGTTCAGTGATTACAAATAGACGATGATCCTATTTGCATACGTGATAGTTACAATTGTCAATTGTTGATGATAGATGAGGTGGGTGTTGAGCACCATTTATGGATTAGTGGATGAATGATTATGTGGTTTCGATAGTGTGCCTAGCTAAATTATTATTTGATAGCATGATCCGATTAGAAGAGGTTTGTTTCAACCTTGTGGCTTGTGTTTTTGGGTAGGTTTATGAGGGATAAGAGGCTATGATGAGTCTCGCTAAGAGTGTATTATGTCATTGTTATGGCGATGGTCAGTATGGATTATGATCATAATATTGAATGTTTTGTGTAAAGGAATTGGATTGCTCACCTAATATTGATTAAATAAAAATGTTTCTAGTTTCGTGTTTGTGATCTTTCGACTCAAAGTTGGTGTGGTAGCTGAAATTGTTTTGAGCAAAGTGAAGTGTTGAGAGGTTTTATAAGTTCCTAGGTGGTTTATGTGTTGTGGTCTTCAAATCCTTTTGTTGAGTTGGTATGGTGATGTTGTAACCAACGAGTCATTTTCTTGTAAAAGGAAAGAGTGAAGTAGAAGTATTTGAGATTGAAGTCAAGTTCTGTAATTTGCAGTGTTATTGAAGTTTATCTAAAATCGTTGTTCTTGCCCACAAGAGGTTTTTTTTGAATTTCCAAAGCAATATTTTATTCTCGCTTGAGGCTTGATATTCTCTGCTTGGAACGTGTGCCCTCAATTATGATCTCATCTTTTGTTTTCCAAGATCATTGTTATTTAATTGTTCTCTTGATCTTGTAACGATCGTAAGTGGTAACGTTTCCTTTGTGCTGAAATTTCTTCTATTTGCCCTTCTTCTAAGAAAGGGTTAATCGAATCGATTGCAAAGTCTCGTTGGATGTGAATTGACAACTAGATAGTGGTGGTCTAGTAGATGGTCCGTGAACCTTTAGGTGTCAAAGTTGTCCGAGGGGCATTGAGTAATAAATCAATTTATTAGAATAATCCTTGAAGAGGATTTGATTTAAAAGAATGCTTGTCTTTGGAGCTAATGGTTTCATATCGCAACTAGTAGGACCTATAGCGAGATGTGGTCCAAGATTTTGTGTTCATTTTGAAAGAACATTAGAATTAACAAGTATGTAAATCTTGACCAGTTTATTAGAGTATCGATCTTGGAACATTAGAACATTAGAAGAAGTATGATGGAGTAGTTCAAGGAGAGTAGCAGCAGAGAAATCTAATAGTCGTGTTAATTAATGAGATAGCAGGATTGTTGAGTTATTGTTAAGTATGACTCCTCTGAGTAACCCTATGGGAGTTAGATTATCTCTAAGGGTAACTTGATCAAGAATATATTTATTTATTGACGTTGGTGATTGAGTATGTTTGAATCTTGGTCAATCGTTAGGTGTTGTGACAATATGTGTTTATTGTGGTTGAGTAATCGCATTTGATTGGTGTGGGTTAGAGAAGGGCTAAGATTGATGAAACGAATAGCCTTGAGGTTACTTGACTAGTGAGGAATGTTGATACTAAGGACTGAGGTTATTGTTGGGTGTAGAAATTTTAGTCATCGATCCGAGGGTTACCTATCAAATTTACTAGTGCAGTAGGAGTCTTAGAGATTAAATTCGGCTTGCATTTTTATGCTAGCATCTTGGTTTCCATGATTAGGTTCCAAGAGTTATGGTGATCTTTGATAGAATCCCTTGAATGTAGTAAATGAGTGTGTATGGTGAATTTCAAGTTGATTATGCTTACAAGATTGAGGTAACATGATTGTGGCTGAAATCTATATTGAGGTGTGTTGGGATGTAACACCCTGGCTATTCGGAAGCCAAGATGTCACCTAAAACATCTAACATACATCCATAATGCGGAAGAATTTGAATAAAATCAACTAATGATAGTATCAAAACAACCAAGACATGATGAAGGTATCCTTCCTTCACCATCTAATCTATTTATTTCATTCATTGATAATGAAAGTTCACATGCAAGAATAATTCAACATCAATGTGGAGAAGGTATCCTTCCTTCACCAATTATAAATTTATTATTACAGTTCATCATTTACGAATGTAAAATAGAACTAAATTTAATCTTGAACATGAATTGGATGATGTGAACAAGTAGTGCGTGTCTACTCCTCCCAAGTGAGCCAACATCAGGGGTTACCTAAAATAAACAAACAACGCAAGAGTGAGTCCACGACTCAGCAAGTACAGTAAAAGGGACATAACACACATATGAACAAGTCATCATCATAAGAGAATATGAGCATACATCGAATGAAAACTTAGGAATCCATGGCATGAATGAATGTACTCAAGGATGGACTGCACACATGCTTATACTGGTATAGCGAGTGACACACCCGTCGGTGTTCACTTAAGCCCGCACCTTAACAAAAGTGCGGGGATCCAAGTCCTATATGAAGAACGTTTCATATAGGTGTCCAAAGCTCCCATACTGGAATTTATGGGTCTTACGTGCCCATCTGAATTTATGGGTCTTTCAATCCACTCCGTGGACGGACATGACAATGTCCAAATCTGCCCACATTGGAATGGTGGGACTTACAATCCACTCCGTGGACATAACATGAATAAAAGGATGAATGATATGAACATGAACAGGGATAATACCATCTCTCAAGATATACTCCACATAATGAAAGAACATAACCAGTTCAAGATCTCGGGTAACACAATATGTCACATTATATTCATGTAGACATTCACAATCACAAGACTTAAAATCAACAAAGTACTTGCCTTCGCGTTACGGCGTTAGCGCAACGATGGCGCTCCCAAACCCGTAGTCTCGCGCCTAAACAATTAAGTAACGAAATAAGAACAACATAGAGCCCAACATGAATTAATATTCTACAATACCCTCTTGCACACCCAAAACATAGTCATAACCCAAATCTGAAATTCCAGCAGCAACATGGAATCCCATCTGGACAGCAGCACGGTAAAGACCAAAACTAATGATCTGGGACTCCAAAGAGATGAGCCCAGATCCTACATGAGCTTAACAAATATATCTACAACTTTGTAGTTGTGAGATAACCCAATTCGGCCAAACTAAATTGCTAACTGTCAAACGAAACAGCAGAACATAATCTGACTGAGCAAATAGAACATGAGAGCTAAAACGTCCATAACTTTTAAACTACAACTCTGAATTGAGTGTTCTTTAACAATATGAAAAGGTTATGAAATTATCTACAATAACCTAGTTGGTACGACATTCATATTTTGCCTTTAACAAAAAGTGGCACACGGGTCAAAACTAAAGATAGAAACTGACATACAATCTGGACAGACTGACCTACAATCTGGACAGTCACAATGAAAAGTGCATAACTTTTGATCTATAAATCCAAATGAGGTGTTCTTTATCAATCCTGAAAGATAGTGATATCACCTTCAAAATTTGTTGGGCAAGACCTCTGAATCACCCTCTAACTAGGCCATATATCAACCTATACAGAGACTGCTAATTCTCGTCAGGATTCTGGATAGCAGATAATAAATCTATCATAACTTTTGACTCGAAAGTCGGAATTTAGTGTTCTTGGCGGCCACCGAAAGCTAAGAACAAAACCTACAATACTCTAGGAGATGGGATCCTCTGATTCGGCCTCTAAGATTGCGAAAACAGCCGCGCAAACTAATGGACATAATTGAATTTCCAACAGACAGACTTTTATCTAATCAAATTTAATCGGTTTCACTTCTACGACTAATCAAACAACAACAACCGCAATCGTTACCCTTGGAGACACGCTGCCGCTGAAATACCCCGCTAGATGCTCATCTCCTCTTCTTCTCCTCTCTCCTCCACCTTTCTCCTTGGCGACAGCAATGGGAGAGCACCACCAAGAGAGAGCAACGGAGTGCAAGGAGGGCGCGCCGATGCGGCACGGCGGTGGTGGAACACTGTAGCAATGCGTGCTACAGTGGTGGGCTAGGTTTCCCTCCTTTTATTAGTGGCGGCCCTCATGGGCCTCCTAGGCCAAAGCCGAAGCCAGGTTGTCAAAGAATTGCAGATTTTCCTCGTCTAAAGTTTAATTTCTCTTTTCACTGCTTCTGCATTACAATAAGTTGGAGTATTACAGAAAAACCCCTTTTCGTTTACTCTCCTTCCGTAGAAACATTCGGTATTACATTCTACCCCCTTAACGGATTCGACCGAATCTAAACACATAGCGAAAGAACAATCACGATCGAGAACGAACAACGGTAACCACGCTGCCGTTGTGAACAACACCGCTAAAGCTCATGCACGCGAAACTCCAACTTCCCGAGAGCCTCTCCTTGGATGAAATATCGCAACACAACGACGTAACACGACGTCGATCTAACACTCAACCCGGTACTTCCGGTACACTCATCGGACAAAATCGAAGGTAAGATCTCACTCGATGGTCAAGCGCCAAAGCGAAACCTCAAACTCGGATCTCCGGTACTCTGTTGGACCGAAAAGCGACTAGAGGGGTGAATAGAACACGATCTCTTTTCTCCCAAAATCAATTCAATACGAATCTCACTACAATAGCTATGAAAGCAATGAAGATCAATCAATCATGCATGGAAGACTTGTATTGAATCAACTCAAAACCCCAAAGTAAAATCAACACAAAACCAAAACACAGAGGCTCGGCGGTCGACCTCTCACGGGGCGGTCGGACGATCCAAGCGTCGAACCGCTACCTCGGCGGTCGGACCGATTTCACGGAGGTCGACCTCGTTCGATGAACAGAGAAAACAACCCGACAAACCGAAACGCAAATTGATCAAACTTTTGATTCGTGCGTCCAAACTTCGTGAAATTTGACACACACTACCTAAGTATGTCAGAACCTATTCCAAGCAACGATCGTGATAATTCTTGCCAAGATTCTGACCTTCTACGTTTGAGCGGTTAGGTCAAAACCGAGTCAAAACAAAAATATGATCTTGAGACTTGCTCGTGAGTGATTGATGATCTTGATGATCCTAGATGTATTCTCACACGTCACACCAAGCTAAATCACGTCAAGAAACTAAGCAATAACTCGGATCAAACAAAGACTCAATTCATCAAAGAGAGAAAGAAAGCACAAGAACTCACTTTTGAAGAAACTTTCTTTGGATTGATTTGATCGTTTATGCCACTCCATCAATGGATGACAAAGACTCAATACATGAGCACGAAATCCAATCCAACTCTCTAGAACCCTAACCTCCTCTCCTCCTCTCCTAAGCAAATTAGGGTTTCTAAACAATGAACGTCGAAGGTCGGGGTGCAGCCACCTCCTCCTCTATTTATAGTGGCGGCTTAGGGTTTCTAATAGAGTCTCCTAATGGGCTCCGTTAAGGCCCAAAACAAGCGGGTGACACCGACGCCTTTTAAAGCGCCGTGTCCGTTGTGCGAAGCACTCGCTGTCGCCACGTGTAGGTTGATCCAACGGCTCTCATCATGTCGGCAAGTCTCTCCCATCCGGCTCCCACCGAAACCACCATGGCACTTGCCGACCCCGCGCTGATTCAACGATCGCACGACGCCGTTCGGTCACCTTTGTCCATCTTGCACCATACTTGAGTCCAATGACTTCACCGGCATCGTCGATCGTTCGAACCTCGGCTCTTCAAGCCTAGTTCGATCATCCTCGCTGTTGACCGTCGTTGACCACCAAGCAACCTGCACAACAATAGACAAGCAAATCGAATTCGGAACAAGTTCTTCACAACTTGACCCACGTTAGTCAAAACATGCATCATGCAACACATATGCCATGAAATCCACGAACTTGACCTAACAAGCAATCATCGCGCCACACGGCGGCGACTTAAGTGGAAACCGGTCGGACCGCCGACCTTGGCGGTCGGCGCCACGCGTCCGACGCCAGAAGGCGGTCGGACGCCACAAAGGACTTAGCCGAAATTTCAACGCTGAAATCCGCAACCTCTCGGAAATTTAAAGCGAATAGAACTTTTGTGAAGCTCCAAAATTATGGGACCAAGTGCGGTAGAATCTCCTCACTTGCCTACACCTCTATTTTTGGCCCACCTCAAACTCGAGTCACTCAACTTGCGGTCCGACCGCTCAGCGAGCCGTCGGCCGCTACCAAATCGGTCGGACCCGACGGCGGTCGGCCGGCCACCGAACACGAGGCATGGCGGTCGCGCCACGGCGTCGACCGCTGAGACTGACAGAACGAACTTTGCGAAAACTCGTGTTTCGAAACCTTCAACGTCATTGCCAATTGACACATCATCCTAAGATCATGAGCATATCTCCATGATATCCACAATCTCCCCTTGATGATCACATTGGCAATTCCCAACAAATGCAAGTTTTGAGGTTTGAAAAGTAAAAACTCAACGTTTTGCGCAAAGGCACAACTTGGTCCATATGCAAGAAAAAGCAAAGAAAATGACCAAGCGGCTTGAATAGCATCGGCAAGTGAGATAAGGCAAAGAAAGCAAGAAAGCTTCAATTTCAAAGAAGAGTTAAAAATCTCACTTAAGGTCCATATGAAAGAACAATTGTTGAAATGACCTTTGATCATGGTGAGGATCAAGAATTGCAATTCAAGTTCGAAAGAGCAATAAAACCATAAGAATGCAACTAAGATGCAAATAAGAAACTCCCCTCACTATGATCCTCAAATTTGAATCTCAATTTTCTCCCTCTTTTGATACTTTTCCTTTTACACATCTTGAAATATCTTCTCCCCTTTGACAATAGAGTCATCAAGGAATCACGCCTTCCTCTCATCCGAGATAACAAATGCGAGCGAGGAAAAACATAAGAAGGAGCATGCATGAAATGTAATGAAGTGGCTTCATATTTTTGTATTTTCAATTTTGGATTACAAGAAGCTTTGGAGATTACCCAAAAGAACAAGCTAGCATCTCAAATTTTGCATAAACACCATATCGCTGAATGCGCTAGCAAGATCATGATAAGACATATATAACAAAGCTAAAGCAAGAAGGCTCAATGTAAAGCAATAAATTTTAGCATTTTAAGCAAAGCTTCAAATCTAACAAGTTCATCAACAGGATCCTAAGATGATCATGCCATGTCAAAATGTCAATGTGAGATCAAAAGCTAACAATGACCACATTAAGAGACAAGCAGTCTGAATTGAATCATTTTGCTCAATTGGTCTCAAACGCCCATTTTCAACGGTTTTCATTTGCAATGAATATTGAAATTGATTAAAGGTATATCTTAGTGAAGAAGATCCTGGACTAGGAGCCATCCACAAACTCTTCCTAAGCTTCTACGGGCAACAAATCTTGAGGTTCATGTCGGTTTGACAAGCGTCCCCATGAGATCGTGCGGATCATCAAACTACCTCCAAGTTCATGTCTATGACATACGATCTCGTGAGAGTAGTTTGGCACATTTTAAGCACAAGACAATCTTTAAATTTGATTTTCATTTTCACAAGAGCGATTTAGATTCTTAAAAGAACAAGAAGCTCAAGTAATGATCAATACTAGATTCAAGATCTAACACAACAATTTTGCAGGCCAATGTCACAAAAGGAGCACTAATTGCACAACTAGCTAAAACATCCACAAATTGCAGTTTTTAGTTCAAGTTGTCTTAAAGTTACGCTCATTCAGAAAGACTTAGCTACACATGTGAAAGCATGATAATTCTAGCAAGTCAAAGAACTAGACATGACATTGAGCGAATTGAAATACTAAAGCTCAAAGGGTAATAAGCAAAGCTTCATCAATTTTAAAAGACAAGCATAAAAGCTTATATAACAATGCATCTTTTTGGTTTTCATATGAATGCAGAAGAAACAATGAGATGCACAAAAACTTAAAGAGCCTAAAAGATCAAAAGATCAAAAGAAAATACCACTAGAAGAAGGTATCGAAAAAGCGAAAAAACTCAAATGAACAAGAAAAGTTGAAGCAGAGCCAACTCCCCTCAAACCAAACCGTAGGGATAAATTACCCTAACTCACTTCTCAAGGTTGCAAACCTAGTTGGATCTAAAGGCTTGGTGAGGATATCGCCATACCGAGCCTCGGACTCCACGAAATGCGGCACAATATCACCCTTTTCGACATTATCTCTAAGAAAGTGATAGCGAATGTCTATGTTGTAATACCCGATATTGTGACAAGCAAATAGTCGGGAGAGATTAAATGTTAGGGAAGATTAATCTTACGGGAGAGAATTTAATGGATTTTGAGAGGGACCAACAGGAAATTTCACAATTCATCTTTTTGAGAGGATTTTGTTGTTCCACTCCAACCAGGCTTGGGCCCGGCCCATGAGGAAAAGGGGTGGCCGCCATAGGGGTGCCACTCCCCCAAACCCAGCCCCACCTCCCCACCTCTCCTCCTCCACTCCCTCCCCTTGAGCCGCCACCTCCTCCCTCTCCACGCCTCTCCATCTTCATCGCCCTCCTAGCACCTCCCTCCCTAGCATCTCCCTATTCCCCATGGCAGCCGGCCAAGGAAGAAGAAGGTGACCCCTTTTGGGTGGCGGCCAAGAAGGAAGAAAAGAAGAGAAGGGAAGAAGGAAGAGAAGAAAGGAGAGGAAGAAGGATCATAACCGGAACTCGTGGTGATCATCCGCTCAGGCGTGCCTTGTCAAATCTCAGCAAGGGTATCCCGTGATTCTTTGTTTTGGGGTCGTTTTCTAGTTGTTCATTTTCGGTTGTCAGTTCGTCAGTTTTCTGCAGCAGAGATGATTGTTGTTTTTGATTATGTTAGAGGCAGAATTGGGTCTGGGTGTCTCCTAGAAGTTGTAGATATCGTAATTACCTTTCATTGCCGACAAGAATCAGGTCATTCCGACTTCGGTAGCAATAGTTATGAATTTAATGGTGTGACTGTGTTTCTGGGAAGAAGATGAACAGACAGTTTGGATTAACCTGTTTTAAACATGCTGTTAGATGGGTTTTCAGAGGGTCTCACCATAACGAAAAACAGGCTAATCCTCTTAGCTTTCAGGAAAGCTAAAGATCACTGAATTTGGACGAACGTAGAAAGTTATGATAGTTTCTTTGTCGCTGTCCAGAAACCCGACGTGAAATATTTGCTCTGATTAAATAGATTGGTAGGTCTGGTAGATGGCCGAATCAGAGGGTCTCCCCAACTAAGTTTATTTAGACATTTTAATTACCTTTTCAGATTGTCCAAGATCATCCTATTTGGACTCCTGAGCAGAAAGTTATGAATTTTGAAGTCTGCTGTCTGCAGTGACCGACCGCTAGAAATTAGAAAAAATTAGAAATGATAAGAAGTTAGCGATTTCGATTGTAATGTTATGTATGATTTTGGTCCAGAATGCTAGTCTTAGTTTGGGTTTATCTTCTTGTCCAGGTGGCGAGATCCCAAGGGCAGCTCCCACTTGCGTCCGCCGTTTTACGCGCAGTTGAGGCAAGTATTCGGGTTATAAGCGTATTTTCGGTTGCATGATATGATTGTGGTGATTGCTTGTTGTAGCCTTGCACGAATGTTAGCGTAATGAGTTTTCCTTTTATCTTGATGAATGCAAGCTATGGTTAATGTTTTCCTTGAGCGTTGCTAAATCTTACATGTTGTTATGTACATGTTAAATTCGTGTATATGAAAGACGTGGGCATGGAGCAATTGCATGTTCCAATCGTGTTGGAGACTTGGTCATACATGCATGTTTTGATATATGATAGCGAAGTAAGGTTCTTGGCATGATGTTTATATTGAGATTGGTGAATACCCCAAGTATGATTATGCTCTATTTATGTCCGTTGTTATTGTACTTGGTATATTGATGATGAATAGATGTTGTGCATGTGCATATTAAGATCATCTTGAAGCTTGGTCACGTGGTGACCAAGCATGCATTCGTTGAGTCCGTCATGTATTGCTGGGCGAGTCCCCACATTGGTGCAATGTGGGCTATGAGTAAAGGTCCCCATCATTGGATGATGGGCAAGGTCCCTATACATGTGGTGTATAGGCTTTTGGTCCTGTGCGAGAGGCACGAGCAAAGAAACTAGCGGCGGTTGTATACCCGCATTACCGGTAAAATCACGAAAAGAGATAAAGTTAAAAGGTGCATTGCATTGGTTGCATACACATGAGCATGAAGGCTTTACTCGGTGCATTGTTCATCTTGGATTATTGATGCTATGAATGTTAACTTGCTTAGCCTTGTTGGTACTTGAGCCTTTGGGCTCCTCTTGTTTGATGTGTTTTAGGTACAAGCAAGGCGGCATGCATGGGAGGAGTAGATGAATTGGAAAGCACGCACTACGACAACATTAAAGCAATTGTCATTTAGCTTCATATAAGAATAAATAAGCTGAGAAATACCATGGTTGTTTTATGATTACGATTATGGTTGTGAGAATAGTGTTAATTTGATTACATTCCTATGATTATCTCTTATGCATGAGTGAATTGGATTATGAAATTTAAATGTTATGTTTACATTAGAAGCTATGGATAGTTTGAGTTTGATTAAGCGTAATAATGAGAATAGAAAGTTTTGGTTATGTTTATGTTATTATTCTACAGCTTGAATGAACTGATTATGATTATATTGATAAATGCCTTGATCAATTGTTAGAACCTCGGTATAGGCGACTATACAAAGGAGGTTTTGTCGAGATTTTGTAATTGGTCTTAGTTTAGCTTAGTTTAATTTAATTTTAGTAGCATTCGGGCTCAATGTTGAGTGAGGTGTTCTGATTATATCGAGCGGTTTGTAGGTCGTGGTGACTAGATATAAAAAATTGCTAATGTTAATCAACTTAAAAGTTTGACACACGAGCACGATGGGATGGGGATGGGTCAATCTTTGCATTTACGTTTCGTTATATCGTTTTGATTATTCTTGATATGAATTGAGTTTGGTTGCTTATTAATTAATTATATGATTATTATGAGTGGGATTAGTCGTTGTTGAGAGGTTAAGGTCGTGGTTGTGACCAGGCTTTGCAGGTTACACCAGTGCGTGGAGTGGGTATAGAAAGTGCTATCCGGATATCTTAATGCAGTGTCGATGGCGAGAATCTTTAGAAAAGTTGTTCTCTTCCCTGAATTTGAATTTGGTCAACTCTTATCGGTTGCGATTGATGGGTTTCTTTGAAGCGTTTGGTGTGTTTCCTTTGGCTTAATTTGCCTCGTAAATCAACTATTGTTTTTCCCAACCGTTGAGTTATTCTCGCGATTGGTGAATTTTGCTAATTGTCAAGATTGACTTTTGTAGGGAGTTTTGTTTTCTTATTGGAAAGCTTGACCTATTTATTAAGCTGATGTTTTGGTTAATGAAAGTTTCTTTTGTAAGTCCTTTAGTTCATGAAGGCTTTGACTCAACGTATCTCTTTTGGGTATTTTGAGCGTTGAATATTAATGGTTGTGTTATGAGTTTCAAGTTAAGATCGCGGTTTGTGCATGATCGATCTTAACTAAGGTCCTTATCAAAGAAAGTTGAATAAGTGGAGGTTGTCCTTGGTGGTTCTTGATGAGTGTGACTATGATGCGATAATAATTAGTTGGAATCAATAGAGTTATTAAGAGGTGTGGTATTACGATGAATTGGTGCGATCGTTAGGATTGTAGAATCAGGTAGATTTATTGAATAGCATGGAGTAATGTATCTCTATGGATTAGCTTACCCATTAGTGAGGTTATGTTAAGAATGTGTTTGAGCGATGCTTTAGAGGATATCAGTTGGAAATTTTCGTAAATTAGTTACTTGATGATCATACATAATTGCTAGATTAAAAACATGTATATTAGATTAGACGAGCGTTGAGGTAGCATGTTGTGAAACCACTGTTATCTGAGCGATGAGATTATTAAATGTTGACTTTGTGTTTATAGATGGTTCTGACTACAAGCAGTAGAACCCTATTTGTATACATGATTCATACAATTGACAATTGTTAATGCATTGGAGCGGGTGTGAGTAACACTAATGGTTGAGTGGGTGATTGAGTAAGTGGCCTCGATAGTGTGCTTTGCGAAAGTATCATTTGATAGTATGAACTAGTTAAAATAGGTTTGTTTCAACCTTGTGGCTTGTGTTTCCTTTGGAGAAATTTATGATGGGATAAGAGGCTATGATGAGTCTCGCTAAGAGTGTATTGTTACATTACTAGTGTGATTGTCGAGTAAGGGATTATGATGATAATATTGAATGTTTTGTATAAAGGATGGATCGCTCTTGGATGTTAATTAATTGAATATGTTTCTAGTTCGCATTTGTGATCTTTGGACCTCATGTTGATGTGATAGCTGAATTTGTTTAGAGCAAAGTGCGTGTTGAGAGGTTTTATTAGTTCCTAAGTGGAATAGGTGTTGTGATCTTCAATTACTCTTTGTCGGAAATGCCATGGTGATGCTATAACAACGAAAATCGAGTAAAGTGGAAGTATTTGAGATTTAAGTA
This sequence comes from Ampelocalamus luodianensis, assembly GCA_036346255.1. Classification (NCBI taxonomy): domain Eukaryota; kingdom Viridiplantae; phylum Streptophyta; class Magnoliopsida; order Poales; family Poaceae; genus Ampelocalamus; species Ampelocalamus luodianensis. Next base: position 25,896,854 of record CM070636.1, on the reverse strand, counting down.
AAGTTTCATAACTTGAGAATATTGAAGTTTGTCTAAAACTTTTGTTCTTGCCCATAAGAGTTTTCCAATTCTAAAGCGATGTTTTATTCAATGAGGTTTGATATTCTCGATTGTGGGGCGTGCGCCTCAACTTTGATCATATCTTTTGGTTTTGACAGTTTTATCGATTGTTTCTCTTGATCTTGTAACTCTGTAAGTGGTAACATTTTCTTTTAGTGAAACTTATTTCTATTTGCCTCTTCTTCTAAGAAAGGGTTAACCGATCTGTATTGTAAAGTCTCGTAGGTGGTGTCTTGGCATCTAGATAGTGGTGGCCTAGTAGATGGTTTGATGAACCCTTAGGTGTCAAGTCGTGCGAGAGGCTTGGAGTAATAATCGATTTATTAGAATAATTCTTGGAGAGGATTTGAGTTAAAAGAATATTTGTCTTTGGAGCTAACAGATTTCGTTGTCAACTAGTAGGACTTATAACAAGTTGTAGTTCAAGATTTGGTGTTCTTTTTGACCGAGCATTAGAATTAGCAAGTATGGAAATCTGATCAATTTATTAGAGTATCGCAATTTGGTAGTATTGGAGGCTATGAAAGTTATTCTTGATGATGTGGTTTAATGAGTGGGGTTACAAAGTAATCAAATCGCCATGTTAATTAATGGGATAATGGAAAATATTGAGTAACGTCAAGAGTGATTTGGCTTTAAATGAGTAACCTTAGAGGGTTATAATCTTTGTAAAGGTAAGTGGTCAAGAAAATATTTTCATGATGATGTTAATGAGAGAGTATGTTGGAATTATGGGATTTCTGGTTTAATCGAGGATTTCCTATCTTTTATATGAGAAGTTCGTTGTAGGAATCTTGGAGTTTAATTTGGGCTTTGCAATTTTATGCTAGGACTTGGGCACCCAATGATTATGTGTAGAGGAGGTAGATTAAGGGTGGGTTTGACAGTGAGATAATCATTGATAGAGCCCTTTTAGAGAAAGTATATGACTATGAGATGTGAATTCCAAGTTGTTTATTTCTAAAACATTGAGGAGATGTGATTGCGTGTGTAATCTATTTTGAGATGCATTGGAAGTCATCTGTCAAATTAATCATGTAGATAGAGGAGTTGTTGAGATAAAGTTTGGCGGCGTCGATAGAGCCTTTATCGGAATTGTGGATGATGTATTTCAACTTGAGTGTAACATTGAGAATGTAAAGTTAAGAAAGATGAGTTAGTGTGTTTTGTGATGACTGAAACTCCAAAGTTGAGAGAGATTTTATTCTTAAAGAGATCTTGAGAATTTGATACTTCCTCAAAGGGTGAATTGTTTCCTCGATTCTCGTTTGAGTTTTGTGTTGTTGACCAATATCTTTCGTAAGTTGAGTTTGACTCGATTTTGGTATATATGATTCTTATCGGTTGAGAAGAATAAAAGAAATGATGGATTTGAGTTAATCAGTGGTTTCTCTTTTAGCGATCGTGGTGTTTATTTGCAAATTTTCTAATTGAAGGTGGAAAGATTTTAGTGTTAAATCATCGATTTTGAATTTGACTCCTTTTAGTACCGAGTTGGTAACGTTTGGTTGCGTTGAGAGTTCTTCATTTTAGTTGAGCTTTCTTTGGTAAAAAGTGTGTTTAGGAAGAGTATTGTTGTTGTGTGTTTAGTTAAAGGAGGTGATTTTTGCTTTAGTGAGGATTATAATTGAGCGGTGGAACACGAGTTCGTGTTCTATGTGCATGTCGTGTGGTTGGTATCTTTGGGAGGTTTAACCCAAGATACATTGGGTTATTTTAAGCTAGTTGGCGCATCGCGGGTGTCTCGAGTCGTGCGCGATGCGTAACGTCTTGTATGTTGGTGTTGAGTGAATACAGGAGATCGAGTTTGAGGTTTCGATTGCAGTTAACCATCAGTGAGTCTTACCCTCGAGTCTTGTCCGGTGAGTGTACCGGAATGTCAGTGGGCGTTAGTACGAGCGTCGATTTCGTCTTGGTGTTGTGGTCTCTTACATTGGAGAGAGGTCACTTGAGTTGAAGTCTCACGTGGCGAGTTTAGTAGGAGTTGATCGCTTTGGTATCATTGTTAAGTTCTAGTTGTGGTTTTCTTTGGGAAGTTTGCGTTTAGATTGGGTCGAATCACATTAAGAGGGTAGAATGTAATACCCGATATTGTGACAAGCAAATAGTCGGAGAGATTAAATGTTGGGAAGATTAATCTTACGAGAGAATTTAATGGATTTTGAGAGGGACCAACGGAAATTTCACAATTCATCTTTTGAGAGGATTTTTGTTCCACTCACACTGGGCTTGGGCCGGCCCATGAGGAAAGGGGGTGGCGGCCATAGGGGTGCCACTCCCCCAAACCTAGCCCCACCTCCCCACTCTCCACTCCTCCTCCTCCTTGAGCCGCCACCTCCTCCCTCTCCCGCCTCTCCCTTGGCTGCCTCCTCCATCTTGCGCCCTCCTAGCACCTCCTCCCTAGCATCTCCCCTATTCCCCATGGCAGCCGGCCAAGGGAAGAAGAAGGTGACCCCCTTTTGGGTGGCGGCCAAGAAGGAAGAAAAGAAGAGAAGGGAAGAAGGAAGAGAAGAAAGGGAGAGGGAAGAAGGATCATAACCGGGAACTCGTGGTGATCATCCGCACAGCGTGCCTTCAAATAATCTCAGCAAGGGTATCCCGTGATTCTTTGTTTTGGGTCGTTTTCTAGTTGTTCATTTTGGTTGTCAGTTAATCGGTTTTCTGCAGCAGTTTTCTGCAGCAGAAAGATTGTTGTTTTTGATTATGTTAGAGGCAGAATTGGGTCTGGGTGTCTCCTATAAAGTTGTATATATCGTAATTACCTTTCATTTCCGACAAGAATCAGGTCATTCCGACTTCGGTAGCAATAGTTATGAATTTAATGGTGTGACTGTGTTTCTGGGAAGAAGATGAACAGACAGTTTGGATTAACCTGTTTTAAACATGTTGTTAGAGGGTTTTCAGAGGGTCTCACCATAACGAAAAACGAGGCTAATCCTCTTAGCTTTCAGGAAAGCTAAAGATCACTGAATTTGGACGAACGTAGAAAGTTATGATAGTTTCTTTGTCGCTGTCCAGAAACCCGACGTGAAATATTTGCTCTGATTAAATAGATTGGTAGGTCTGGTAGATGGCCGAATCAGAGGGTCTCCCCAACTAAGTTTATTTAGACATTTCAATTACCTTTTCAGATTGTCCAAGATCATCCTATTTGGACTCCTGAGCAGAAAGTTATGAATTTTGAAGTCTGCTGTCTGCAGTGACCGACCGCTAGAAATTAGAAAAAATTAGAAATGATAAGAAGTTAGCGATTTCGATTGTAATGTTATGTATGATTTTGGTCCAGAATGCTAGTCTTAGTTTGGGGTTATCTTCTTGTCCAGGTGGCAGCGAGATCCCAAGGGCAGCTCCCACTTGCGTCCGCCGTTGCACGGTTGAGGCAAGTATTCGGGTTATAGCGTATTTCGGTTGTATGATATGATTATGGTGATTGCTTGTTGTAGCCTTGCACGAATGTTAGCGTAATGAGTTTTCCTTTTATCTTGATGAATGCAAGCTATGGTTAATGTTTTCCTTGAGCGTTGCTAAATCTTACATGTTGTTATGTACATGTTAAATTCGTGTATATGAAAGACGTGGGCATGGAGCAATTGCATGTTCCAATCGTGTTGGAGACTTGGTCATACATGCATGTTTTTGATATATGATAGCGAAGTAAGGTTGCTGGCATGATTTTTATATTGAGATTGGTGAATACCCCAAGTATGATTATGCTCTATTTATGTCCGTTGTTATTGTACTTGGTATATTGATGATGAATAGATGTTGTGCATGTGCATATTGAGATCATGTCAAGCTTGGTCACGCAGACCAAGCATGCATTTCGGAGGTCCCGGCCATGTATCGGGATCGTTGAGGTCCCCATATGGTGCAATGTGGGCTATGAGTAAAGAGGTCCCCATCATTCAGATGATGGGCAAAGGTCCCTATACATGTGGTGTAAAGTGGTCCCCTGTGGAGGGCAGTGCAAGGGTACAATGACGGTTGTATACCCCGTGACACGGTGAAATGCGAAAGAGATAAAGTTAAAAAGTGCATTGCATTGGTTGCATACACATGAGCATGAAGGCTTTACTCGTGCATTGTTCATCTTGGATTATTGATGCTATGAATGTTAACTTGCTTAGCCTTGTTGGTACTACGTCGAGCCTTTGGGCTCACTCTTGCTTTGATGTGTTTTAGGTACAACCGCAAGACTCGGCATGCATGGGAGGGAGTAGATGAATTGAAAGCACGCACTACTCCGACAACATTAAAGCAATTGTCAATTAGCTTCATATAAGAATAAATAGATCACGAGAAATACCCATGGTTGTTTTATGATTCGATTATGGTTGTGAGAATAGTGTTAATTTGATTACATTCCTATGATTATCTCTTATGCATGAGTGAATTGGATTATGAAATTTAAATGTTATGTTTACCTGTTAGAAGCTATAGATAGTTTGAGTTTCAGATTAACTGTAATAATGAGAATAGAAAGTTTTGGTTATGTTTATGTTATTATTCTACACGCTTGAATGAACTCGATTATGATTATATTGATAAATGCCTTGATCAATTGTTAGAACCTCGGATAGGCTTATATACAAAGGAGGTTTTGTTTAGATTTTGTAATTGGTCTTAGTTTAGCTTAGTTTAATTTAATTTTAGTAGCATTCCGTGCTCAATGTTGAGTGGGTGTTACATATGTGTTGGTCCTAGAGTGTTGCATGTGGTTTTAGCAATGTTAATCGCAGTATGCATTGCGTAAAAGAGGAACACTATCAAAAGCCAACTCAAAATCCTTAAGAGGACACCATCCACAAAATCGACTACAAAGAACTAGCAAAGCAGCCTACATATTCAGCCAAAGAATGGGATTGTGCAATGTAAGATTGCTTCCTAGAAGACCAAGAGACAAGAGAAGTGCCTAGAAGTGACAAGTGCCTGAGGTACTCTTCCTATCTAGCCGACACCGCAAAATCGTAATCGAAACCCCGAATGGACAAGGACGAAGAGCAGGAATACCAAATGCCATATCGGAGGGTAGAGTGTAAATACCAAGATGCGCTTAACGGCTTGGCGATGGAAGTCTCTGAGATGCCTCAAACTCGCATGCAGGCATCGTGAAGTGGATGTCCGTCTTGAGGCCGCCAGTACAGGAGGAACCGATCATGCCATGGTACTTCGCTGATCGACGGCTTCTCCTTCCTCATCCGATCCAAAATACAAGTCGCCATGGGAGTGGCGATTGGCTTGCGCCACCATCTCAAGCGCTTGAGGAGATCCTGTGTACTTCATTCGATGAATGAAGATCCCTTCCTTGCATTGCTTGATTTGAAGCCCCATAAAATAGTTGAGTTCTCCCATCATGCTCATCTCAAATTCCCAGACATGGTCTCGTAAAAGTCGAAACAAGAGCATGAGAAGAACCACCAAAGATAATATCATCTACATAAACTGAGCAAGAAGGGAAGTCATTGCCACGCCTAAGGATGAACAGGTCTTGTCTAGCTTACCCATCTCAAAATCATTCTAAGCGTAAAGGTCTTAAGTCTATCATACTGTGCTCTAGGGCTTGCTTAAGACCATACAAGGCTTTGGATAGCTTGAAAACATGATGTGGATGCTTAGGATTCTCAAAGCCCTGGTTGTCTAACATACACTTCCTCCTCTATAAAACCATTCAAAAGGCACCTTAACATCCATCCGATATAATCTAAAGCCCTTAGAAGCAGAAATGCAAGCAGAACGCGAATGGCTTCCAATCTAGCAACAGAGCAAATGTCTCATCAAAGTCTAACCTCAACTTGGCTAAAACCCCGAGCTACCAATCTAGCCTTGTTTCTAACCACGTAACCATCCTCATTTTGTTTATTTTTGAACACCCAACGGGTTCCTATCACATTATGACCACTAGGAGGTTCTACTAGATTCCGCACTTATTCCTCTCAAAATTTTCTAAACTCATGCATGGCATTAACCCAAATAGAATCGATAACGATGTGATATATCGCGTGGTTCGGAAGAAGCAACAAATGCGTAATGAGAGTAGGGACTTGATCGTGATACCGAGAAAGTGACTCGCCATTAAGATTACCAATCATCCGATCCGAGGATGATGCCTCCAATATGAAGTGGAGCGCCCGAGGGAGACAATATCTCCTCAACCTCCGCAGTAATCGCCGATGAAGAAGATGCAGCAGAGCCTCAATTGGAGGTGAAGTGACGTGTGAGTGTTCTGGGAACTTGGACAGAGCCTCAGCAGCAGCAGTGGAGGACAAATATCGCCTGGCATCATCTTCCTCCACAAAAATGTCTCTCACTGTGTATCACCGAAATGTCTGGATCTAGCCTGTGGCTAGTCTCATCAAAAGTGACATTGCATGTCTCCGACAATGTTAGTTTCAACATTAAAACCCTAAAACCCTCGAATGTGCAGTGGATAACCTAAATAAACCATCAAAAGTCCTTGATTCAAATTTATCTAGATTTGCCTTAAGAATGAAACACTTAGCTCCAAAAACTCAAAATGAGAAATGAGGGTTTTCTACCAAACGAAGCTCATATGAAGTCTTGCCCAAAGACGGTCTCAAGTAGACACGATTTGGCATATGGCAAGTTGTAGCAATAGCTTCGCCCAAAACCTCCTCGGTGTGCTATACTCGCTAGCATTGTACTAGCCATCTCGACTAAGGTTCTGTTTCTTCCTTCCACAACGCCATTCTGTTGAGGAACATGTGGAGAAGAGAATCGATGCTCAATTCGCGCAAAGACAAAAAGAGGCAAACGAGGCATTCTTGAACTCCGTACATTGTCATCAATGATTGCTCTCAAGGCACCGTAAAGTTCGTAAGCCAAACGAAGAACAAGATCACGATAATAACCAAAAGCTTCATCCTTTGAAGCAAGAAAGAACACCCAAGTGTATCTCGAAAATCATCAACTATAACAAGAATGTACCACTTGCCACCAATTGACCGAACCCTAGCAGACCAACAAAGATCCATATGAAGCAACCGTCCCTGGTCCACTACCATGACCAAAGTCACTAAGGGGTGGAAGCGGCAACTTGCTTTGCCATGCCTACTGGCGCACATACAAAGATCCTTGACGGCCTTGAGTTTGGGCAAACCTCTCATGAGGTCAAGGTTGCTAACTCGCGATGATCAAAACCAATGTGCCCCAAACGCGTCGTGCCAAAGCCGTAACTCGTAAGAAGGTGTAAACAAACATTTAAGAGAACCAACCAAAGATTCGTAAAAATCAGCTCCAAAGATCCTAGCAACTCTATAAATCCCAAAACGAGCTCACCAAGAGAATCAAGCACCCGACAAGCATTTTTCTTAAATATTGTCTCATAACCATCATCAAGAAGTCATGATACAGAGAGTAAGTTAAACTAAGCTTGTCCACAAGGGCGACGCCCTTAGAATGAAATTGTCATTCACCCTAATTGTTCCTCCTTCAATCGCCCTTGAGTATTGTCTCCAAAGGTGATGAGGACATCACTCATCGAGTCGTGAAGGAGGTGAACCATTTTGAGTCTCCTGGTCATGTGGCGTGAACAAGCCTGAGTCCACGAACCATGTGTCCTTCCTTCGCGGTGATCCCGAAAATCAAGGCACAAGAACGATGTGTCTCAACATCAAGTTAGTTAAACATGACTTGGGAACCCAAGATCAGACACATGTCTCATGAGTAGTATGCAAAGCGTATGCTATCCTGATTCTATTTGAAATTCTGTTGTGAGCAATGGTTACTCTAACATGAGAGTTATCCTGTCTAGGAGCATGAGCATGATCGAGATGTGAAATAAATCCTAGACCAGTTTCTTCCTTTCTAAATTACCATGTCTCACAAAACTCTAGGTTGATTAGATGACATTCTAGCAAGATTTTTCTTAGCATTTTTCAACCTACGCTAACAGAACTCAACCAAATGCCCATCCTTCTTGTAATAGGTGCAATGGTACTTGGTACCACGGGAGAAGCACCTTTGATCGAACAGATGGTTGGGCAAAACCCGCAGATTTGAAAGTGATCTTTGCAGTTGGGTATCAAATTCAACTAAGCCATTTCTCAAAATTTGAATGTCATTAGATTTATCCTAGGCAAAGTTGTATCCTAACCCTTGCTTCTTATAAGGAGTTTTTGACTTGTCAAGAATCATGTTTAATCGTTTACCTTTAGAAAATCTTTCTAATGTGTCATTAAGGTAAGCAATTTCTTTTCTAAGGTTAACACATGAATCACACGTTTTAGCATCAAACCTCCTCTTATAAAGAGCAACTTCAAGCTTAAGAGCTTCACATGAAGCACAAGTAGCAGAATTAATACCGCCTCTAAGCTTGGCATATTTAGCTCAGTCGCTTCTACAACATCATGTAATTCACGCCACGCTCTAAGCAGATGAGCAAGAGCTAGATTCAACCACATTAGAAACAACCAACATGCTAGACTTTAAGCATTTTTCGCTAGGCGCAGATTTAACTTCAATTAGCTCAGCTTCTAGCATTTTCAAGTTGTTGCAAAGCAATATCATGAGCGCATTGCGCTTAGCAAATTCTAATGTAAAGCATAGCAGGATGAACATTCATCGATTCAAGACTCTTAGCATTCACAAGTTCTAATGTGAGTTTCTTTACTTGTGACTCTAACTCCTCATTCTTAGTCATGATGAACTTTAAAGCTTTATCCCGACCTAGCATTTGCTCATAGACGCTTCACATCTAGAAAAGAGAACATCATAAGAAGGAGATACCTCATTGTTGTCATTGATGTCGCTGAGTCGACCATGAAGCACATGCCTGAAGTCCTTGGCCTTCCCTTCTTGTCTTGAGGAGCTCCTCCTCCTGTCCTCCTCGCTCCCCGAGTCCACATCACTCAAGGATCGATCTCCATGAGCGGCAAGAACCCTGAGCAGCTCTTCCGAGCTTGGCATCATCAAACCCGACTTGCGCCCGAGGCTTCTTCCAAGCTGGCTTTTCATCCTTGTGGTTGCTCTTACCTTTCATCTTGGGGCAATTTGCTCTGATGTGATTAAGCTTTCCACACTCATAACAAGTCACAGGTCACTCTTTTTTGTTTCTCATATTGTTGTAGGTCCGCTGTGAACTTCTTAATCAAAAGCGCCATCTCGTGCTCGTGAATACTCTCAAGATCCTCTTCTTGAATTGCGATAAAGAAGCAAGTGAAAAACTGTAAGAGGACTCAAACGACCCATCGAGGCTCTCATGAGCGGTCGCTACCAAAGCCATGTTACCCTTCTGGAATGGTCAGCTCGATCTCATGAGTCTTGAGCTTGCTATAGAGCAGCCCAAAGTCGATCGAGAAGTTGACATTTTCCTGAATAGCGTAGCCTTTATCTCCCACTCCTCGGTGTTGATTGCACCAAGGAGATGGATGGCATTTTCGACGTCGTAAATTCAATACCAACAGACTTCATCCGATTTATCAACGTGTTGAAGCGATCGAAATGTCATCGATGCTCTCACCAGACGATCTCGAATTTGTTATATTCTCTCTTATAAACTGTCGACGCACTTGTTTGATTCGGGAAGAACCTCATGATAGGTTTCGAGAGTCTTCCAAATCTCATGTGCACCTCGAGATTGCAAATCCTATCATATTCTCGTCTACCAAGCCCACCATACAGAAAATTCTTTGCCTTACGGTCATTAGCCAAAAGGGTCGTGTTTCGCGTAGCAACCTCAGCAAGATTAGTGTGAGGACCTCGATTTATTCGACTTGTAATGCTTAGCCTTCCATCGACCCTAGCATCACAATTCAAATAAACTAAGCCTCGTGATATGTATACTTCTTAAATGCAGATACACACCCGCTACAAAATCATGCATCAAAACCATACACGAGAGGTCACAATATCAAAACTTCATAATATACAATGTAAAGAACTTACAAGATAAATAGCAAACTACACAATGAAACAAAAGCCATAAGATGGCGATAAATAAAGAGCCAATTAGTGTGCCTTTACCCACAAGGCAACCAACCGGCCGCCAAGCTAGTCGTCAACCCAAAGACATCTCACTAAAGGGAAGCCCTTGGGGCTCACCTTCTTCCTCTGCAAAAAAACATTAAGCAAAGCATCCGAGTACAAAAATTGTTTTTGTACTCGCAAGACCGGACGTGTAAGGGTAATAGAACTATAATTTAACTACATGCAAGCTTTATTTAAGTGGAAGGGGCTCGACTTACTTTTAGCAGTAGCAAGTTTTCTTTTGCAATAATGTAATAGTTTGAAGGCGTTTTAACAATTCAATTTTATTTGCGTAAATAACAATGATTCAGAAGTAGTGACAAAAGACATCCTCGAGATGACCAACCCAATGGCCATTATAACAATAGTATGAACATCTGCTCATACCAACCCATCAAGTTTTAGTTAAAAGGTTGTAGTCTAACTCTTGGAAGACCTCCCAAAGCGCTGTCCATAACCTAGGACGAGGCTATTCGAATAGTTTTAAACCTCGCAGGGTGTACCAATGTACCCACACTTTAGACCGCTTTCCACCACCTACACTAAGCATACTTCCTTTGGTATGCAGCACGCTAAGTGTAACATGACGTTTTCCAATATTGTGTATCAACTACAGTGAGTCGTCGTATGGATAGAAATCCATACGCTACATGGTAAAGCCTAAAAGACAACAAATCCCATCACGGGTGAAGCTTTTCGACAACTACCATGCTCCCAACACCATCCCTCCCGCGACCTCCCCGCGACCCGTGAGCCAATACACGCCAAAGTACTAAATCAAGAGAGGTCCCATATACTCTAGTGTGGTTAGCACGCAAGAATGCTTGGTTTAGTGTAACAAGATGTTCGGTCCTTGTTGACTCTGCACCATTCCAAATACACCCAAAAGCACACCAATCTTACCATTGTGCCCAAGTCCAAATCATTTTGTTTTCATTTTTAGTTTTCACAGATAACATAGCAAAATGCTAAAATATAAAGTTATAATAATTTTAGGTGATCGAGGTTACCGACTAAGTCGATAAACCGCCAATTCTACCTGGAACTAAGCATGGCTAAGCATCATAGCGTAAATACAAATAAAAGGCCCTAAATCATTCACCGTGCTCTAATTCACCAAAGGAGAATAATATTCCTAAGGTGGTGGCAGTGGGTGAACAATTTTAGGGCAACAATGCAATGGGATTAACTACCTATAATCGACAAAATTACTTTGACACAAAAGCATGCATACATACAAGTTAAACAAAATATTAGACTTGAAAATAATGGGAATGAACTGATATGATCAAATCGCTTGCCTTTGCCTTGCTTGGAGATATTCGACTCACAGAGGATCACTCGTAAACAACGCCATCTAACGACAAAACCGCCAAAGCGTAAAAAAACAATAATAAACACCGAATGCCAAAAGTTTCCAACAATTAAGAAATAATACAAAAGAAAGGTAATGAATTTAGAGACATAAATTATTTGATTTAGAGTTGAATTGAATTGGTTATGAATCACCAAATTGAGATTATAGCATAAGGTCTATTGTTATTTGACACGCATACCACCTAATTCTTGCTTTCTAAATAACTTTACTCCTTAGATTGAAATGCTAAAGTCTAGTCACTAAGAGGTCTACTTACAGATCTTAGCATTTTACAAGCCTTTAGCTCCTTTTTAATTTAATCTCTAATAGCTGGTTAGTTTAACACAACTCCTTCCAATTACCGCCATAAGGTCTGACTAAAGCTTACAGATTAGTGAAACCAAATGTGTGACCTAGATGACATTTACAAAGTTTGCTAGCAAAGACATTTATAACATTAGCTACAGAACACTAGATTTGGCTAGCAATTGAGTTTCCTGACAAATCATGATTTTAGAACACTGACCCTATAACCCACAACCTCACCAATTCCTGAACTAAAAGCTATTGAATGGCTAATGACTGAACTTTCTGTAAATTCAAACCTCTAGTTTGATAACTCACTAAAATGACCTAATCGTCCAACACAAAATTCACTATCAAAATACAAATGGTTTTGTAAAAGGTTTATACTGACATTTCTTTTTATGCTCATATTACTGTTCAAGCACTTACAACAGAACAACCATCTAAACTAAAAACGCTACTTCACTTAGACTTCAATCATCAGACTAGCTATTTCAATGGGGTGACTCAAATGACGTAACCATTTTTCCCTAACCATGCCGCTTGCTTTGATCAATACTTCCACAAAGAGTTGATTGCTATCCGACATCAAATCGATTTGTTAGATAAATGCAAACCGACTAATTGATTTAAGATAATTTTAACGATGGTATCAACAAGGTCATAACCTATTGACAAACCGAGTTTTCTCGTTATCCGCTCAAACACCTTCACCGCAAGTTTTGCTGAACTAAAATGCTAAACTAGACTCTATAAGGTCATCAACCTACTACCCAAACCAATCATTTACAAATTTCACTCTACCGATTCTTGAATACACCCATTCATAAAAGTTTCCGATTTGGTTGCTACAAAGGACTAAATGACTTAGGACAGACTCTATCTACTTCCTTAATAAAGTCATTAACCCAAATGCAAAGTCAAGTTATCTTCGAACACCGCCCATTTACCTACAACAAAGATATCTTCTAAACTAAAAGGCTAAACTTTTGTTAATTCACTTAATGACTCAACACAAACCAAGTTTCGACCTTCCGATAATTTCTCGAAATATTCAGATTAAGGTTCACAACCTACAACAAAGACAACCAATTTCTGAACTAAAATGCTAAAGAATGATCTTTCTTCAACTCAACTTCAAGATTGCCAACTCTCACTGGTTTCTACAAGTTCCCTTTATTACCGGTTTTCAGATTTGGTCAAATGCTAGCCTGTGACATAAGGTTTAGCAACTGGTTCTACTTGGCATTCTAAATTTTTGATCGAACATCTTCTCCGGGCAACCCATTAACTAGAGGAGCTTCTTGAAATGGAGTACTGCTAACCAAACTTCATACTAAACAAATATCCAATTAAACAATTCTATTGAGTGAGTAGTTAGTTGATCTCAAAACTAAGCTGAAATTTACTAACCTTTTCAGAAGTTCCTATTGTCATTTACAGAGAAGTTCACACAAGGACAACAGAGAATGGGCAGGACAGGGGACTTCGCCGTTTTTGAGCGATGGTTGTTGCCGCGATGGAGTGGACGACGGCACCAAAGTGAGCAAAATGGGTTGTTAAAGGGCCAAGGAGCTAGAGGTGGTCTTGGCGCAGCTCGGGAGGCACCGAGGCGGCGCGTGAGGAGATGCGCGCAGTCGTGGAGGTGATACACGCGCGCGTCACGAAATGGAGGGGACGGAAAATAGGGCGCGCGATGGGCACCGCTGAGGCACTGAACACGCCGAGTGATCGACGGCGCGAGAGCGGCCGAGAGAGCGTCCATGGCGACGGCGGTCGGCGCTGGTGGTCTCGCCGCGCGGCACTGGGAGGATGAGAGCCCAAGCGAGTGATCGGATGAGGGAGAGGAGTCTAGGGAATGCTCACGAGGAAGGAATTGAGCTGGGTTCGCTGGAGAAGAAGTGGCGTCGGGGAGGCGTGGAAGCCGAGTCGAAGAAGACGGCGATGCGCAGCCCCTGTGATTCGCCCAATGCACTTAGGGATTTTCCTCCGGGTCGGCGCGCATGGTGACGCGGCCGGGAGTGGATGGGTCGCCGAGCGACCGAGTGCCGCGCGCGGCGCACGGTGAGCTCGACTCGAGCTCCGACATGCGCCAGCTCGCAATAAGGGAAAACGAGGGAAAGGAGTGCTCGGGTGGCGAACGAGGAGGAAGAAAGCTTAGGGGAGCTTTATAGCCGGAGGATGGAGGAAACGAGGGAGGAGCGAGAGGGGCTCGGTCCGTGGCGCCGGCCCGGATGCCGTGGAAGCAGGTGGAGGTGACAAGGGTGGGTGAGTGGTGCAACAGGCAAGCCAACCATGTGCGAATCGGCGGCGCCATCAAAACCAACGGCAGAGTTGTTGGCGATGACGCGCGACGACAACACCATGGCGTGCTAGTGAGGCGACGAGATGCGCCCGTGACGTAGGGAAGAAGAACAGCCGGGGAAAGAAACAGCCGGGCGCCCCCGCCGCCGCGAGGAGAGGGGGTCGGTTGAACCGCTGATTGCAAACGGACGCCACTGGTGATGGGGCACCAGCATCCGATCGCCACACAAGATCCCGGCCGTTGATTTCAAAGTGGACGGCTCGTGATGCGCCGTGTGGTGCGGCCGAGCCAGTACCATTAGGCGGTTCGACCAAGTCAAGACGGGTTGGGTCCCGCCGGTGTTGGGTTTGAACCCATGAACAAAGTGAAAAGAGGTTTTGACCGGTTTTAATTCAATGTTCCAACTTTGACCGAGCTTCAAATATAGAAATAAAATTCATAAAAATCTGAAATTTTTCAGGAGGTTCCTAGGATGACCTAGTGACCAAATAAAATATTAAACCTTAATGTTCATGAATCATTTGCTTATTTTAAATTCAAACTTACAAAAGGTTATTGAAGCAAGTTTGAATTTCATGTGATCGAGTTTAGCTCCAAAAATTTTGGAAAATTATTTTTATTCATGATAATTATTATAAGATTTAAATAAATTATTTCCCAGAGTTTCACTTGAAGTAAATTCTTCCCAAAAATTATTTTAAGTGTATGCTCTTATGTTTGACTTAGGGTTTTAAAATGACTGAATCTCTGGAAGGATTTTTAGAGATGGCAACTAGCTCCAACACTTATGAAATTTTAAATGGAGGTTGATAACTCTATGATAACCCTTATATAAAATTTTTAGAGGTTTTTATGCTCTTAATCTTTCTCCAAAATTCCGTAACGCTTGAATTTAAGGTTTGACCAATTGAAAATTGGTTTGACTTGCCTCCAAAAATATTCCAACAACTTCTAAAAATTGTGAAACTTTTCAGAGGGGTCACACATCAACCCAAGAACTTAGGAAAACTATTTCCAGAGGATGATCACATGTTTTGACAAGAAAGTTTTGAAGGGTAAGGTTTAGGTCAAAGGACTTGTAACTTTGTATTTCCATAATTTCGCATGTAAATTGTTTAGAACATACAAGAAATACATGACGTGAGAAAAGTTTTAATTTTCCTCATTTTCTTACATTGGAAACACAGATTGAAAATTGGGATGTTACAAACCTCCCCTTACGTAAATCTCGCCCCGAGATTTGGATCACTGGGACGAAGAGGGGTAGATTGCGCAGTGATGATTTTCTCGCTCCCAAGTATCTCACTTCGAACGAGTTGACCACCGAACTTTCACAAATTCGATGGTACGATTCGTTGCACTTCGCTCGCTTCGCAAAGACACAACCTTTCTTTATGATTCTTTATCTATTTTAGAATATTTTTGTTGTACTTGGATCTATTGTTTTATTGCATTGTTTTCGTTAGGTCACGATTCTCGACCCAACATACGAGCCCGAGATGCAAAGGTTAAAGAATCGACCAAAGACGAACTGGTTTAGATCGCGTAAAACGTGCCACTTTTAGTCGACACGGGAAAACTTACTAGGTCTAGATACAACAAGGATTAATGATCGAGAGCTCTTTCCGATACTATGGGTGGTGGTGCACGTAGTGGTTAGTTGGTGGAGCGATTTGTCCGTCAATTCCGAACAATTTGTCCGTTAATTCGAGCGATATGTCCGTTAACTCCACTAACAATGGAATCTCAGCCTGCTAACTAGCTACACGGAGTCATCCCTCCGCAGCTAGCTATCTTAGAGGGACTATGGTTATCCTTAGTTGGTGAGGCAAATTGTCTGGTTACTCCACTAATGAACGAGACCACAATCGGTTAACTAGCTATACGGAGTCATCCCTCCGCAGCCAGCTTCTTAGATGGACTATGGCCATTTAGGCCACAGAAGTAAACTTAACTTGTGATGACAACGATCCGTATAGCCCTTCTCGTTCGTTGAGTCGCGCGAAATCGATCTCGACTTAACCGGTTGGTTGTTCCGATCTTGACATTTTGCTTGATTTGGTTCACTCCAAAGATCCGATCGTTGAGCAAACTTGATCTAATCCATATTCGCGACAACATTAGTCTTGCCCTGATGGTAATGAATTCCCATGTCGTAGGCCTTAACGGTCAAGATTGAATCAACAAGAGGTCTGAATGGCTCGGATTAGATCAAGGAGGTCTCATGTGGTATAAAGAAGCTCAAACACTGGTCTTGGTGAGCTCCCAGGAATCGGTACCACCACACCTCCGGTAGCACCGGTGCTACATGGCGGTAAGGGATTCCTGTAACCCATGTTCCTAAGAGTTTGTTTCTCTCATAAAACGGTGTGACCACGAATTGAACGGAGGTAATACCGCATAACGGTAACACCGAGTTGATGCGATATGGATATTCTAGAGAAAGGGGTACCGAAAGAGAGTTCTAGAGAAGACAGAACCAAAAAGGGAGGCCTGGGTAGTTTTAGAACCCACTCAACACAACGAACTTCCAAATTTGATCTGTTGAAATTTGTTTTAGTCATTTAGGACTCTTTCGGAAACTTAGGTTAAGTCTTGAACTCTCATCAAAACCAAATGGTTCTATTTTATTTTAAATGCCTTGAAAAGGTTTAGAGAACAAGGGTGTCACTAATAACTTTGGTTAGCAACACCGCCCAAAACTTGAAGTTGATGAAAGCGAAAAGTTAACGACTAGGGGAAATGAGATATCACCCTAGCCAAAAACAAAAAACAGCAAGTAAACAAACTTTAAATGCTTCCAAAAAGGCTCCAAATCAGCAAAGGAAACATTAAACCAAGCTCAACTTCTCACTGCCATTAACCCGTATTGAATGAACGAGCAATGGCTTGAGAAGATAAAATTTCAGCACACTACCTCAAGTCTAACACTACTCAAGAGCAAGGTTAAGGCAAAAAATAGCGTTAGGTACTTAGCTAACTAGTATCACATCTTACCCCTTTTATCCCCACAAGTTTTAGTTGATTATCCTCTCATTTTCTACCCTATTTAGAACCTTTGAGCTTGCTGTCCGGAAATTGAATGATCGCTGTCCAGATTTTGCATCCAAGCCTCCTAGCCGAAACCTTCAACTTCCGAAGCTTCAAAATCTTGTAGAGGGCGGCTAACACTTCAATTTGCCAAACTCATTGTTTCCCAAAACCCAATTTAAACGATAACACTATCTTTTTAGAAGAAGATGAGAGGAAAACAATTTTTAAAACTCAATTTAGAGCAAGATGAGAGAAGAAAGCTAAGATAGGTAAGGAATAAAATCTGAGAATTTACTTAAGCTTTATAAATTATTTGATACTTTGAAAATAAGGTTTTCAAAATATCCTAAGGACGACCAAGCTTGGGTTATTACGGTTGGAATGGCTCGATACCAACTTTGTGAGGACCGATTTATTCGACTTGTAATGCTTAGCCTTCCATCGACCCTAGCATCACAATTCAAATAAACTAGCCTCGTGGATATGTATACTTCCCTAAATGCAGATACATACCTGCTACAAAATCATGCATCAAAACCATACACGAGAGGTCACAATATCAAAACTTCATAATATACAACAGAAAGAACTTACAAGATAAATAGCAAACTACACAATGAAACAAAAGCCATAAGATGGCGATAAATAAAGAGCCAATTAGTGTGCCTTTACCCACAAGGCAACCAACCGGCCGCCAAGCTAGTCGTCAACCCCAAAGACATCTCACGAAAGGGAAGCCCTTGGGGCTCACCTTCTTCCTCTGCAACAAAACATTAAGAAAGCATCCGAGTACAAAAATTGTTTTTGTACTGCAAGACCGACGTAAGGGTAACAGAACTATAATTTAACTACATGCAAGCTTTATTTAAGTGGAAGGGGCTCTGGACTTACTTTTAGTAGAAAGCAAGTTTTCTTTTGCAATAATGTAATAGTTTGAAGGCAGTTTTAACAATTCAATTTTATTTGCAGAAATAACAGCGATTCAGTAAGTAGTGACAAAAAGACATCCTGGAGATGACCAACCCAATGGTCATTACAACAATAGTATGAACACCCGTTCATACCAACCCATCAAGTTTTAGTTAAAAGGTTGTAGTCTAACTCTTGGAAGACCTCCCCAAGCGTGTCCATAACCTAGGACGAGGCTATTCGAATAGTTTTAAACCCTGCAGGGGTGTACCAATATACCCACACTTTAGACCGCCTTTCCACCAGCCACGGTTAGTGTAACACCCCAACTCAGCATGAGCCTGGAATGCTACTATTCTAAGCTAAACCACAAAATTTCGACATAACCTCTTTAGTATACGACGATACCGGAGGTTTTTTCACAACAAATCATAAAACAATAATAACAACAGTCATAAGACTTAATCATAAATCCTAGTTAACCAACTAAGTTAACACCTTGGCTATTCAGAAGTCAAGATGCTAACCACCAATTTAACATAAACCATACATCTTAAAACTTCTCAATAACATCGATCAATCCTCAAAGATCATAAAAGATTTCCATCCACGACTAGATTCATTTATTACAATCAAAGTTAACATAATAAAGTCTTTATTCATTCTTGCAATGGAACTAAGGTGAAGTGCATTATTCGAGTAGTGCATGTCTACTCCTCCCATGATAACCTCATCAGCGATCACCTAGAAATAGATAAACAAAGCAAGGGTGAGTCCATGACTCAGCAAGTACAATGATTAATAATACAATTATCAATACGAATAAGACCTACACAGCCTCGACATTAATCATAACACAAATGAGTACTTGTGATGACATGGAATGAATGCTTAAACATCAAAGGGATTGACCTGCACACACACATATATCGAGATAGTCGTGAACACCCGCTCGGTGTTCACTCAAGCCCGCATCTTAACAAAAATGCGGGGATCCACTTCCCGTATGAAGAACGTTTCATACGTGTGTCCAACATTGCCCATATTGGCATTAATGGGTCTTACTCAACCATCCCGAATTGATGGTCTCCTCATCCACTCCCGTGGACGGCAAAGGATAATGAATGCATGAAGCAACTTAATGTGTATAACATTACCATCATTTCTATTCATGAAACCAACATAGAAACAAAACATGGACATTTCACTTCATACTACACAAGAGTTATCACAGACGCACATATCAACAACCACAATGCACAACCGCTTAGATCAACAATGTACTTGCCTTCCGTTGAGATGCGTTAGTCGGAAGCGATGATGCCTCCTAAACTCAAGCTCCGCCGCCAACCAATGAAATAAAACCAATAAGAACACCAAAATACCCAATTCTACTAATCAACGCTATACACCGCTTCCCCGAAGACTCTAGTCGATAATACAAAACTTAAACTGAAATCAACAATTTCTGTCATAACTTAATTCTGGACAGTGGCACGGTAATTGACATAACTTAAGATCTGGAAGTCGAAAAGAGGTGAACCCAATTTCTGTAGCTTCCTAACTGACCAATCTAAAATACTCTAGTTGACGTGATAAACCAATTTGGCCAATTTAATGGGTTAATAATTGCTTGAACTTTCAGTACAGAAACTGTCTACAGAATGAACAGCAGAAATAAAAAGATCATAACTTTCATTAGGTAACTCCAAATTGAACGTTCTTTACCAATCTGAAAAGCTCATCGAATCCTCTACAATAACTTAGTTGGGTGAACTTTCAGTTTCGACCAATTTCCCTTTCAAAATTTAGGAAATAACCAGACAGTTTATTCTCGTCAGATTTCTGGCAGCAGGTACTAAAACATCCATAACTTTTGACTCGGACCTCGGAATCAAGTGAACTTGGTGGCCACTGAAACTTAAGAACGAGGCCTAGATATCTCTAGGAGACCAAACCTTCAGATTCTGCCTAAAAACAACCGAAACAATCCTCCAACATACAGGACAGAATCAGTCTTTACACGCAGCGAGTCTGCCTAGACAAAAATGAATCCAAATCGCTTCTACCAACAAACAAAACAATGAGATTCGCATCGCTACCCTTGCTGCAACCAGGAGTAGGTAGACGAATCACGGAGAAGACGATCTCCTCCTTCTCACCTCTTTGCCCCAAACAAGCTGCTGTCCTCCTCAACTCCTTGCGCAACCGGCAGCGGGAGAAGGTCCAAGGTCGGTTGGGGAGGCAAACCAGCAGGGACCAGCACCCGGGGAGGTTGGGGGCGGCTCCTAAGGGCAGGGGTGTGAGGGGGAGGAGAGGAGGAAGGGAGGGGCTGCGGCCAAAGGGGAAAAGGTGGGGGGTTCGGCCAAGGGGGGGAGGAAATAGGGGCTGATTAGGGTTTAGAGGGGAGGGGGCGCATGGGCCCAGGCCCATGGCCGCCAAGGGGAGAAAGGCTACCCAGAGGCCCACGCCCCTAAACTACTCCGAAAAATGAGAATTTAAACTTTCCGGAGTTCCCCGATTAAATTCTTTCTCTCCCGACTAAAAACAGGGTATGACAGTTAGCATACTTCCTTTGGTATGCAGGCACGGCTAAGTGTAACATGACGTTTTCCAATATTGTGTATCAACTACGAGTCGCTCGTATGGATAGAAATCCATACGCTTACATGGTAAAGCCGAAAGACAACAAATCCCATCACGGTGAAGCTTTTCTGACAACTACCATGCTCCCAACACCATCCCTCCCGCGACCTCCCCGCGACTCCGAGCCAATACACGCCAAAGTACTAAATCAAGAGAGGTCCCATATACTCTAGTGTGGTTAGCACGCAAGAATGCTTGGTTTAGTGTAACAAGATGTTCGGTCCTTGTTGACTCTGCACCATTCCAGCCACACCCAAAAGCACACCAATCTTACCATTGTGCCCAAGTCCAAATCATTTTGTTTTCATTTTTAGTTTTCACAGATAACATAGCAAAAATGCTAAAATATAAAGTTATAATAATTTTGTGTGATCGAGGTTACCGACTAAATCGATAACCGCCCAATTCTACCGGTAACTAAGCATGGCTAAGCATCATAGCGTAAATACAAATAAAAGGCCCTAAATCATTCACCGGCTCTAATTCACCAAAGGAGAATAATATTCCTAAGGTGGTGGTGGGTGAACAATTTTAGGCAACAATGCAATGGGATTAACTACCTATAATTGACAAAATTACTTTGACACAAAAGCATGCATACATACAAGTTAAACAAAATATTAGACTTGAAAATAATGGGAATGAACTGGATATGATCAAACTGCTTGCCTTTGCCTTGATGGAGATATTCGACTCTGGTGAGAGGATCACTCGTAAACAACGTCATCTAACGACAAAACCACAAAGCGAAAAAACAAATAATAAACACCGTAATGCCAAAAGTTTCCAACAATTAAGAAATAATACAAAAGAAAGGTAATGAATTTAGAGACATAAATTATTTGATTTAGAGTTGAATTGAATTGGTTATGAATCATCAAATTGAGATTATAGCATAAGGTCTATTGTTATTTGACACGCATACCACCTAATTCTTGCCTTCTAAATAACTTTACTCCCTTAGATTGAAATGCTAAAGGCTAGTCACTAAGAGGTCTACTTACAGATCTTAGCATTTTACAAGCCTTTAGCTCCTTTTTAATTTAATCTCTAATAGCTAGTTAGTTTAACACAACTCCTTCCAATTACCGCCATAAGGTCTGACTAAAGCTTACAGATTAATGAAACAAAATGTGTGACCTAGATGACATTTACAAAGTTTGCTAGCAAAGACATTTATAATATTAGCTACGGAACACTAGATTTGGCTAGCAATTGAGTTTCCTAACAAATCATGATTTTAGAACACTGACCCTATAACCCACAACCTCACCAATTCCTGAACTAAAAGCTATTGAATGGCTAATGACTGAACTTTCTGTAAATTCAAACCTCTAGTTTGATAACTCACTAAAATGACCTAATCGTCCAACACAAAATTCACTATCAAAATACAAATGGTTTTGTAAAAGGTTTATACTGACATTTCTTTTTATGCTCATATTACTGCTCAAGCACTTACAATGTAACAACCATCTAAACTAAAAACGCTACTTCACTTAGACTTCAATCATCGACTAGCTATTTCAACGGGGTGACTCAAATGACAGAACCATTTTTCCCTAACCATGCTGCTTGCTTTGATCAATACTTCCACAAAAGAGTTGATTGCTATCTGACATCAAATCAGATTTGTTAGATAAATGCAAACCGACTAATTGATTTAAGATAATTTCTAACGATGGTATCAACAAGGTCATAACCTATTGACAAAACTGACAGTTTTCTGGTTACTGCTCAAACACCTTCACCGCAAGTTTTGCTGAACTAAAATGCTAAACTAGACTCTATAAGGTCATCAACCTACTACCCAAACCAATCATCTACAAATTTCACTCTACTGATTCTTGAATACACCCATTCATAAAAGTTTCCAGATTTGGTTGCCACAAAGGACTAAATGACTTAGGACAGACTCTATCTACTTCCTTAATAAAGTCATTAACCCAAATGCAAAGCTGGTTATCTTCAGAACACTGCCCATTTACCTACAACAGCATATCTTCTAAACTAAAAGGCTAAACTTTTTGTTAATTCACTTAATGACTCAACACAAACCAAGTTTCTGACCTTCCGATAATTTCGAAATATTCAGATTAAGGTTCACAACCTACAACAAGACAACCAATTTCTGAACTAAAATGCTAAAGAATGATCTTTCTTCAACTCAACTTCAAGATTGCCAACTCTCTGGTTTCTACAAGTTCCTTTTATTACCGATTCAGATTTGGTCAAATGCTAGCCTCAGACATAAGGTTTAGCAACTGGTTCTACTTGGCATTCTAAATTTTTGATCAACATCTTCTCTGGGCAACCCATTAACTAGAGGAGCTCTTTGAAATGGAGTGCTCATAACCAAACTTCATACTAAACAAATATCCAATTAAACAATTCTATTGAGTGAGTAGTTAGTTGATCTCAAAACTAAGTGAAATTTACTAACCCTTTTCAGAAGTTCCTATTGTCATTTACGAGAAGTTCACACACAAGGACAACAGAGAATGGGCGGACAGGGGACTTCGCCGGTTTTTGAGCGATGGTTGTTGCCGGCGATGGAGTGGACGACGGCACCAAAGTGGGCAAATGGGTTGTTAAAGGGCCAAGGGGCTAGAGGTGGTCTTGGCGCAGCTCGGGAGGCACCGAGGCGGCGCGGTGAGGAGATGCGCGCAGTCGTGGAGGTGATACGGTGCAGGCGCCGCCGAGATGGAGGGGACGGAAAATAGGGCGCGCATGGGCACCGTGAGGTACTGAACACGCCGGAGTGATCGACGAAGGCGAGAGCGGCCGGAGAGAGTCTGCCCATGGCGACGATGGTCGCGCTGGGTGGTCTCGCCACGCGCGCACTGGGAGGATGAGAGCCCAAGTGAGTGATCGGATGAGGAGAGGAGTCTAGGGAATGCTCACGGAGGAAGGAATTGAGCTGGGTTCTGGAGAAGAAGTGGCGCTGGGAGGCGTGGAAGCCGAGTCGAAGAAGACGGCGGACGCGCAGCTCCCGTGACGATTTCCGAATCCACTAAGGATTTTTCCTCCGGGTCGGCGCGCGCAGACGCGGTCGGAGTGGATGTGGGTCGCCGAGCGATCGAGTGCCGCGCGGCGCACGGTGAGCTCGACCTCGAGATCCCGATTGCGCCAGCTCGCGATAAGGGAAAACGAGGGAAAGGAGTGCTCGGGTGGCAAACGAGGAGGAAGAAAGCTTAGGGAGCTCTTATAGCCGGAGGATGGAGGAAACGAGAGGAGCCGCCGGAGAGGGGCTCGGTCCATGGCGCGGCCGGATGCCGTGAAGGACGTGGAGGTGATAAGGGTGGGTGAGTGGTGCAATGAGGCATGCCAACCATGCGAAACCATCAAAACCAACGGCAGAGTTGTTGGCGATGACGCTGGCGACGACAACGCCATGGCGTGCTAGTGAGGCGACGAGGATGCGCCCGTGACGTAGGGAAGAAGAACAGCCGGGGAAGAAACAGCCGACGGGCCCGCCGCCGGCCGGAGGAGAGGGGCTGGGTTGAACCGTTGATTGCAAATCGGACGGGCCACGGTGATGGGGGCAATCGGGCAGTCCGATCGTCACACAAGATCCCGGCCGTTGATTTCAAAGTGGACGGCTCGTGATGCGCCGTGTGGTGCGCTGAGCCAGTACCATTAGGCGTTCGACCGAGTCAAGACGGGTTGGGTCCGGCGGTGTTGGGTTTGAACCCGATGAACAGTGAAAAGAGGTTTTGACTGGGTTTTTAATTCAATGTTCCAACTTTGACCGAGCTTCAAAATATAGAAATAAAATTCATAAAAATCTGAAATTTTTCAGGGAGGTTCCTGGGATGACCTAGTGACCAAATAAAATCTTAAACCTTAATGTTCATGAATCATTTGCTTATTTTAAATTCAAACTTACAAAAGGTTATTGAAGCAAGTTTGAATTTCATGTGGATCGAGTTTAGCTCCAAAAATTTTGGAAAATTATTTTTATTCATGATAATTATTATAAGATTTAAATAAATTATTTCCAGAGTTTCACTTGAAGTAAATTCTTCCCAAAAATTATTTTAAGTGTATGCTCTTTATGTTTGACTTAGGGTTTTAAAATGACCTGAATCTTGGGAAGGATTTTTAGAGATGGCAACTAGCTCCAACACTTATGAAATTTTAAATGGAGGTTGATAACTCTATGATAACCCTTATATAAAATTTTAGAGGTTTTTATGCTCGTAATCTTTCTCCAAAATTCTAACGTTTGAATTTAAGGTTTGACCAATTGAAAATTGGTTTGACTTGCCTCCAAAAATATTCCAACAACTTCTAAAAATTGTGAAACTTTTCAGAGGGGTCACACATCAACCCAAGAACTTAGGAAAACTATTTCCAGAGGATGATCACAAGTTTTGACAAGAAAGTTTTGAAGGGTAAGGTTTAGGTCAAAAGGACTTGTAACTTTGTATTTGCATAATTTCTGCATGAAATTGTTTAGAACATACAAGAAATACATGACGTGAGAAAAGTTTTAATTTTCCTCATTTTCTTACATTGGAAACACAGATTGAAAATTGGGATGTTACAAACCTCCCTTATGTAAATCTCGCCCCGAGATTTGGATCACTGGGACGAAAGAGGGTAGATTATGCGTGATGATTTTCTCTGCTCCCAAGTATCTCACTCTCGAACGAGTTGACCACCGAACTTTCACAAATTCGAGGGTACGATTCGTTGCACTTCGCTCGCTTCGCAAAGACACAACCTTTCTTTATGATTCTTTATCTATTTTAGAATATTTTTGTTGTACTTGGATCTATTGTTTTATTGCATTGTTTCTCGTTAGGTCACGATTCTGACCCAACATACGAGCCTGGAGATGCAAAGGTTAAAGAATCGACAAAGACGAACTGGTTTAGATCGCGTAAAACGTGCCACTTTTAGTCGACACGGGGAAAACTTACTAGGTCTAGATACAACAAGGATTAACAGACTGAGAGCTCTTTCCTGATACTATGGGTGGTGGTGCACGGTAGTGGTTAGTTGGTGGAGCGATTTGTCTGGTCAATTCCGGAACAATTTGTCTCGTTAATTCCGGAGCGATATGTCTCGTTAACTCCACTAACAATGGAATCTCAGCCTGCTAACTAGCTACACGGAGTCATCCCTCCGCAGCTAGCTATCTTAGAGGGACTATGGTTATCCTTAGTTGGTGAAGCAAATTGTCTAGTTACTCCACTAATGAACGAGACCACAATCGGTTAACTAGCTATACGGAGTCATCCCTCCGCAGCCAGCTTCTTAGATGGACTATGGCCATTTAGGCCACAGAAGTAAACTTAACTTGTGATGACAACGATCCGCATAGCCCTTCTGTCTGGTTGAGCTGCGCGAAATCGATCTCGACTTAACTGAAGTTGGTTGTTCCGATCTTGACATTTTGCAATCAATTAGGATGTTACAATTAGCGGACCTCGAACAGCCTCCCAAATACCTCGTGGTTCGCTCTCAAGAAAGACACGATGCGGTTCTTCCAAAAGGCATAGTCGTGCCCATCAAGATATGCGGTTTGGAAGAATACTTATCCATCGCCAGCCAAAGGACCGGTTAAGATCAAGAATGAACTAACCGGATCCGATACCACTTGTTGGACCGAAAGGCGACTAGAGGGGGTGAATAGGAGCACGATCTCTTTTCTCCCATAATCAATTCAATACGAATCTCACTCCAATAGCTATGAAAGCTATGAAGATCAATCAATCATGCAATGGAAGACTTGTATTGAATCAACTCAAAACCCCAAAGTAAAATCAACACAAAACCAAAACACGAGGCTCGTGGTCCGACCTCTCACGGGCGGTCGACCGATCCAAGCGGTCGACCGCTACTCGGCGGTCGGACCGATTTCACGGAGGTCGACTCGGTTCGATGAACAGAGAAAACAACCCGACAAACCAAACGCAAATTGATCAAACTTTTGATTCGTGCGCCCAAACTTCGTGAAATTTGACACACACCTACCTAAGTATGCCAGAACCTATTCCAAGCAACGATTGTGATAATTCTTGCCAAGATTCGACCTTCTACGTTTGAGCGGTTAGGTCAAAACCGAGTCAAAACGAAAATATGATCTTGAGACTTGCTCGTGAGTGATTGATGATCTTGATGATCCTAGATGTATTCTCACACGTCACAGCAAGCTAAATCACGCCAAGAAACTAAGCAATAACTCGCGGATCAAACAAAGACTCAATTCATCAAAAGAGAGAAAGAAAGCACATGAACTCACTTTTGAAGAAACTTTCTTTGGATTGATTTGATCTGGTTTACAGCCACTCCATCAATGGATGACAAAGACTCACTACATGAGCACGAAATCCAATCCAACTCTCTAGAACCCTAACCTCCTCTCCTCCTCTCCTAAGCAAATTAGGGTTTCTAAACAATGAAACGTCGAAAGGTCGTGGGGTGCAGCCACCTCCTCCTCTATTTATACCGAGGCTTAGGGTTTCTAATAGAGTCTCCCTAATGGGCTCCCGCAAGGCCCAAAACAAACGGGTGACACACGCATGCCTTTTAAAGCGCCGTGTCTACATTGTGCGGCACTCGCTGTTCGCCACGTGTAGGTTGATCCAACGGCTCTCATCATGTCGGCAAGTCTCTCCCATCCGCCCCACCGAAACCACCATGGCACTTGCACCGACCCCGCCGCTTGATTCAACCGCCGCACCGAATCGCCTGTTCGGTCACCTTTGTCCATCTTGCACCATACTTGAGTCCATGACTTCACCCGCATCGCCGATCGTTCAACCTCGCTCTTCAAGCCTAGTTCGATCATCCTCGCCGTTGACCGCCGTGACCACCAAGCAACTCGCACAACAATAGACAAGCAAATCGAACGGGAACAAGTTCTTCACAACTTGACCCACGTTAGTCAAAACATGCATCATGCAACACATATGCCATGAAATCCACGAACTTGACCTAACAGTAATCATCGCCGCCACACGGCGACGACTTAAGTGAAAACCGGTCGATCGCACTTGGCCTTCGCTCGGTCGTCGATCGCCCATCGTATGTAAGGCCGGCCGACCGCCACAAAAGGACTTAGCCAAAATTTCAACGCTGAAATCCGCAACCTCTCCGGAAATTTAAAACGAATAGAACTTTTGACGGAAGCTCCAAAATTATGGGACCAAGTGCGAGAATCTCCTCACTTGCCTACACCTCTATTTTTGGCCTAGCCTCAAACTCGAGTCACTCAACTTGCCGGTCCGATCATCATCGACGCCGGCCGACCGCTATCAAATCGGCCGATCGGCCGACCGGCGGTCGACCGCCACAGAACACCGAGGCATGGGCGGTCGACCGCCACTGTGGCCGGCTCGACCGCCGAGACCGACAGAACCGAACTTTGCCGAAACTCGTGTTTCGCAAACCTTCAACGCCATTGCCAATTGACACATCATCCTAAGATCATGAGCATATATCCATGATATCCACATACTCACTCAACACGAACATACAAGACGTTACGCACTCGCGTAAGGACTCGAGATGCCCCGCGATACGCCAACTAGCGAAAACAACCCAATATATCTTGGGTTAACCTTCCCAATGATACCGAACCACACGACAAGCACAAAGAACACGGAACTCGTGTTCCACCTCTCAATCGAACTCTTCACTAAAGCAAGGATCACCTCCTTTAACGTAAACATACGACAAAACTCTCTTTAAGCAAAATCTTTACCAACAAAACCCATCCGAAACGAAAGATTCACATCGCAACTAAGCTGCTACATTTCTGGTACTAAAGAGTCAAATCCGTAAATCGAATTTCATCACTAAAACCTTTCCACCTTCCAAGTGGCGCTTATGAATAAACATCACGAAAACTAAAGGAGGAATAATTTTAAATGCCCAAATCAAAACTTCCTTTATTCTTCCCGAACCGATAAGAACCATACATACCAAAATTGAGTCAAACTCAACTTACGAAAGACATTGGTCAACAAAGACAAAGCTCATGCGAGAATAAAGAAAATGCTTCACTAATCAAGAAGACATCTTTTCCTTGGTTTCACTTTTGGAATAAAATATCTCTCCAACCTTGGAATTAATTCATCGATACCACACAGCCTCAAACCTCTTAATTTAACATCCTCAAATTAGGCTTAAACCGAAATACATCATCACCTCCAACTTTCAAGAATAACACGCGAATCCTCAGATTCCCGCCATGAACTACATCAAAAGGGTTCTATCGACAATCATTCCACTACTCGTAATACTCCAGCTTTTCTATCTCTCTACACACAAATCTTTGGGCGACCAAAAGTCTAGCATGAAAATGGAAAGCCCAAATTTAACCTCCAAGACCCCTACAACGAATTCCTCTTATAACACATGGTGAAATCATCGGATTAAATCTCTAACATCCCCACAATTCCGACATAATCACTCATTAACATCATCAGGAATCACTCACACAACATCGCAATACTTTCCAATTGTGTTACTCTATAAAATTAATTAAGGTTTCCATACATTTGATAATCCCCAACATTTCAACATGAACCAAAGTTCGAACTACACTATACCATAGGTCCTACTTAGTCGAACACTATACGCTTTACTCAAGCCATACATTCCATCCGAATCAACTTCCTCCAAGAGGTTCAGTCAAAACCAACTCATCTTCTATTACTCCTCCAATAGCTTGGTAGCAAAAATCTCCCCTACAATCACTTAACCACCACCAAACAATTGACAACTTACGCTTTGTAAAACTTTGCAACACAAAATTGTTAATCCTTTCTCAAAAGAAAGAGACGAACAAGGGCAAGTTTCACCACACAGAAAATGTTGTCGCCACAAAGGAGCACGAAACCAAAAGAAATAACTGATAATGAAGATATGGAAAATGAAAGTTGAGTTCACAATGAGGGCACGCATCCTCAAAAAGGGAATAGCAAATAACCACCAATAAGAGAAAAAATGACATTGCGATTGAAACTCGACAACTCTTGAGTGAAAAGAGCAAAAAGTTTATGAACAATTCGAATAACTACAAGTTACAAATCGACTCAAATTCTCAAATATTCCTACTGCACTCTTTCCTTTAACACTCAAATAACCCACGTGAAAAGAATGGGTTGATTCTTTCTCAAAAGAAGAGACAAATAGAAACGACTTTCACCAACTAGAAAACTCATCTACCACTCTGACCAACACGGGACCAAAGAAGAAACCAATTAAGCAATGAACTTATAGAACATAAGTGAAGTCCATGCTGAAAGCATAAGCCTCACAAGAAGAGAATATCGAACCTTAACAGATAAGAACAAATAAGTATTCAAAATCAAGCACTTGCATCATCAAGAACCATTATAACTTTGCAACATAACGTGACTCGATAAACTTCATTTACTACATAAAAGCCCGAACCTCAAAAGATCATGAACATAAAACTTGAAATTTGACCATTTAGAGAATATCACCATAGGTGATCAAATTACTACGAGAATTAACCTAATTCTCACATTTTGACGAGTTAATAACATCGACAACATACACTAGTACTGAGAATCATCAAACTTTATTACTCCATCCTAAAACTTCCCAAAGGGAATACAAACCACAAGGTTGAAACAAATTTATTATAACAAGATTATGCTAAGCAATATCAATATCACAAAGCACGAAAGCAAAGACTACTTACGAAATTAATCTACTCAACTATTGGTATTGCTTAGCACCTTCTTCAGCGCTCATTAACAATCGATGATGGTATTAATCATGTGTGTACATACAGTACTAATTCCATTTGCAATCACATAACCATATGTAAACATAGATTCACATTTCACCTTTGTTCGTAAATCATTTCAAAACATGATTAAAGATTCACTAACATAATTTTCTATAAACAAGGTTTCACGAATCGATACACCAAAGACCCATCCGGTCCTTTATGCAAGTTTGAACAATTTTAGCATACCAGAAATAGACAAATCTAGCTCTTACGTAAGATCTATAGGTTCGAACGGATATGGACAATCTTTATTTAACATACACCATGTATGAAATACAAGGACATTTCAAATTAATCAATTTCACTTTCATGGATGGTAGTTAAGAATAATTGCTTTGCACCATGCTAATAACCCAACTTGGTAACTCATATCGTAACAATTTATTCGCTTAGTTATAACTTCTCATTTTAAGCATGGCAAGACATCACAAAAGGATTCTAACACCTTACTACAAAGAAAAGAGAGACTTCAAACCTCAACGCTCAAGTAATCCAAAAGAAACGCATAAAGTCAAAGCTTTCCCATGCAAACGAACTTACAGCGGAAAACTCTCACTAACCAAGCTATCAAACGAGTAAATGAGTCATTCTTTTTCAATGAGAAAGAAGGAGCAACCATGAAAACATCAATCTTGTCAATTGACAACGACCACAAGTGGTAAAAGCAACTCAACAGTTGAAAAACAATATTTGTTTCAGAGAACCAAGAGGGATCTATTGAAAACCATAAACTATCATGAACCACAAACCCAGGAGAAATTCATCAACCACCATAGGACAAGAATTGCCAAATTCAGAAATCAAGAAAGAGAACAACTTTCTAAAGCAACTCACGCTTAACACCAAACTATTGTACTGGGTAACTACTCCTCTAACCACGCTTCGCGAACGTGGTGTAACTCGTGAATCCAGAGTAACAACCACGACCCCCACTTCTTATCATCCATTAACAACACGCTTCACCAAAATACTCCATTATGAATATACAGGATCATCTCATGACCATCATAGAATTAGTTCATAGATATTGAATATCACAGCAGATCATAGATTAACCACAAGAATGATAGTACGGAAGCAATTCAAGAACAGTTCAACATGATGAATCACATCACTAGAAATACGGATATGCTGGATTACCCAAACCCCACCTACTGTGCACAGTGTGTCATTTTAATATCTTAATTACCACGGACCTAAAGCCCGCTCGATACCAATCTGAACACTCGCTATTCTAAGCCAAGATGTCACCTAAAACATCTAACATACATCCATAATGCGTAAGAATTTGAATAAAATCAACTAATGATAGTATCAAAACAACCAAGACATGATGAAGGTATCCTTCCTTCACCATCTAATCTATTTATTTCAGTTCATTGATAATGAAAGTTCACATGCAAGAATAATTCAACATCAATGTGGAGAAGGTATCCTTCCTTCACCAATTATAAATTTATTATTACAGTTCATCATTTACGAATGTAAAATAGAACTAAATTTAATCTTGAACATGAATTGGATGATGTGAACAAGTAGTGCGTGTCTACTCCTCCCAAGTGAGCCAACATCGGGGTTACCTAAAATAAACAAACAACGCAAGAGTGAGTCCACGACTCGCAAGTACAAGAAAAGGGACATAACACACATATGAACAAGTCATCATCATAAGAGAATATGAGCATACATCGAATGAAAACTTAGGAATGCATGGCATGAATGAATGTACTCAAGGATGGACTGCACACATGCTTATACTGCAGATAGCGAGTGACACACCGTCGGTGTTCACTTAAGCCCGCACCTTAACAAAAGTGCGGGGATCCAAGTCCTATATGAAGAACGTTTCATATAGGTGTCCAAAGCTGCCCATACTGGAATTTATGTGTCTTATGTGCCCATACTGGAATTTATGGGTCTTTCAATCCACTCCCGTGGACGGGACATGACAATGTCCAAATCTGCCCACATTGGAATGGTGGAACTTACAATCCACTCCCGTGGACATAACATGAATAAAAGGATGCATGATATGAACATGAACAGGATAATACCATCTCTCAAGATATACTCCACATAATGAAAGAACATAACCAGATTCAAAGATCTCGGGTAACACAATATGTCACATTATATTCATGTAAACATTCACAATCACAAGACTTAAAATCAACAAAGTACTTGCCTTCCAGCGTTATGCATGCGTTAGCGTGCAACGATGGCGCCCTAAACCAGTAGCCTCGCGGCCTAAACAATTAAGTAACCGAAATAAGAACAACATAGAGCCCAACATGAATTAATATTCTACAATACCCTCTTGCACACCCAAAACATAGTCATAACCCAAATCTGAAATTCCAGCAGCAACATGGAATCCCATCTGGACAGCAGCACGGTAAAGACCAAAACTAATGATCTGGGACTCCAAAATAGATGAGCCCAGATCCTACACGAGCTTAACAAATATATCTACAACTTTGTAGTTGACGAGATAACCAAATTCGGCCAAACTAAATTGCTAACTGTCAAACGAAACAGCAGAACAGAATCTGACTGAGCAAATAGAACAGCAGAGCTAAAACGTCCATAACTTTTAAACTACAACTCCGAATTGAGTGTTCTTTAACAATCTGAAAAGGTTATGAAATTATCTACAATAACCTAGTTGGCATGACATTCATATTTTGCCTTTAACAAAAAGTGGCACACGGGTCAAAACTAAAGATAGAAACTGACATACAATCTGGACAGACTGACCTACAATCTGGATAGTCACAATGAAAAGTGCATAACTTTTGATCTATAAATCCAAATGAGGTGTTCTTTATCAATACTGAAAGCTAGTGATATCACCTTCAAAATGTGTTATGGGCAAGACCTCTGAATCACCTTCTAACTAGGCCATATATCAACCTATACAGAGACTGCTAATTCTCGTCAGGATTCTGGACAGCAGATAATAAATCTATCATAACTTTTGACTCGAAAGTCGGAATTTAGTGTTCTTGGCGGCCACCGAAAGCTAAGAACAAAACCTACAATACTCTAGGAGATGGGATCCTCTGATTCGGCCTCTAAGATTGCGAAAACAGCCGCGCAAACTACTGGACAGAATTGAATTTCCAACAGACAGACTTTGATCTAATCAAATTTAATCGGTTTCACTTCTACGACTAATCAAACAACAACAACCGCAATCGTTACCCTTGGAGACACGCTGCGTCCGCTGAAATACCCCGCTAGATGCTCATCTCCTCTTCTTCTCCTCTCTCCTCCACCTTCTCCTTGGCCGACAAAGAATGGGAGAGCACCACCAAGAGAGAGCAACGGAGTGCAAGGAGGGCGCGCATCGTAGCGGCACTCAGAAGGGCGGCGGAACACTGTAGCAATGCGTGCTACAGTGGTGGGCTAGGGTTTCCTCCTTTATTAGTGGTCGGCCCTCATGGGCCTCCTAGGCCAAAGCCCAAGCCCAGTTGTCAAAGAATTACAGATTTTCCTCGCCTAAAGTTTAATTTCTTTTTTCGCTTCCTTCATTACAATAAGTCGGAGTATTACAGAAAACCCCTTTTTCGCTTACTCTCCTTCCGTAGAAACATTCGGGTATTACATGGGAATTATTTGTCAAAGTAATTCTTTTGGTAGGGAAGTTGATCAGAGTATGTTATGGTGGATTGAAAGAGTCTCACTACATAGGTGTAGATTTTGTGTTCAGTTTGAGCATAACTTTGAGGTTGCCAAGTTTAAAGAAATGAATTATTGGGTTATGCGATGGTTTGAGACTTCATGATTTAAGAGGAAATTGAATTTTAATGTAAAGTTTGGGAAAAGGTGGTATTCTCGTTAATGAGAAGTACTCTTGGTTTTATTTGAGCGTTGTCTCCAAGACATATGCCAATTATAAACTGTGTTGATTCTTCTTGATATGGGTGATTCTTTTTGGTTAAGAAAAGAAAGGAAATGGCTATTTTGGGCATTTGAGTGATTTCGCCTCTAGCTTATGTGGTGTTTGTTGGCAAACTGCCTACTTGGAAAGTGGAGGAGTTTCATGATGAATATTTTGGTTTTGGATTTAACTCTCTTTGGTGGGGAGTTGGTAATGCGTGTTTGCAATGAGAATCCTTTATTTTTAGTCGAGTTCTGTTGTGTGTCCCTCGTTAAAGGAGGTACTCTTTGTTAAGATAAAGAGGTCGACTGAGAGATGGAACAAGAGTTCTATATGTTACATGCAAGTTTGGTAGTTTTGACCAAGAGATAGATAGCCTAACGATATTTGGTTGTTCGAAGTTACGGGACTTCGAAGAAAGCCATTCACTAGGACCGTCTCGAGTCATGGAGCAGGAATATAACGTGTTGGGTGAATGGTGTTACGAGAATGCTAGAGCCATTCGAGTGTGAAGATTCATCGGCCGTGACCCACGAGTAAGATCGTGCCCTCAAGTCATATCCGTTGAGTGACTCTTGAAAGGATGGGGCGAGTAATAAGGCGAACACGCCGCTTGCATCAAGGTGCGGGGTTCCATAATTCGACGGGAAGACGACTTGGGAATTGAAGTCTCACATGCGCGATCGAATACAAAATTATTCACCTGTATGTGGTAATGTCAGATATTCTTAGTGTGGTTATTCTTTGGCGTTAAGTGTGAGCAGACTCGGGTCGAATTCCATTTAAGGGGGGTAGAATGTAATACCCCAAATGTATTCGAGAGAGAAGAAATAAATTAGAGACAAGGACCAATTAGAAAAGTGTTTTAACAGGAGATTAGAGGGGGATTTACGCATAATTTCGACAACTTAGGCTATGGGCTTCCAGCCCACAGCATTTAGGCCCATGAGGGGCTGGCTACCAATAAAAAGAGGAAGGAAACCCTAGAAGTGGTACTGTAGCATGGCATGCTACTGTACCCGCCACCGCTACAGTACCGTGAACAGTAACCACCCCAATTGGAGGAAGAAGGCGATCACCCGGGAGGTCGATTGGCCAAGTAGAAGGAGATCGCTGGAGGTGCCCGGCTGTTGCAAGAGGAAGAAGTTGAGGGGAACAGGACCATCTTTGGGTGGAGAGTTCGCTGGTGGGTGCTCATCGTGTCCGGCAATCGGTTCTTCAAGGGTAACCTCGTTTTCCCCTTGTTTAGATGTTTTAGCGCTTAATTGTTCTATGTCGGTAATTATGTCGCCTAAGGACAGATCGTGTTAGAGGGACATTTTGATATAGTTAAGTGCGGATTCAGTCTCGGACGTCTCCTAGGAAGTTGTAGAGGACGTCAATAGCTTTCAATGAACTGCTAGAACGTAATTTTTGGACCTCCGTAGCAAAAGTTATGAATTTAATGGTGCGGCTGTTCTGCAACCCTGTCAGTTTCTGGACAGGTTTTAGTAATCTGACATTTTCAATCAGTTAAAGAGATAATTAGAGGATCTCAGTATAACTAAAGTTGTAGATAATTGTCGTAGCTTTCAGGGAAGCACAAGAACGCGAAATTTGGATGAACGAGCTGAAAGTTATGATAGTTTTAGTGCTCTGTCCAGAAAGTCTGACGTGAAATCGATGTTTTGTTAATCAGCTTAAAAGTGATTTTAGATGGCCGAATCAGGGAGGCTCACCAACTAGGTTTAGTTGGGAAATTTGCTTACCTTTCAATGAAGTCCAAGAACACCTAATTTGGACCACTGTACGGAAAGATATGAATTTTAGAACTTGACTGTTCACAGAGGGCAGTTCAGTACTTAGGAAAGTGGGGTCGGATCGCGTTGCAATCGCTACTTGATGTGTTCGCTTATATAATTCATATTTTTCGTTGCTGTGGTCTTAGTTTATATTCTTAATGTATTAGGTGGGGATTGGTACAGGAGGCAGCACCGCCTTCACGCCCTCTATTCTCACGCGTTAAGGCAAGTGCATTGTTTGATTCGTGGTTCGATTGATCGGTCATGTTTGGGTGCTTTTTCGATATGTGATAGCATAGTGAGATTGTTGGCATGATGTTGGTTTAAGATTGGTGGATGCTCCAAATATGTTTATGCTCTATTGTCGATGATGTTATCGTCTTGTGGTAATTTGATGATGATTAAATGGTGAGCATGTGCATATTGAGATCATGTTGAGGCTTGGTCACGGTGACCAAGTATGATTTCTTTGAGATCCCGCCATGAATGTGACGGGCCTAAGATCCCCACACTCGTGGAGTGTGGGTTGAGGTCCCCATTACTTGCGAGTAATGGGCACTGGTCCCCGTGCTTGCGCAGCACAGCATGGGTATGCGGCGACAGCTTGCTTACTTTGCATTACGGTAAAATGCAAAAGAGATAAAGAGAAAGGATCCTTGAGCATTGCATTTGCATGTGAGATGTTCTATTGTTGCATTTCTAGCTTTGGATACTCGATGTTATAATTGTTAATATGTACTTGCCGAGTCTGTGGGCTCACTCTTGCTTTTATTGTTGTTTTAGGTACTGATCCAAGAACGACATGCATGGGGAAATAGATTGATAGTCATACACTCACATCATGAACCAAATAAAGATGAATAAACTTCGATCGTGTTTCCTATTATCAAGCGAGTTGCTCAAAGATTTATTATGTTTTGTCTCATGCAAGGTTAAGTGTAATAATGATGAGTAGTGGAACTTTATACTTCTCTAGCTATGTTAGACACTTAGCATGATTTGATTATTTATTGAGGATTAGAGTTGATGGCTTGATTATTTGTGATTTACTTGTTCGTTGGAATCCCTGTAATTGATTTTACAGGGAGGTTCCACTAAATTTATTAAAATTGCCTTGGTTAGAGTTATTTAAGGTTAGTTCTGTAGCATTCCGTGCTCATGTCGGGTCGGGTGTTACAAAGAGGAGACTGATGTCGGGTGGTGGTGCCCTAACACCCTAGTATGGTGGTGCCGAGGTGCCAAGGTGCCACAACCGAAATCGTGCACGTGGGAGGCGCCAAAAATACCCTAGTGAAGGGATTCTCCAGAGTAGGGTAGTAGGGTGAGGCCGCATCCAGATCGAGTAGGAGCAGCTGCTAGCATCCGCATGCACTCGAGAAGAAATACCACTGTGCCGACACCAAAACTGGCTCCCACTTGATAATACTAGCGGGATTCCTCCTGCAAACCAACGCCTTGTGGCCCTCCTGACCACAGTGGCGACAAACAACCGACCAGGTACACTCCGAAGCACGGTGTTCCTTGCCACACTTAAAGCATTTCATACCTTGCCCTAGGACCTGACGCATCCTAGGAGCACTCGCTAACGGTCGAGAAGTGGAGGATGATTGTGGCTTTGTGAACCTGGACTTGAAGGAATTCTGCGGGCCCTTGAACTTCTTAGAAACTCTTCTTCTGACTACCACCAGCACCTTCAAGAACCATGGTACCTCCTGTACCCGGTAGCTCCTCCCCAAGCTCTATTTCTTGCTCCATGCCCCTGGCTTGCTCTACCAGGGAGCTAAAATCACGCAACTCCAATGCCCCCAACACTTGACGAAATTCCTGCCTAAGCCCTCTGCGAAATCTCTTAGCCTTCTCCTCCTCGTTGGTAGCCACAGCTGGAATGAAGCGGATTAAGTTATTGAAACCCACTTCGTATTCTGTCACCGACATCTTACCCTGCTTGAAACTGTTCAGTGATACTTCCATCCTTTCCACAAATGAGGTAGGATAAAACCTCCTCCTGAATTGCTCCACAAATAGTTCCCAAGTTGCAGTAACAGTCTAGGGAATCAAGCTACGGGTGACAAACCGACGACAGGCAAGCAGATGCAGAGCGACGCAAGCACGCAGAGGCGAATACAATCGCCGGCAAGCGCTACGCGTGCCCGCACAACCGCAGTGTGAGGTGGGTAGGTGCAAGCAAGCACACAACAACCGGTCGAACAGCGTGTAGTGGCAGAGGAACGAAGCGCAGGAAAAAGAAAAAGACGATGGCTGCTGGTGGTGCACGAGAACAGGGGAAAAAAAGAAAAGACTGCTAGGGTTTGGGGGGAGAAAAGTGGCGCCCCCCTTGGTCGGCCACCCTTGAGCCCTCATGGGCCGGCCTGTGCCCAAGTTGAGATAAAAATAATGAATTCAACCCTCTCAAACTGTTAAATTGAGTAGTTTCTATTTGGTCCTTCCCGTAAATCCATTTATTTCTCTCCCAATCGTTTAATCTCTCCCGACTATATGCTTATCACACATTCGGAGTATTACAGCGCCTCCCCCCCTATGGCCGGCCAGCCCACATGGGCGAAGGCCCAGGGCCTGAGTTGCCAACTAAACGCGGGAAACCCCCTCTCAATTC
This sequence comes from Ampelocalamus luodianensis, assembly GCA_036346255.1. Classification (NCBI taxonomy): domain Eukaryota; kingdom Viridiplantae; phylum Streptophyta; class Magnoliopsida; order Poales; family Poaceae; genus Ampelocalamus; species Ampelocalamus luodianensis. The sequence goes on along the minus strand of CM070636.1, from coordinate 25,858,195 downwards.
CTGATTTGATGTTTTTCTAAAAGAAACCTTTTCCCAATTAATTATTCTCTCCCGATTATATTTATTCTCTCCCGGTTAAATCCTTTCGATTACTTTTAGGGTATTACATTATACCCCCCTTAAACGGAATTCAACCCCGAATTCAAACCACGTTTACGCGAAAGGAATGATCACAGCTAAAACTTATTATCATTACCACGTACCTATTGTGAATAATATCTGATATCCCTGGCGCATGCGAGACTCCAATTCCCAAGTCGCCTCTCTCTCGGACTATTGGGACAAAGGCACCTTGACACAAACCAACAACTGGTGCCTCAGTACTCGTTCTGACCTCTCTAACAACGCACAGGATGATACTCAAAGGTCAGTGGCTCCCGCGAAACTTCAAACTTCGGACCTCTCTGGTACTCGCTCAGCACTCGAATAAACAGGACGATGCGTACTCCGCGCATGAACTTAATATGGTCCTAGCAATTTGCCAACTTCAAACTTCCCACAACTTCCAGAAACAAACCAATGTACCTTGGGATATCCTTCCCTTTGTAAAGGGACTCAAGCCCACACTCCACAAGTGTGGGGACTCAAGCCCATCATATACATGACGGGACCTCAAAGATATCCATGCTTGGCCACCACTTGACCAAGCCTTAACATGATCACAATATGCACATGCACGCTACTCTATTCATCATCAACATGCCAAAAGGAATAACATCATACATGAGTAGAACTTAGTCATACTTTGAGCATTCACCATTATTAATACACAAATCATGCCAATCACCATGCATTGCTATCATGAAACAAATACATGCAAACATGGTCAAGCATTCACAATTAATTTTTCAATCAATATATCGCCTCAACCGCATGAGAGCCAAGGACGCCAAGAGGATGTCGCCTGTAACCAATCCCCGACCTAAAGTTAAGTTAACAAGCACTCTAAGGTAACAATACTGATGAAAACAAAGCTAGAAGCACTTACGAAAAACTATACTCTCTCGCGCAACCCCAACTTCAAAATCCTAAAAATGAATCTGCCCCCGATGATAGTCATAATAAAAAAATTCATATATTTTAGTACAGAGATCCAAATGGGGTGTTCTTGGACTCCCTAGAAATATTATCAAATCCTCCATCTAAACCTAGTTGGTGAGCCTTCCAGATTCCGCCATTTTCTAGCCCTACCAAGCTGATGAATAGAACAACTAATTCGTGTTGGGTTTCTGGATAGAGATATTAAAACTATCATAACTTTTAAAATAATGATCCAAATTTCCTGTTCTTTAGATTCTTTGAAAGCTAAGACAATTATACACATCTTTCGTTATAGTGAGAGCTCCCAGAAATGTCTTTAGCTATCCGCTTAAGTCTGATTACTAAACACCGCGTAATTGTAGCAGATTTACGTAACAGCAGCGCTACGAAATTCATAACTCCTAAACCACTCAACCGAACGATGTGATACAATACTCTAATGAAAGCTAGCGACGTCTCCCACAACTCACTACGAGGTGGCTAGACCAGAATCTGCACTTAACTTCCTCAAAAACGTTGGCCATTACTGACTGTCCTAAACAGATCTATTACCGACGTCGCCTAATTAATCAAATACACCACCAAAAGAATGGGGATCGGGATTACCCTTGAGGAACCCGCTGTCGAACGCGATGAACACCACGCGATCCCTCTTCACCTCCCTTCTCACTTCTCCCCTTCTTTCTTCTTCTTCTTCTTCTTCTTCTTCTTGGTCGGCAGTACCCAAAGGAGGCGGCGCAAGGAGGTGGGGCGACTACTGTTCACAGGGGAAGTGGTGACTACTATTCATAGGGGTACAGTACCAACCCTAGGGTTTCCCCCTCCTTTTATTGGTGGTCGGCCCCTCATGGGCCTTCTGAGCCAAAGCCTAAGGCCCACGTTGCTGAAGAATTGCGGAAACCCCCTCTAATCCTATGTTAATTCTATTTTTTCTAGTTGGTCCTTCTCCCTAATTCTTTCTTTTCACTTAAATAGACTTGGGGTATTTCAATGACAGAGGTCATTTACAATTTGTGTTGGTTTTATATTGGCATGGTGGTTCTTTCCGGTCCAAGAAAGATAAAGGAAGTTTTTGACTTGGACATTTGAATGATTTCTCATTTGGCTTTCGTGATGTTTGTTCACAAATTGCCCACATGGAAAGTGGAAATATTTTCGTGATGAATCTTCGATTCCGGATTTCACTCTTTTGGTAATGAGTTGGTAATGTGTGGTTGCGATGAGAGTCCTTCATTTTCAATTGGGCTATATCGGTAAAATAGTTTGTTTAAAGCGAGTTCTGTTATGTGTTCCTGGTTAAAGGAGGTGCTCCTTGTTAATGTAAAGGGATTGATTGAGACATGGAACAAGAGTTCCATGTAATTTGTGCCGATTGTGTTGTTTGGTACCAAAGAGAAGGATGACCCGAAGTACATTGGTTTGTTCTAGATGTTGCGGGGATTTTGAAAGTTAGCATTTCGGTAGAACCTGTCTCGAGTCCTCGGCATGTGGTATACAACATTCTGTATGACCCAGTGTTGAGAGAGTGTTTGAGAGATCCGGAGTACGTGGTTTCATTAGAGCCATTGACCAACAAGTAAAGCCTTACCTTCAAGTCCCATCCATTGAGTGTACCATAAAAGGGACGAGACGAGTGTTGAGGTGTAAGATGTTGATATCCTTCGAGGTGAGGTGGTCGATATGTCCGAGAGGAAGCGATCCGGGAGTTAAACTCGCATGCGCGACCAAAATCCAGAGTTGTTCACATTGCGTACATGTTAACTGTGATTAATTTCAGTTGTGGTGTTCTTGCGAATAGAACGGCAAGTAGAATTCGAGGTCAAATTCTGTTTAAGGATGGTAGAATGTAATATCCCATTCAAATATAAAACATATAAATGACTAGTATTAAAATTAAATATAATTAGAAAGGAAAATTCAAAATTTTGGAGGAGTTTTAGAACTCGGTCACGCCCATAGCTCTTGGGCCCATGTGGGTGCCCTAGCACCCTAAGCAATCGTAGCATGCCCAGGGTATTGTAGCACCACAACCATCGAGCACTGAGCTACTTTAGCATTCCCTCTCCTCCATGGTGGTGCTCCTCTCCTCCTGCTTCTCCATTATTGTTGGCCATAAGGAAGAGGAAGGAGAGGGAAGAAGAAGGGGAGAAGGAACAGAGGAATGAAAGGAAGGAGCCTCGCTGGGTCTCCACATTCGTCATCTCGTTCTCCAAGGGTAGCAATCGATTTTCTTCTGTTTTGTGTTCAGTCTTTCTTGTCGGTAGAGATCTGCTCAAGATATCTGTAATCTGTAGTTTCTGTTGCAATATAGTTTTGGGCATTGTTGATGCGAAATCTTGGAATGTCGTCTCCTAGAGTTATGTGGGAATTATGCTAATGGAAAGTATTAATTCGCAATTTTTGGTTGGATAATGAATTAGTTATGATTTTTGCAAGTTAGTTGTAATATCCCATTTAAACATAAAATAAATAAGTGATTAATACTAAAATTAAATATAATTAGAGAAGGAAATTGAAGTTTTAGAGGGGCGTTTTTGCTTTTATTGGAGAACCTGAGCCATGGGCTTTTGGCCCACGTTGTTTGGCCCAAGGGGAAGCTAATTTAAGAAGGGGTACCAAAACCCTAAACACCTTTTATTGTAGCACGGTTATTGTAGCACCATCGCACTGTAGTGCGTGGTACTATAGTACCCCCTTCCGTGCTGCTATGCCAAGAGGAGAAGAGGAGAAAGGAAGGAGAGGAGGGAAGAAGAAGGGCGAGGAAGAAAAGGGAGGTGGGGGGTGACCTCCACGAGGGGAATTCAGTGAAGTCCAGTGGGATTTTATGGGTATACTCGCATTCTCCATTGCATTAATTAGTTACTTCATATGCGATTCGTATTCAGTAGCTGATCTGACAATGTCGTAGTAGATCGGTTTAATCCGTGTTCTGTTGCTCGTCTGTTTTCATGTGTGTAGATTCCAAATTAGAGGATCGCATCTCCTAGAGTTATGTGGGATTCGTTCTTAGCTTTCGGTAGACTCAAAGATCACTCAATTCCGAGTTATGGTTTAAAAGTTATGATGAATTCTTTTCTGCTATCCTAAAAGTCTAACGAGAATTAATAGTCATTGTGTTTATTAAAATATGATTAGGTTAGGAGCTGATTCAGAAGTGCTGCCCAAAATGGTTTTTGTAGATAATCTCATTAGCTTTTAGGATTGGTAAAGAACACCTTTTTTGGATTTTTAGAACAAAAGTTATATACGTTTTAATTTGGCTGTCCAGAGTGTATGTCGGTTTCTGTCAGTAGTTTTGACCCGTGTGCCACTTTTTGTTAATGGCAAAATATGAGTGTCATGCCAACTAGGATTTCGAAGGTTGTGTTCGTAGATTTCTAGAATGATAAGAATCTTGGATTTTGGTTAATCTAATCAAAAGTTATGAGTATTTCTTTACCGCTGTGTAGTTTTACTAGACATATTGTATATTAGACTTTCACCTAAAATATTAGCCTAGGTTTTTGGCCGAATTAGTTGTTTCCGCCAAGTAGACTAATGTGGAGGTTTTCAATAACTTTTCATAGGATCTGAAATCACTCTGTTTCAAGTCTCATAGCAGAAGATATGATGTTTTTAGTACCGCTATCCAGATTATTATCCTACTAGACTGTCGATTTTAATGTATAAAACAATTATATGAACCTTGGGCTTCATCCTTACCTCCTAACACATTGCAGTTCGAAAGGCAAGTACAATTGAATTATCTTGATTGTTATTTGTTTCACCTGATGGGTGAATATGCAATGGGTAATTCTGGTATTTCCTGTTTCCCTTCATAATTGATGTGCTATAATTCTTCGATTATATGTTTACGCCCAACATATTCATTCGTTCTTCCATTCATGCTTCACCCACAAGAGTGGATAGTCAAGTCCCATCATTCCAACATGGACAAGTACATTGTGTATGTATTGCTGTTGTTAGTTCATAGTGCTTGGTGTTCATGCCATGACTGAATACTATGGTTTATGAGTAGTTCTCGATGATTTCTAATTCGTTCCATATATGTGAATTCATACTTCTTGAGATTTCGTCTTCCATATTCATGCATTCATTCATTCATTGTTCATGATTCACCCATTGAAGTGGGATGTAAAGACTCATCAATTCCAATATGGGCATGTAAGACCTACCATTCCAATGTGGGCAAATTGGATCCCCGTTATGAAACGTTCTTCATACGGGCCTTGGATCCCCGTATTTTGTCAAATGCGGGCCTGAGTGAACACTGACAGGTGTTCACTGGCTATACCGGTATAAGCAGAAGTGGAGATCATGCATTTCATTCATTCATATGGTTTCTGTCATTCTACATTCATATTCTATTCTATGATGATAAGCCCTTAATCATCCACTCCACATTCGAATTCTATTATATGATGTTGTATTCTTATTCAGCTGTTCTACATTCATATTCTAATTTGTGATTGTTATTCTTATTCAGTATTTTTCATATTGTTCTGTTGTACTTGCTGAGTTGTGGACTCATTCTTGCTATGTTTATTTGTTTTAGGTAAACATTGAAGACATCATGCATGGGAGTGATTAGTCACGTGAATCACTTCTTTCACTTCACATTCGTCACCCTTTTAAATAGTTGAACTTGTTATTATCTTTCATTTGATAAGTTGGATTGTAATAAATGGAGTCTTGATGATTTAGACTTGCATTCATTATGACTTGGATGAACCAGGGAATCCTTAATGATCTTCGTATAGACCTATGATAGCCTTATCATATTTGATTCAATATGATTGGATGATGGAGTTCGACATGTTGTTAAGTTTTGATTCAATTCTTATACTCATCCTTTTATATGTTCATCCCTTTATGCCATTGGTTAAAATATTGTTGAAATTATTTCATATTATTGCGTAGTGTTGGACTTCAGGTAATAACTTGGCTTCCGCATAGCCAGGGTGTTACAGTTGGTATCAGAGCGGATTTTAGGTCTGTGGTAAATAAAATATTAAAATGACACACTGCGTACAGTAGGTGGGGTTTGGGTAATCCATTGCACCCGCATTTCTAGTGGTATGTTTCATTATGCTATATTGTACTCAATTGCTTCTGCACTATTGTTCTTGTTGTGGAATCCTTTTATGATTGTTATGAGTTGATCCTGTACATTCATAATTGGTTATGTTGGTTATGCGTGTCGATGACGGATGTTGAGAAGTAGAGGTTGTGGTCGCGCCCGGGATTCACCAGTTCAACACCGTCGCGTATGTGGATAAGGGGACTACTACAAAACATGCAATAGTAGACATTCATCGCTGCGGTTAAAATAGAACCGCTCGTGTTGGGTCTGTCGGGCCTATCACGTGCACGGTTTGTAATACAAACCGCTCGTGATACTCAGATCATAGACGGTTCTATTAAAGAACCGCTCGATAGTATGATAGACGGTTCTATTAAAACCGCTCGTGATAATCGCAGATCATAGACGGTTCTATTAAAGAACCGTTCGATAGATCGAGACGGTTCTTTAATAGAACCGCCTATGATATCGCAGATTATCACGACGGTTTTTTAATAGAACCGTTTATGATACTATCACGCAGCGGTTGGTATCACGAACCGTCTATGATAAGTACTCATCACGCACGGTTGGTGATACGAGACGCCCGTGATATGTGATTCACAACGCGGAGTTCGAAAATTTTGAATACGTGCGCTGGAATTTTGAATGCGTGAGCGGAGTAGCGGAAGTCCTTATATATTAATAAGGACTCCCAAATCCAACGTGACCTCTGGCTCCTTCTCCCGCACCGCCCTCGCCCTCCCGCTCGTCTCCGCCGCCGCCCAGGCTCCTCCGCCGGCCTCCTCCTCCCGCCGCCCTCCTCGACGGCCCGCGCGTCTCCCCGCTCCTCCCGCGCGCCCATCCAGTGCCGGCCCCTCCTCCGCCGCTGCCCTCCCCCGACGCCCGCCGGCTCCCCACCGCCTCTCCCGCGCCGCCTCATCCAGTGCCGGCCTCCTCCTCCCGCCGCCGCCCTCCTCCGACGGCCGACCGGCCTCTCCCACCGGCTCTCCTCCCGTGCCACCCCATCCAGTGCCGCCCTCCTCCGTCTCGTGCCGCCTGCCCTCCCCGCTTTCCTAGATCGAGGTATACATGTGTGCTTGGATACGCTTTTGTGATTGAATGTGTGCTTGAATATAGTTTTGCGACAAGGACAAGATCGATCATGGCCTTCTTCGTAAGGCTCATGAGCGAGTGGAGTCGAGGTGGATGAGGTGCCGGAGGCGAGAGGCGACGACCAAGCGGAATACATTTAGTATTTTTTGTAGTTGAAAACTATCACGATGCGGTTCTTAACAAGAACCGCTCGTGATATTACTATCACGAGCGGTTCTTGTTCGTAACTGTCAGGAAAATATATTATCACGCATTTGTTCGAAGTAGAACCGTCGTGATAACTACTATCACGCACGGTTCTATCGCCGAACCGCTCGTGATATTCGTATCACGACGAAAGCGGAACCGCTCGTGATAATGTCTATTATCACGCATTTAACTTTTTCAGACGGTTCGAAAACCGTCGTGATGACGGTTCTAAACCGCCTCGATGACGTCGTAGTAGTTACCCCAGTACCATAGTTACAGTGTTGAGGGTGAGTCGCTTAGAAAGTTGTTCTCTTCCTTGATTTTCGATTTTGGCCAAATCTTGTCCCGTGGTGGTTGATGAATTTCGTTGGGTTCGTGGTTCATTGTAGTTGATGGGTTTCAATAGTTCTCTAATCGTCAAACAATTATTGTTTTTCGATCGTTGAGTTGCTTTTACTACTTGTGATCATTGTCTTTGGCAAGATTGATATTTCCATGGTCGTTTTTCTTTCTTATTGGAAAAGAATGACCTATTTATTCGCTTGATATTCGGGTAATGATAGTTTTCTTGCAAGTTCGTTAACATGAGAAAGCTTTGGCTCCATGTATTTCTTTTGGATCATTCCGATTGTTGAAGTTTTAAAACATCTCTTTTCTCAATGAAAGTGTTAAAATCATTTTGTGATGCTATGTCGTGGTTAAGTCAGAGATGGTAATCAAGCAAAATGGTTGGGTACTGGTTTCCATTGGTCCCTATTTGCTTTTCAGAACAACTACTGTCGTTCCGACTGTTGAGTTCTCTTTGCTACATGTAAACATTGTTATTGAAAAGATTGTTCTCTTTCATGTTAGTCCTATCTTTCTTGTTGATAAATGTGAACTGGTTATCCATTTGGTATTTTGGATAATGGGAATTAGCTTTTACAAACTTCATTGAAGAAAGTTTTGACTCTACTCATTTTCTTTTGGAGTAGTTGGAGTGTTGGAGTTTAGAACCTTATTCTTTGAAAAAGGGGGTGTCAAAACCCTTTGTAAAGTTTTGCGGTATTAAATTAGAAGTTGTAAGAAAACAAGTTAAATGATAATCTATGATGTCAAGTTGGACTATTGTTTGTGGTAGCTGAAATTATTTTAAATAAAATGGTGTACTATATTGTCCTATTACTTCTGAATAGATTCATATGATTTAATCTTAAAGGCTCTTTGGTCCGAGTTGGCAACATAGGGTAGCAATCAAAGAAAATTTATCTTGATTCCTTTAAGAGGAGAATAATCTGCTTGCTTTTCGTGAAATCCCGTAAATAGAAATGTTTATAATTTTGTGGCTAAGATCATTTGGATCTCATGTTTCATGTGTAGTCGAACTGTTCCGAGCAAATATGACATGTTGAAGAATTTTATTGATTCTTAATTAGTTCTTATGGTTTGGACTAAAGAACTTATCTTGTTCGTTGTGGCAAAGCGTTGTTATATTCAAAGGGCTAATTTCGGTGTTAGAGGAAAGAGTGCAGTGGGAGCATTTGAGAATTGGAGTCAAGTTTTGTAACTTGTGGTTATTTGAATCGAGCCTAAACTTTTTGCTCTTTCCGCACAATAGTTGTCGAGTTTCAGTCACACTGACATTTTTCTTATTGGTTGTTAGTTGCTATTCCCTTTTTGAGAGATGTGTGCTCTCAATTGTAAACTCAACTTTTGTTTTCCAATATCATCATTATCAGATTGTTTCTTTTGGTTCGTGCTCGCTGTGAGGAGCAACGTTTTCCTGTGTGATGAAACTTGTCCTTGTTCGCCTCTTTCTTTCGAGAAAGGGACAACAGTTTTGTGTTGCAAAGTTTTTACAAAGCGTAAATTGGCAACTGTTCGGTGGTGGTTAAGTAATGGTGGTGGTGAGGTTTTGCTACCAATCTATTGGAGTATTAGAAGATGAATTGGTTTTGACTTGTACCTCTTGGAGGAAATTTGATTCAAATGGAACGTATGGTTTCGAAGTAAAACTGAATGGTGTTACAACTAAGTAGAATCTATGGTATAGTGTAATTACCGAACCTTAGTTTATGTTGAAATGTTGGGGATTATCGAAGCTATGGAAACCTTAATCAATTTTATAGAGTAACGTAATTAGATAATATTGTGAGATCGTGTGGGTGATTTCTGAATATGACAATGAGTGAGTACGTCAGAATTTGTGAGGACCCGGGGTATTTAACTCGTAATACTTAACCTCTAAATGGTTCTAGTATTACCAATTAAATATCCTAAGCATCGATGGACATGTACTTCCTGCACTGCAGACACATACACCTTTACAAAATCATGCATCATTTCCATACAAGCTTACAAAGCTAAGTCTAGCAAAAGACATATATAACATAGAGTTATTACAAAAGAGCCGACCAGCTAAATGACGTCAAAGTAACATAATAAACAGTGGAAACCAAAGTGCCATGAGATGGCGATAACAAAAGCCAACCGGTTAGCCAATAACCCACAAAGCAACCGACCATGCCTCCAAGCTAGTCGCACCTACTACAAAGAAACTCACAAAAGTCGATCCTTTGGGGATCCACTTCCTCCTCTGCAACAATTAAGCAATGCAAATGAGTACAAAAATGTACTCGCAAGACTTACGAGTAACAAGCCTATACATAGCTACATGGAAGCTGAAACAAAGCAGATGGTCATAAGGTTAATTGAACGCATAAAGCAATTTTCATTTGCGATAACGTAATAGATTGAAGGCAATTTGTCAAATCTATTTTTAATTGTTGAAATAACAGCGAGGTAACAATTAATAACATAAGTAACCATCTAGAGGTGACTAACCCAATAGCCATCACAAAATAGCACAAATCCCCGATTCGGACCACCCAATCAAGTTTTAGTGAAAATGTTATAGTCTAATTCTCACGGGCGATCTCGAGTGTGTCCATAACCTAGACGAGGCTATTCGAATAGTTTGGACTCGCAGGTGTACCAATGTACCCACACTCAGACCGCCTTTGGCCATATGATTAAGCACACTTCCAAAGGTATGCCGGCATAGCTAAGTCCTACGAGACGTTTCAAATATTGTTCATTAACTACGAGCCGATCGTATGGATAGAAACTCATACGCTACATTGTAAAGCCGAAAGTCAACTACCCCATAAGGGTAAAGCCTTCAGACAACTACAATGCCCCCAACACCTTTGCTCCAACACAACCTCCACGACTCTGAGCTAACACACGCCAAAGTACTAAGTCAAGAGATGTCCCATGTCCTCTAGTGTGGTTAGCACGCAAAATGCTCAGATGGTGGTGCAAGTAATTCGGTCCTTGTTGACTCAGCACCAACCATTCACACCCAAAACCACACCATCTTACCATTGTGCCCAAGTCTAAAACATTTTATTTTTAGTTTTAGTTTCTCAAATTAATCATAGCACAAGGTGATACGGGAGGCCCGATCTTCTCAAGTGAGGAACCGTGGATAGTTGATGGCGGTAGGCGATGTCGCTAGTGAACACTCGCGCCAATGCACGAACCATCAACTCTTCGAATACGCCTAAAACACACCGGTAGTTGTTCGTCGCGAGACCACGAACGATTTAACGCCAAGTCCCCAATTCCCAATGGAACGATGGCTTGACCCGGATTGCGTAACAAAACACAATGGATCACCTAATTTTCTCAAAGTCATCGCATGAACTCGTGTCGAAAGAACAAGCAATAGCTATGTTTCAATCTTATGCATAAGCTGGTCTAATGGATACAAAGGAGGGCAAGGGTACTTAAGGCGCCTCCATGACTCACGCACGCCTAGGGCCGCTACACACGCCGAATCAAACTCTAATTCGCTAAGACCCAAAAACACACAAAAAGGAAAACCTAACTTAAATCCGTCACATTGTTTCGGTCATAGCGGCGCGACCGCACGTCTTCTGAAGTTGGGGCCATACCCATTGTGTGGGCCTTGAATAATCTTTCAAACAAGTCCAAGAACACCCCAATCGGACTCGTATGCAAAAGTTATGGTTTTTATTACAGCCCTGTTGGGCTGTCCTGAACCGAATCCGAATTGAATTCGAGTTGATTCCGAGATGAATTTCGTTGGACTCGTGGAGGATCCGAATTGGGATTGAATTCTTGGGCCTTTCTCCTCTTAGTTGACCCCACGTGAGCTTCTCCTCCATTGCTTTGGCCCGCCTCCCTCTCCTCCCTCTCGGTTCCAAAGGCTTCACAATGTTCAAACTCGAGAATGCACAAAACATTTGCATGAGGTAGTACCCAATTCTCATCAATGAAAATAGAAGATTCATTAAGAAACAAAAGCACTGTTGATTTAGAAGTTTAGCTCTTGCTCTAGTCAAGGACCAACATGCACTTCGCGCACTTGTATTATTTGTAGCTTCACTTATGGTGTCCATCTCAAGATGTGCGTGACCACCAATAGGGAAAGATGTATCGTGTTAGGGATGCCCTCATCATCCTCCCTCTTGAAAAGGCGCCGCCCTCGACTGGATCGTCACCACCAAAGAAAGGTGAAAATCAGCGACATTGAACGAGCTCACACCATAGTCATTGCCGTAAAGCTCTATCTTGTAGGCATTGTCGTTGATCTTCACAAGCACCTTGAAAGGTGCATCACCCGCGCAAAGAATTTGGACTTGCGATGTTCGGAAAACGATCCTTGCGATAGTGTACCCAAACCAAATCACCGTTGAAAAATCATCTTCTTCCTCTTCTTGTTCGCTTCTCAAAGATAGGACTTGACCTTGCGCTCTATCTCTTCTTTTGTTTTTAGATGCAATTTCTTCACATATTCAGCTCGCTTGGACGCCCATATGAACACGGTGTCGACTTTGAAGTGGCAGCAAATCAAGCGGCGAAAGGGTTTGAAGCCATACACCACCTCAAAAGGACACAATCGCGTAGTGGAGTGCACGCCCGATTATAAGCGAATTCCACTTGCGGCAAACAATCCTCCCACTCGCGTAGGTTCTTCTTGATCATAGTCCGAGTAGCATCGAAATTGTGCGGTTCACCACCTCCGCTTGACCATCGGCTTGGGGATGATAAGTTGTGCCAATAACAACTTCGCCCCCGCCACTCCCAAAGCGCCTTCCGTAGTAGCTCATAAACTTCACGTCGCGATTTGACACAATAGTGTGTGGCACGCCATGTAGCCTCACAATCTCCCCGAAAAACAAGTTAGCAATATGCGACGCATCGCCGCTCTTGTGGCACGGAATAAAGTATGCCATTTTCGAAAAATGATCCACAACGACAAAAACAAAATCGCTCTCCCTCTTAGTCCTAGGCAGTCCTAAAACAAAATCCCTACTAATATCCTCCCATAGTGCATTGGGAACAGGTAGAGGGGTATACAAACCATGTGGATTCAACTCGATTTCGCTTTGTGGCAAGTAATGCATCGCGCACATACCTCTCCACATCTCGCCTCATCTTAGGCCAATAAAAGTGATCGCCAAAGATAGACAACGCCTTCTCACGCCCAAAATGTCCCATCAATCCACCGCATGTGATTCTCGCAGAATAACAAACGCACGAGGATTCTCGAATGCATAATTTGTTAGTGCGAAACAAAACCCATCATGGATGTGAAATTTATCCCACCTTTTCCTCTTTGCATTGTGCGTAAGGAACGGAAAATCATGGTCATGAGCATATAAATCACGCAAACTCTCTAAACCAGAACTTGCACTCCTAATTGAGTTAAAAGCACACTTTTCCTAGAAAGAGCATCACTACCACATTTTCCTTTCCTTCTTGTATTTCACAATGTAAGGAAACGACTCAATGAATTCGACCCATTTGGCATGTCTACGGTTCAGATTTGCTTGGCCTTTAAATACTTCAATGCCTCATGATCGAATGAATAATAAACTCTTTAGGCCATAAATAGTATTGCCAAGTTTCTAACGCGCGCACTAACGCATAAAGCTCTTTGTCATAGACCGGATAATTCAATTGAGCACCATTCAGTTTCTCACTAAAATAAGCTACCGGTCTAGCCTCTTGCATTAAAACACCGCCAATACCCAATCCACTAGCATCACACTCAATTTCAAAAATTTAGTGAAATCAGTAAAACAAGCAACGGTGCTTCACCAAGCATTTCTTAAGTTTAGCAAAAGCATTGTCTTATGCTACCCCCACACAAATTCAACACCCTTTTAGTAAGTTCATTCAAAGGGGCAGCAATGGTGCTAAAATCCTTCACAAAGCTACCGATAAAACCAATGAGACCATGAAAGCTCCTAATCGACTTACGCTCATAGGAGTTGGCCAATTTTAATCGCCTCAATTTTAGACTCATCTACTTCAACTCCTCGTGCGTAAAACAACATAGCCCAAAAAGATGACACGATCTTTGCAAAAGTGCACTTTTCTAAGTTACCAAATAACCTAGCCTCACGAAACTTGTAGAACTTGTCTAAGATGGCCTATGTGTTCAGATTCGGCATGCATCAGAATCGAATATCATCAAAGTACACAACCACAAATTTACCAATGAAATGCCTTAAAACATGATTCATTAAGCGCATGAATGTACTAGGTGCATTAGTTAAACCAAAAGGCATGACTAACCACTCATACAACCCAAATTTTGTTTTAAATGCTGTTTTCCACTCATCCCCTTCATGCATCCTAATTTGATGGTAACCACTACGCAAATCTATCTTAGAGAAAATAATAAAGACCACTCAATTCGCCTAGCATATCATCTATGCGAGGTATAGGATGACGATATCGAATTGTGATATTATTAATCGCTCGACAATCTACGCACATACGCCATGAACCATCTTTCTTAGGAACTAAAATAACAGAATAAAGACAAGGGCTTAAGCTTTCACGCACATACCCTTTGGAGAGAAGCTCTTGTACTTGTTTCTGAATTTCCTTTGTTTCTGGATTGGTGCGGCACGGTGGTCGATTCGGCAATGACGCCCCGAATCAAGTCGATCTTATGGTCTATCCCACGGATTGGTGGTAGCCCACCGGTACCTCTACCGAAAGACGTCAAGTCCCGCAAAACACAAGCAACACCACTAGGAAGAGAAGACAAGTCGTTAGTCGAAGCAAGGCGCCTTTGTACAACAAGACAAAGTGCACCAAATTGGGTTCTTCGCTGAATTCTCTCATCTCCGATTTGGTGGCTAACATCACTAAATTCTTCTCTCACTCTTTGGCGCCTCAACGCACCTCAATTTTCTACATTGAAGAATTCACAACTGCTATGTGTAAGTGGCTTCAAGATGATATCCATATTGTTCCATCGAAATGTGTAGCGATTTGTACGCCCATCGTGAACAGCAGAACGGTCATATTGCCATGGCCGTCCCAAGAGCAAGTGACACACCGTCATAGACACTATATCGCAGTTCACAGTGTCGGTGTACTTCCCAATAGAAAACGCCACACACACCATATAGTTCACCTTCACTTCCTCTTTGTCGCCAACCATTGCACATGATAAGGACGTGGATGCGCAAGTACTTCAAACCCAACTTATGACACATATCCTTGCTGCCCAAGTTATGACAACTCCCACCATCAATAATCACTTTGCACACCTTACCCTTATCAAGTTTTGCCTGTGTCCAAAACAAATTGCACCGCTGTTCTAGTGACGGCGATGGCATCACACTAAGCACCTTGGCGCGCAAACAATGGAATACCGCCGTTGTTAGGAAACTCGTGATCGCACTCACATTGTTCTATGTCATCGATGTGCAAGACTTGCGTATCAAAGCACTCATCATCACCGGTCAAACATAACCGCCATCCTCCGTGATAAGCATAGTTCGACATTGGGGCGCCCTCCAAAATGGCCAACACCCTTGCACTTGTGGAAAATAATGTCACGTGAACGCTTGTCGAATTTATAGACGCAGGTCGCATTTAGCAGCAGCGCCGAGGTCGACGACCGTGCCGTGTACTTCCACTTCTTACTTGCGTAATCGCAGACGCCGAATTGCCGCCACGAGTGCTCTTGTTTGGCGTGCTATTGTTATATGGCTGTCCCGATCGTTGAAGGACGGAACGGGCAGCTAATCATGCATCTTCAATCACTTGTCACTCGGCCGCGTGCTTGGTGCAGAGCTCAATCATATCATTATAGGGATGGTGATTGACAATGCGCTGATAAAGATGATTCATGCCCTAGAAATCTCGCCATGGTCCGTTTCTTCATTCTCGCGACATCCGCATGTATCATGATAGTTTCCATCTCCTTATGATATTCATCAATTGATTTCATACCTTGTCGCAGCCTCACAACTTCTCAAATAGTGAGCGCTTGTAGTGGCGAGGTACATAGCGCGCCCGCAAGTGTCGCTTCATCCGCTCCGTGTGATAATCGGCAACTCATGGCGCCCATGCGCTACGGATGAACCGCTATTACCAATGTGTGGCATAATCATCCAATCCATTGGACGCAAGCAGCAGCTTCTTCTTATTGGAATAGTTGTTCATCCAAAATAACTTATCAACTTTTAGCTCCCATGTGAGGTATTGTTCCACATCTGTACCACCTGAAAATATAGGAAGATTAAACTTGGGCTTAGCGACAAAATCGTCGGCGTCGTCGTGTCGAGGACGGTGCACGTTGTTGCGGTGGTGGCGCTGTCGGTCATCGTAGTCGTCGATGGGGAAATCATCATCCCATTGCTCGACCTCATGAACCCAGCTACGAGGTGCACGATGCACACCTCCTCCGTGGACACCCTATGGTGGGCCTCCACCCTGGCCGCCGTTGCCTCGGCCACGCCCGTGGGCCTGGGGGCGTGCCGCGGCTGCCATCCTGACATTTGGCGGCACCGCCATGCGACGCGCTCGCCGCCGCTGCCGCCCTCATCCACACGAATAGCACGCTCCTCCTCGGTCTCATTGTGCAAAACACCGAGGGCCGCACACTGTGTCATCACCGCGCACTTCACGAGATTGTGTTGTGCGAACATGGCGCGAGCTCCGTGAAGTTATTGTTGATGGTCGTGCTTAATTGTGTGACCTCCTCCCGAGGGTGTTCACCCACCAACTTCCCGAGTTCATCGCGCACGCCATTGTCACCATCATGAAGTTTCTTTGTAGCATCTTGTGCAACCGAGTGTACTCGCCCACGTAACCGCGCCCGATTAGGTGGATCCTCCTCGTGACTCGACATGGCAACAACTCACAAACAAGAAACGAGGTTATATCCGGGTTAGTAAAACAAAAGCTCTTTACTACGCCGCAACTCATCGCCCCGAAAGCAAGGCAAGCTACTGCTCCAAAGCGAATCAAGGACGGCAAATCGATGGGCCAGACAAATAACGACCTTAACCCAGAATGTATGAGCGTAACCAAGAGCAAGGGAGTACACAAACGGGTGTAGGTGGAGCTTGGACAGTATGTGTATATCCTATGCAACTGATATTCAAGGTATTGTAAAGCTAAGTAATGATCCAAGCTAGAGTATTTTGCCTATGTGCTGATCCAATAGGTTTAAGCGAAGTGTATGAACACACACGCAAAGATAAATGAGACTTAATGCAAACAAAGGAATGAGCTCAACCAAAATAGAGATAAAACAAGCTGCTTTTGCACCAAGTACAAGGATAGACGCTAGCCAATTGCAACAAAATATAATAGGCGCAAGATTGCTCAAAGAAAATCAAAACACAAGTGAAACTATGACCCGCACTATAGCAGCCAAATAGGCGCGATCAACTCAAAAGGATGGCGTCTTCACTGTAAACTTAGAATCACTTGTAGAGGGGCTCTATCAATTTTGAGCGAATTCGAGAAACTTGAATTTTTCTCGCTTATGGGTCCGCTTTGAGGCCCTAAACGACCTTTTTGGGGTCAGTTGCCGCGCTGCAGCCCGATGGCTTACGCGATCTAAAATCCCAGATTTCGGACTTATTTTCCCGCTTCCTTTCCAACGGATCAAGAAACGCCCAATCGGAGGTCGATGCAAAAGTTAGCTTTTCGCACACTTTTTTTATTAAGGTCGCGCTCTTTGTATTTGCGGCCGCCTTTTCCTTCTTTCTCTCTACTTTCCTCCCTACGTATGCGCAACCTCACAAATCAAAGAATGTGTAATCAACGGAATGAGCAGCCCTAGGTGCAATATCAATAGCTAGTCTCAAGATGAAAGGATATAAGTGATGCACAAGGATGCCAACGTGGTTTGACCAATGAAGAAGTAGAGGCCCGAACTCCAGTGGACTCGAATGGGAACTTCCCAAGATATGGACTCGACTCTACTTCCCAATGGAATTCGAAGGGACACTTGTAGGACCGATTCGATACCAAAAGGAAGCACGGTTGGCCGACCACAAGACAAGAGGCTAAAGTGGATGCGAATACTTTTTGGGTGCTAATTGAGGAGTTCAATCAGCAGTTTTTTTAACAACGATTACAACGCAAAAGGAAAACACACGGATCAAGACTAAAACAAAACTCTAATGGATGAAAACTTAACTAAACGCACAAGAAATAACAGATTAAACTACGGTTTTTGTATTGCAATTTTCGGTTTATTAGACGATAGGACGTAAAAACAATATAACTTTCAATGAAGTCCAAGAACGCCCCAAACGGAGTCCGTATGAAGAAGTTACGTCCGCTTGAACTTAGTGTCATGCAAAGCAATCCAACTCGAATCCGAATGAGCCCAACTCGAATTCTTGCTTGGCTCGGACCCAAAGTGACGTGATGACCTCCATTAGGCCTCCTATGCTTGTCCATGACTCCACATACCTCTCATTGGTCCTTTCCCATATTCCTAAGCACAATTAAATCACTTGCATTAGGTAGCGATCTATTCTCGTGAATATATAAACCTATGAACAAATTCACCGGTGATTAAGTTGGCGCAGCACGAGCTCGAGTAATTGGTCCTTGTAACATTTGTTGTGGATCAGCTGTGTATGTAGACACGGTTGTATCCAAGTTAGGGATGTCCTCATCAAACATGGTACAATATCCAAAAGACATATACATAATAGATTTATTACAAAAGGTGTCGATAGACCAAATGACAAGGTAAATAACTAAAGTAGCAGCAGAAGCAAAAGCCATAAGATGGCAATAAACAAAAGCCAACCGGTTTGCCTTTACCCACAAGGCAACCGACCGGGCCGCCAAGCTAGTCGTCCTACACGAAGTCGATCTCACAAAAGTCGATCCCTTGGCGATCAACCTCCTCTGCAACAATTAAGCAATGCAACTGAGTACAAAAACGTACTCGTAAGACTTACAAGTAACAAACCTATACATAGCTACATGGGAGCTGAATCAAAGGAGAAGGCTATAGGGTTCATTTGACGATAAAGCAATTTTTCATTTGCAATAATGTAATAGATTGAAGGCAATTTGCAAATCTATTTTTATTTGATTAAATAATAGTGAGACAACATTATAATCATAAATAACAACCCGAGATGTCTTTCCAACAGCCACCACAACATAGCATGAATTACCCATTCGTATCACCAAAATTCAAGTTTTATCAAAATGTTATAGTCTAACTCCGAAAGACCTCCCTAGGCGTGTTCATAACCAAGGACTAGGCTATTCGAATAGATTATACCCGCAGGTGTACAACTTACCCACATGTTAGACCACCTTTCGCCAAGCTATTTAGCACACTTCCTTAGGTATGCCGGCACGCTAAGTCCTATGAGACGTTTTCCAATGGAATGTATTAATTAAGAGTCGCACATATGGGGTTAAGCCTCCGCAACCACCCATCACTGCTCCCACGGAGGACCCACACGTTGTGTCGATACATCGCCCAGCCTTAGCAACTACCGATGCTCCTCTAGGGAGGGAACCTACAACCGAACCCACCCCGCACATACCCAACAACAATATAGAACATTTTTGTAATACCCGTTTAATTCTATGGAAGAAATCATTC
The DNA here is from genome assembly GCA_036346255.1 of Ampelocalamus luodianensis. NCBI lineage: Eukaryota > Viridiplantae > Streptophyta > Magnoliopsida > Poales > Poaceae > Ampelocalamus > Ampelocalamus luodianensis. The sequence continues at coordinate 25,838,876 of CM070636.1, read as the reverse complement.
AAAAGAGAATTAAACATAAGAAAAAGAGGTTTGTGCGCTTCTTCAAAGAACTGGCCTTAGGCCTTGGCCTAGAGGCCGATGAGGGGTCGGCCACCAATAAAAGGAGGGAGAAACCCTAGCCCACCATCAGTAGCTATAGCACGCTATAACTACAAAGACATGCTACAAGAGCCTCCCCGCCCTTGCCCTTCCTTGCTATTCCCTTACTCATGGTGGTGCTCTCTTATCGCTGTCGGCCAAGGAGAAAGGAGAAGGAATAGAGAAGAAGAAGAAGAGGGAGGAGCGCCTCGTGGGGAATTCAGTGGGCACACGATATCAAAGGGTAACGATCGCCTCCCGCTGCTTGAATCATAATAGATGCGAAATTGATCATGATTTTTGGATCGAAACCCGCTACGAATAGAACAGTTCTGTCCAATGTAGTGTGCGACTCTAGGATACCATCTCCTAGATTTATGTGAGGTTCTGTTCTAGATTTCAATGGACGCAAAGATCACTCAATTCGACTTATGGTTTAAAAGTTATGATGGATGCTTTGCTTCGCCTTGAAAGTCTCATGAGAATTAATAATCACTATATTTATTAAAATATGACAAAGTTAGATGTTGATTCAAAAGTGTTGCCCAAAATGATTTTTGTAGATAATCTCATTAGCTTTTAGGATTGATAAAGAACATCCTATTTTGATTTGTAGAACAAAATCTATGTACGTTTTAATCTGACTGTCCAGAGTGTGAGTCGGGTTCTGTCATTAGTTTTGACCCGTGTGCCACTTTTTGTTAAAGGCCAAATATGAATGTTGTGCCAACTTGGATTTTAAAGATGGTGTTCTTAGCTTTCTATAATGATAATAATCTTGGATTTTGGTTAAACCAATCAAAAGTTATGAATATTTCTTTATCAATGTATAGTTTTGCTAGACAGATTGTATATTAGACTTTCACGTGAATGTTATCCTAGGTTTTTTCCCAAATTGGAAGTTTTCGCCAACTAGACTAATGTGGAAGTTTTCGATACCTTTTCATAGGATCTGAGATTACTCCGTTTCAAGTCTCAGAGCAAAAGATATGATATTTTTAGTACCGCTATCCAAATTATCGTCCTGCTAGACTGTTGGTTTTATTGTATAGAACAATCATGTGAACCTTGTGTAGGAAGAGGTGTTTAAGCATTGCGATTAGCATCTTATTCATGTTGTATCTTATTCAAGTAATTAAATTGTGTAGGAGGACGGAATTCGAGTGTAGCGGCATCTCCCTTTCCTCACAACGCTTCGCAGGGCCGAAGGCAAGTACCTTGTTGAAATCATTGTTCGTTGAATGTTCGTTATGCTTGGTATTCATGTTATGACTACCTTCTATTGCCTATGCATAGATTTCGGATGATTCCTATTCATTCTACGTGTGTTAATTTATGGTTAATGAGAGGATATCTCTTCTTTTGATACTCATTTCATACTTGCATATGTTCATGATTCACCCACGGGAGTGGGGAGAAAGACCCATCATTCCAATATGGGCACGTAAGACCCACCACTCCAATGTGGACAGACTTGGATCCCCGTTATGAAACGTTCTCACACGGGCCTTGGATCCCTGCATTTTGTATAGTGTGGGCCTGAGTGAACACTGACGGGTGTATCACTGGCTATACCAGTATAAGCAGAAGAGGAGATTTGCATATCATGCACTCATATGTTCCTATCATTTCACATTCATAACCCAGGATGCGATGTTATTGTTCTTGTTCAATATTGTTCTTGTATTTCTATTGTACTTACTGAGTCTTGGACTCATTCTTGCCTATGTTTGTTTCTTTAGGTGATAGTTGGCATTCTTGGGAGGGGATGGTCACGGATAATGCATTCACCTCACATTATTCACTTTAAATTTCATGAACTCATCTTTACTTTTCATTTGTTAACCATTGGATTGTAATAAATAGAGCTTGATTTTTGATATCTTCGCATTTTAGAATACGATTGAGTTGGAATTGTTTCAATGTTGAATTTGTTTCATTTTCTTATATTCATCATACTAGAGGTTGACTCGCTTATGATATTAATTATAAGGTTGTTGATCTTACTCCGCATTATTGTTGAATGCTAGTCTTTATGTAATATCTTGGCTTCGTGATAGCCTGGTGTTACAATTTTTCTCCTACACCTACCACCAATGACTCATCAATTAACACCTCCCAAAGTACTCGAGTCAAGAGGAGTCTCATATCCCCTTATGTGTATGCACACAATAATGCTTGGTTTAGTGTAACAAGATGTTCAATCCTTGTTGACTCTGCACCGAGCACACACCCCACAATCACACCATCTTATCAATGTGCCCAAGTCTAAAATATTTTATTTTTAGTTTTAGTTTCTCAAATACAATACATACATGAGTACCCTAACTTAATTATTTAGAGTGATGATATACTGATTATCGCTGAGGTGATGATCCCCATTATACTAAGTATTTCTAAGCGATATCAACTCATACTACAAGTAATGTGACTCGAGACCATCCATCGAGCTCTACGTCACCGCGGATATAAACCTAGGCTCAGTGGTAAAGGATAAACATTTATCTACAATTTATGCAACTATCTAGGATCAACTACTCGAATGATAATTTAAACATCAAAATAGAGCATGCATACATACACTTTGCAAACAAGATATTAGAATTTGAAAGTAATGGGATCAATATGATCAAATGAAAACATCTGCTTGCCTTGCTGGAGATAACTCTCTTGTGTAGAGGATCACCTCGTATTCAAAAGAATCGCGTAACCTATCAAGGAATCGAGAAGAAACAATAAGAACGAATAACACCGAAAATACTAAAAAATTCAATGTCATCCAAAAATCATGAAATTTCCACGGATGGTAGAGCATGATTTTAAATGAATTTAACAACTAAAATAAATTGATTTGGATGTTGTATGCAAAAGTTATAGCCAAAATAAAATCAGCTTTTTAATAAAATGCTGAAAATACCCTCTCGAGTATTGTTCACCCGAAATTAAATTCTTGGCGAAATTTCCAGAGAGATCGTGAACATAAAAATTGTATGGTAGATATAGCACCACATGAGATAAACAATGCAATTTGATTCACCTCATTTGGAGCTATGATGAATTTTCTATGATTTTTCAAAGTTATGAAGGTAGTGCACAAATCATAAGTAAAATAAGGTTTTTAGAGACAGTAACATGCTTAAAACCTATTCTACATTAAAGTATATTAATAGAGGAACCCATCAAACCTGAGTTCACTCAAATTGGAGTTACAGAGAAATATTTATGCATTTTTCAAATTAAAACAATTTTAGTGCAAGAATAATTCTAAACCAAAATTAATTCTACTAACAACATTTTCTGGAATAGAAACATGATTCAAGCCAATTTTATATTAAAGTACATTTAAAATAGAAATCAACAAAATTTGAATCATCAAAAAGAGTTAAAAATAATTACTTATGCTATTGTGAAGTTTAACGCAATTAATCAGACACAAATAAATAACTTATGGATTTTCTTTTAAATCCGAAATGAGAATCGCTCAAACCGCTGAGATCTAATCGATAGTCCAAACGAGAGGTTACGTTTTATGTTCGAACGCCAAAACGACTGGGCCGTTGAGATCGAATCGCACATGAGGAACTCAGTTTATTCGACTTGTAATGCTTAGCCTTCCATTGACCCTAGCATCACAATTCAAATAAACTAAGCCTCGTGATATGTATACTTCCTAAATGCAAGATACACACCCTGCTACAAAATCATGCATCAAATCCATACACTAGAGGTTACAATATCAAAACTTCATGATATACAAATGATTGAACTTACAAGATAAATAACAAACTACACAATGAAGCAAAAGCCATAAGATGGCGATAAATAAAAGAGCCAATTAGTGTGCCTTACCCACAAGGCAACCAACCGGCCGCTAAGCTAGTCGTCAAACCCGGCGCATCTCACAAAAGGGAAACCCTTGGGGCTCACCTTCTTCCTCTACAACAAAAACATTAGCAAAGCTTACCTTCTTCCTCCGCAAGACCGACGTGTAAGGGTAACAGAACTATAATTTAACTACATGCAAGCTTTATTTAAGTGGAGGGGCTCGACTTACTTTTAGCATGAAGCCGCTTTTCTTTTGCAATAATGTAATAGTTTGAAGGCGCTTTAACAATTCAAATTTTATTTGCGTAAATAACAATGATATAGTAATAATAATAACAACAGAAAGACAACTCGAAGTGACCATCCCAATGGTCACTACAACAATAGTATGAACATCCATTCATACCAACCCATCAAGTTTTAATTAAAATGTTGTAGTCTAACTCTTGGAAGACCTTGCCAAGCGTGTCCATAACCTAGGACGAGGCTATTCGAATAGTTTTAACCTTGCGGGTGTACCATCAGACTCACACTTTAGATCGCCTTTAAGCCAAAGCACACTTCCAAGGTATGCCGCACGGCTAAGTCCTACGAGACGTTTTCTAATATTGTGTATTAACTACGAGCCGCCTCGTATGGATAGAAATCCATACGCTACATGGTAAAGCCTAAAAGACAACTACCCACTCAGATAAAGCTTTTTGACAACTACCATGCTCCCAACACCATCCCTCCCGCGACCTCCCGCGACCTGAGCCAATACACGCCAAAGTACTAAGTCAAGAGAGGTCCCATATACTCTAGTGTGGTTAGCACGCTAAAATGCTTGGTTTAGTGTAACAAGATGTTCGGTCCTTGTTGACTCGGGCACCATTCCAATCACACCCAAAAGCACACCAATCATACCATTGTGCCCAAGTCGAAATCATTTTATTTTCATTTTTAGTTTTTACAAATAATCATAGCACAGAGGCTGAAATATAAAGCTATAATAAGTTTGAGTGATCAAGGTTATCGACTAAGTCGATAACCGCCCAATTCTACCGGTATCTAAGCATTGCTAAGCATTAAATCGTAAAGACAAATAAAAGACCCTAAATCATTCACCGGCTCTAATTCACCAAAGGAGAATAATATTCCTAAGGTAGTGGCAGGGTGAACAATTTTCGTGGCAACAATGCAATGGGATTAACTACCTCTAATCGACAAAATTAATCATTGACACAAAAGCATGCATACGCATTTAGTAAAACAAAGTATTAGATTTTAAAAGTAATGGGATTGAGTGGATATGATCAAACTGTTTGCCTTTGCTTTGTTAGCGATATATGTCTTGTCGCAGAGGATCACTCGATATCAACGCCATCTAGCGATAAAACCGCCAAAGTGAAAACAAATGACTAAACACCAGAACGCCAACAGCATTCAAAAATCAATAACACAGAAAATAGATCATGAATTTAGGAACAACAAATTAGCAGATTCGGAGATTATTTAAATTAGTTAGGATTTCTTATTACTGTTCTTTTCAAACTCACTTATTTTTCACGATAATCATACAGTCAAAATCAAACCTCTTATATATTTTATTCTATCGGCAGACTTTGATGGTGATTGTGTGCACAACAATTATCCGCAGTTGGGCTCTAGTTACCTACTAACCTATTCTAGCCTAACCATTAAATGAATTATTGACAATACCACCTACACAGTTAAAAGCCTATCTGACCAAACTGAGAAGCCTCAAGAAAATATTTAGACAACTTACAACAACACAACTATATGAACTAAAGTGCTACTACAAACATAGTTCCACTTTCGATTATCTATTTCCATTGCATGACTTAGATGAGAAACACAAAATTGCTATCATAAGATGATCTTTGGCATGCGGGTTACAAAGACAATCCAAAATTTCTTTCTAAACATCTTTTCTTTTAGGACTAACACTTCAACAAACATAGATAATTGCTCTAAGTGAATTCGTAACTTCGCATTCTTATGGATTTTCATATTTAGAAATTGTTGTTAGATAATGGCTAACTAGTTGCCTAAAGACTAAACGAAGTGAAAACATCTCTATCTATTGTTTTAACCATGCAAAAGCTTATGGACAAAAAGAGCATTTTCAGTGACTACTCAAGGAACCTACAAGAACAAGTTTTCAACTACAAAGTTTTAACTAAACTTCATCAATCTTCCATTTGCTATCTTCATGAAATGGCCTAATTGGCATTCAACGATTGATAGCAAAAGACATGAGGTTTTGCATGTGTGCCAAAGACAAACCAAATTTTGTACAAATCTCTTTTAAGCAAACCACTATCATCAAGACTACCACCAAGCCCAACCTAACAAAGACTCAAACTACTACCGAATCATCTATTAGCTAAGTAACTTATTATCACACTCAAAAGCTAACTATCTCTCAGAACCTTCGCTAGGTATAAGATCATCCATTCATACTAATTTGCATCATCCACAATAAACATACTGATCAATCATCACCAAATGAATCTTGCTAATCACACAAACACTCACCTAGACATGCATACACAGAGAGACATCTCCAGACATATCGAGGGGAAACAGGGGAAAACCGAAGGCGGCGTGCTATGCCGGCAGCTAGGAGGCAGCGGTGAGCCGGCGGGGATGCCCAGAACGAGTTGCAGAGAGGGAGGCGGTGTCGACGCGGTCGGGGCCGTCGCCGACCTGGCAGTAGGAGACGACGGAGACGAATTCGAGCGGCGCTGAGGGACGACCGAGGCGAGCTCCACCTGCAGACATACCAACACATTCTTTGAGGCATATTCACAAACACATAGAGCGCAAGGAGAATGGACCAAGGGCAGCTCAGCAATGGCTTGTCGCCGGCGGTCGGAAGGTCGGCGGCGGTGGGGCAACCGAGCCGGGGCAGCTCCGGGGCATGGCGATGGCAGGGAGGCTGTGCATGCAGCAACCGGGGCGTGGAGGAGCTGGAGTAGCACCGGCAGCAGAGGGGGGCGACACCGGTGGCAGCGCTCGGTGCAGGGGAGCTGGGCTGGCCTGCTGGGAGGAGACGCGGGCGACTTGGAGCAGCGACAACGTCGGTGGAGGCGTGCAGCTCGGGCGGCGGCGCGGCGGGCAGCGGCGAGCAACTGGCTGGTCGGTGGAGGAGGAGCTGTGGTGTTGCTTGGCGAGCAACCGGCCGAGGCCGTGGTGGAAGGGCCGCGCAAGCCGGGACGAGGAGGAGAGGCACCAAGGGAGGGGAGAACTACTCGTCGTAGAGGCACCAGGGGGCGGTGGCGACATTCTCCAGACTGTGGTGGGAGGCGGGCTCGGTGGTGGAGGCGAGTCGACAGCGAGCAGCGACGCTGAACGGTGGCCGGGCCGGGAGGTGGCAGCGGCGCCATGGACCAGGGGAGGCGGCCGGATCTGGGGGAAGGAGAAGCGGCCGGGGAAGGGGAGATGGCGGTGGCAAGCAGAGGAAGGAGGTGAGCTGCTGAGGCCGGCGACGGAGGGAGGAGCTGGAAGGCGGCCGGCGCTGCAGCAGAGGAGGGCCGACGGCGCTCGGTGGAGAAAAGAAGGAAAGGACTACTAGCTTGGCTGTCCATGGAGAAAGAAAGGAGGCTCAGAAGAAATGGCCAAGACTAGGAAGGGATCTAGTAGTGCTGCGCTCGGAACATCACGGACACGCACACGGCAGTGACGAGCTGGCGCACATGCAGGGCGATGGGGTTGGGCGAGCTGTCACGCGGGCGAACTGGCGCAGGCGCCGCGTGGAGAAGAAGTGCTAACGACGCGAGCCCACAGGTAAGTGACAGGGGGAGGAGGTGGCTCGGCGAACTGGTGTGGTTGGAACTGGTTGACTCGGGTCCGGTCGGTTGAACAGTACTCGGTTTAGGTTTTGGAATTTAGATTTAGGTTTGACCGAAGACAATTGAATTTGACCTAGCAGTTTGAAATATAAATAAAATTTTAAAAATCCTGAAAATTTTTGTGGACACTGAGGTTCAAAAGGTACTTGGGAAAATAATTTCAGACATGATATATACAAAATTTTGTCAGAATTAATTTGTTTTCAAAACTGCATTAATGATTTGATTTGAATTTTGGTGAAGTCAAAGACACTTCTAAAAATTTGGTAAAAATAATTACAATTCAATATAAATAATCTAGTATTTGAATAAATTATTTTTGGAAACTTTAATTCACACATTTTTCTGGAATTCAAATAGAAATGGAATTTAAGTTTAAAAGTTTGAAATTTCTACACAAACTTTAATACAAACATCAAAAGTTTAAAATTGCACACAAGTTTGTATAAAACCAAGAGCATGACCAAGAGATACAACAAAAGTTTTTAAATTTTAATACTTTTATACATTTGAAATACAAACCCTAATTTTGGGGTTGTTACAGTACAGTCCAGATGAGATGTTATGTTCGGACGGTCCGAACGGCCAAAACGATTTGGACCGTTGAGATCAAATCGTACGGTCCAGATGAGATACAAGTTTGCACTCTGACTCAAGTGAACTGACAGGTGGGCCTCTTTGTCATAGAGGTGGTCTATGAACTTGGTCTGCGTGGCTAAAATCTTAGTGCACATGTCACTTAAGTGCTAGGCCCACATGCAAGTGACTCATTTGGTAGTTAAGACTGAAACAAAACAGAAAAACATGCTTAGGACAGCAATTAAGAGCTAATGATTGAGCTACAGTGTATGCCCATATTTGACAATAGAGAGGCATTCTCAGCCGCGAGCTTGCCCGGTGTGCTGCCGCGAGCTAGGCCATGGCGGTGCCGGCATAGGACCAAAATAGAACCTTAATACTATTGCGCACCCAAAGGTGGCCGGAGTTCACGAGGTGGACTAGAGCGGCGGTACGATGAGGTGGAGCAGCGGTGACACAATGGTGGAAATGACAACGCCAATACGGCTGCTCATTGAGCCATCTAAAGCATGCACTAGCACTCGAGGAGCTTAGGGACCTTACCGAAGTGGAACGGAGAGGACCGCATAACCGAGTCATGCCGGTGACGAAAGTACTTGCGATTTAAGAAGACAAAGTGTAACACCCCACCCGACATGAGCCCGAATGCTACTAAACTAACCTTAGACAAACCTAACCAAGGTAATTTTAGTCAATTTCGACAGAACCTCCCTTGTAGAGTTAACTACATGGAGGTTCCAACACACTGATAAGTATTAATTAACTACACCATCATCCTGAGACATCAATAAGTATTCATAGCATATTAAGTAACTGGCAAAACCAAGGAGGTATGAAGTACCACTACTCATCATTATTACACTTAACATGTCGCATGATATAACATAAGTTATTAACCATTAGCAATTTTTTTAACAAGCTAAGTTACCTAAGTTATTAATTGCTCACCACGGACCTACACATTTCGCTCGATACCAATCAGTAACACCCCAACTGACATGAGCCGGAATGCTACTAAACAAACCCTAATAATTCTAATCAAGGCAATTTTAGTAAATCTCGGCCGAACCTCCCTTGTAAAATTAATTACACGGAGGTTCCAACATACAGATAATACATGTATTAACTAAACTACCATTTAGAGACATCAAGAGATAAACAAAGACATGTTAAGTGTCTAACATAACTAGAGAGGTATGAAGTTCCACTACTCATCATTATTACATTTAATCCATTGCATAAGACAAAACATAATAATCTAAAATCAACCACGCTCAAGATCATTCAACTTTATTTAGTTCATGTGGTATGTGTGTGACTAGCGATCTACTTCCCCATGCATGTCACTCTTGGCTCGGTACCTAAAACAACAATAAAGCAAGAGTGAGTCCATAGACTCAGCAAGTACATATAGAAACTATAACATCAACATACATATAAAGGAGATCAACATTAGAACATCTCATATGCAAATGCAATGCTCAAGGAACATTTATCTTTAACTTTCGTGTACATTACACTGTAATGCAGAGTATGCATCGCCGCCAAGATACCCATGCTCAGGCGCGCACGCACGTGGACCAATTGCCCGTTACTCGCAAGTAACGGGACCTCAAGCCCACACTCCACAAGTGAGGATCTCAGGCCCGCCACATTCATGACGGGATTCTCAAGGGAAACATACTTGGTCACCGCGTGACCAAGCCTCAATATGTTCTCAATATGCAAATGCTCAACCTCATTCATCATCAATCTTACCAAAAGACTACCACATTGAACCATAGTAAAACATAAGCATCATTTGAGCAATAACCAAACTTAAACATTCATCAAGTATACCATCTTGCTATGCAACCATATATCAAATAACACACAATATAGCCAATCAATCAAATCAAACAATGCACTTGCCTTAACGCGTGCAAATGGAGGACGAAGTGGGTGCTGCCCTTGGGATCTCGCTTCTACCGGGCATGAAGAAAACCCCATTCTAAGACCAACATTCTGTACCAAAATCATAAGTAACATCGCAATTGAACTCGCTAACATCTTAGCATTTTCTAATTCTCAAAATTTCTAGCGATTGGTCACTGCAGACAGCTAGCTTCTAAAATACATAACTTTCTGCTCGGGTGTCCAAATAGGATGATCTTGGACTTTCTGGATAGGTAACTAAATTGCCTAAATAAACCTAGTTGGGGAGACCCTCTGATTCGGCCATCCACTAGTCCTACCAATCCATTCAATCAGAGTAAATATTTCACGTCGGTTTCTGGACAGCAACAAAGAAACTACCATAACTTTCTACGTTCGTCCGAATTTAGTGATCTTTAGTTTTCCTGAAAGCTAAGAGGATTAGCCTCGTTTTTAGTTATGGTGAGACCTCTGAAATCCTCTAACTACGGGATTAAATCAGGTTAATCCAAACTGTCTGTTCATCTTCTTCCCAGAAACACAGTCACACCATTAAATTCATAACTATTGCTACCGAAGTCGGAATGACCTGATTCTTGTCGGCAACAAAAGATAACTACGATATCTACGACTTTCTAGGAGATGTCCAGACCCAATTCTGCATTTAACCTACCCAAAAACGTCGATCTTTACCACTGCAGAACACCGATCTAATGACAACCGAAAATAAAACAACTAGAAATCGACCCAAAGCAATGAACGACGTGTTACCGCTGTCGAAACGAGGAAGGCACGCTGCAGGTGACGTCCACCATGAACTCCCGATCACGATCCCTTCTTCTCCCCTTCTTCCCTTCTCTCTCTTCTCTTCTTGGCCAAGCGATCTCCGGCGGTCCTCCTCTTCCTCCATGACACCGCAATGGGGCACCTCCTGACAGCAGCGGGAGGAGCAGCAGGAGGTGGCGTGGGAGGGAGGAAGTGGGGCGGCAAAGGGGAGGAAGGAGGAGGGATGGGGCGGCGGCCACAAGTGGGAGGAGGGGAAAGGGAGGGCGACTAGGTTTTGGGGAGGTGGCGCCCCCCTTGGCCGGCCACCACATGGCCACCGGCCAAGGCCTGTGCCCAGTTGCCGCACAAACGCTGATTTCCTCTCTAATGCGAAATTAATCATTTTCTATTTGGTCCTTCACAATTCAGATAACTCTCTCCGATTATTTATTCTCTCCCGGTTAATTCCTTTCGTATACTTTTGGGGTATTACATTCTACCTCCCTTAAACTGAATTCATCCTCGAATTCTAACCATTCTTACGCCCAAGTATAATCACAGCTAAAACTTACCAACAATACCATATGCCTACTGTGAGTAACTCCAGATATTGCATGCGCATGCGAGACACCAATGCACTAGTCGCTTCACTCTCGGACTTATGGGACCACATCACCTTGACGGATATCCAAAACTAACGTCTTGCACCTCAACACTAGTCTTAACTTTTATCGTACACTTAACACAGTGGCTCAGAGGTAAGGTTTTACTCGATGGCCAACACTCTAACAAAATCTCAAGCTCCCGATCTCGTGTGTTCTATCAACACCAAAAGTATAAGACATCGCGCACTCCTCGCAAGTACTCGAGACGGTAATAGCGTTACGCCAATCTACAAATTCCCATGACTGGGGAACTTATCCGACACACCTTTGGTTACACTTCCTTTTTGTTACCGAAGTACACCGTCAGCACAAAATACATGGAACTCTTGTTCCAACACTCAGTCGATCACTTTATCTACGCAAGTAGCATCTCCTTTAACAAGGGACGCACAAAGAACTCGCCTATCGACTCACTAATCCAAAAACTCAATCGAAAAACAAAGGAGTCAAAAAAATGCATCCAACTCAAAGCCATCTTCCCTTAGAAGTGCCCAATCCAAAATCAATGGATTTACTACGAAATCTTTTCCATTTTTTCAAATAGGCAGTTTAGAAATAAATGCCACACAAGCCAAAAGCGAAATCAATCGAAAAACCAGTTTAACCATTTTTTTTTAACTGAAAGGAATCACACATACCGGCAAGAACCAACTCAATTTGTAATTGACATCCGTCATAACCACATAGTTCAAGTAAGAACTAAGAAAACATCTCACTATCCAAGATCACACCCTTTACCACAATCTTTCTTTTAAGAAATCAACTTTCTCTTAAACCATAGGATCCCAAATCATCGCATAACGCATTAACTCATTTCTCTTAAATTGGCAACCTCAAACCTATGCTCTCATCAACACAAAGTTCACACTTATGCAGGAGATTCTTCCAATCCACAATATCGCACTCTAGCCAACTTCCCTACCGAATGAATACTTGTCAAAATAATTTCCAACACAACTCAATATAGATTTCACCCACCGTCACATCCCTTAATCCGTTAAGGATGAACAATTTGAAATTCATATCACACACTCTCATATACTAGCCTCAAAAGATACTATCAATGATCATCCCACTACTGAATCCACTCTTATTCTACCACTTCTACAGTAATCATTAGCATCCAAGGTTCTAACCTAAGAATGCAAAGCCCAAAACCAACCTCAAGTCTCCTACAATGAATTTCTGGTATGATTCATGGGAAATCCTCAAATTCGCTTACTAAAATTTCACATAGCTCCACAATAACCTCAATCATTAACATCCACGTTTCTCACTAATGGAGTAACCATCCCAAGGCGATTTATTTCACGTGTCTTAGACCTTCTCTAATCCATACCAATCCAATTCGATTACACAACCACAATATACCCGCTCACAAAACCCTAACCGATTGACCAAGATTCAAACATACCCAATCACTAACGCCAATAAATAAATATATCCTTTGACCAAGACATCCTTAGAAATAATTTAACTCCCATAGGGTTACTTACTGAGGCCGAGTAATGCTTGACAAAAGCTCAACAATTCCTGCTATCCCACTAATTATCATGACACTGAGGTTCCTCCACACCGCTACTCTCATTAAACTTCACCACCACAACACTTCTGCACAATCATACTAAGTATCCAATTGCAATATTCTGATAAGTTTGTTAGGAGTCCATAATTTCGATAATCCCAATATTCCAACATGGACAAATGTTACTGGATCATAATTCATCATAGGTTCCACTAATTGTAATACTAATCACTTTCATCTCATCGACAACTCTCCATTTAAATAGAATTCTCTCTGGGTGTTGTAAATCAAACCAATTCACTTTATATCGCTTCTTCAAATAGATTGGTTCCTAAAAATCTCAACAAATTCAAAATACTTAACCACCTCCAACCAATCACCATGCTATTCTTTATAACACTTGGCAACACAATTTGGTTACTTCCTTATTCAAAAGGAAGAAATAAAAAGATACAAGGTTCAACGCACAAGAAATCGTGGCTTCTCGAAGTAAGAACGAGACCAATAGAAACAGTCAAATAGTAGTGATCTCGTAAAACAAAATACGAGTCCACAATGAGGCACAAGTCCTCATGAAGATTTTTTCCACCTCCATAATTCTTAATAACACATTGCTATGCAATCCCAAGAAACTCTTAAGTCTTTGATTACAACATTACTTGCCAAACCAAACAAGAGATGCCTTTAATACCAAATCACATTCATCACTTCAGAACCAAATAGAACCTTTCCATATGTCATAATGCTCAACTAATTTCATCTACTACATAAATCATGAACCCCCAAAAGATCGCGAATTCAAAACTCCAAACATTTCATTTAACCGTCATTAAAACAATCAACTTACTTTCTATCTAGAAGAATCATCACCACTCCAACGCGTCACAATCTCTTGTAGACCTTATTACTAACAACAAGAATAATTCACTCTTAACAAGGTTCGTTATCATCAACCATTCCTTTATAAATCACCAAAAGCTGACCAAACTGTTACATATCACTTTATCATCTCATCCTCAAATGAGAGTACACCAAATTCTTATAACCTCACTACAAGAACCACTTTTTTTTTTTAGAGGAATCTACTACAAAATTTATAAGATTACACCAAAACCCTTTCATCAAAGACATACTATTATCCGACAATTTCACCATCACACAAACACAAGTCACCTATTAAATCCCATCCTAAACCATTGATGATTTTTCAACCTTAGACGAAATTGATGGTCCTTTTCTATTTGTCTTCTCACAAGCAAAAATAAAATAATCAAATAGCCAATTAAAGATAATTACATATTATCATCTATTAAGACAACGATCAAACACATCCTTATATTTCCTTCCTACATAGTTAGATTAATCCATTGAAATCAAATATTCTAACAAGTTTAGTAAACTAAACGACTCTAATGATCAACCTTTTCATCAAAGTTCCACATCTTTTAATAATTCTATTGATTCCAATTAGGTTTAGCCATACCCTTAATCACCGCTCAACAAGAGCTACTATATGGCACCATCAAATTAATCAACTTTCCTTCCAGTGATCTTGGTTAGGATCGATTATATACCACACCACGCACCTAACTCGATAATCCATACCTTTTCCTTTAATTGCTTTGAGTATAACCTCTCGCTTAACCAAGCCAAAACAAGACTAAAGGGTTTAACCACTTCTTCCATAAAAGAACCATCAAGCTTCAACACTCCAAATACTCAAGAGAGATACATTGAGTCAAAGCCTCCACGTACTCACAGGACTTGCAAAAGGAAACTTTCATTATCCAGATCATCCAAATAAATAAATAGGTCATGTTTTCCAAGAAGAAAGACGAAACCCCAATACAAAAGTCAGATTGACAACTAACCAAGTCCACCACCACAAGAATAACTCAACAATAGGAAAACAATAATTGCTTTAAGAGACAAGTTAAGCCAATAGAAACATAACAACCTTTCTCAAAGAAACCCATCAACTGAAATGAACTACTGACCCAAAGAAATTCATCGACCACAACTGAACAAGAGTTGATCAAATTCAAATTCAAGGAAGTGGACAATTTTTTTTTCAACAGATACTCACTATTAACGCTCAGACTAAGATATCCGAGGTAACCTCTTCCCTTTTCTCTTACCACGAACAATGGTGTAACCTGGTAAAGCCCAGGGCCACAACCATGACCTCAATCCTCTCAACAAGGGCTGCTCTCACTCATAATAATCATATAATCATATTATAGGTATGTAAGATCATCTCATAACAGAATCATCATTACAACATGACGAGCGTAAATGCAATGCTTGACCCACCCCATCCCATCTGCACCAGTGTGTCAGTTTTCAGCTAATTAACCATTAGCAATTTTTTTAACAAGCTAAGTTACCTAAGTTATTAACTGCTCACCACGGACCTCACAACTCGCTCGATACCAATCAGAAC
The DNA here is from genome assembly GCA_036346255.1 of Ampelocalamus luodianensis. Lineage (NCBI taxonomy): Eukaryota > Viridiplantae > Streptophyta > Magnoliopsida > Poales > Poaceae > Ampelocalamus > Ampelocalamus luodianensis. Next base: position 25,823,225 of record CM070636.1, on the reverse strand, counting down.
ACCCCACTCGACATGAGCACGGAATGCTACTAAACAAACCCTAATAATTCTAATCAAGGCAATTTTAGTAAATCTCGGCCGAACCTCCCTTGTAAAATTAATTACACGGAGGTTCCAACATACAGATAATACATGTATTAACTAAACTACCATTTAGAGACATCAAGAGATAAACAAAGACATGTTAAGTGTCTAACATAACTAGAGAGATATGAAGTTCCACTACTCATCATTATTACATTTAATCCATTGCATAAGACAAAACATAATAATCTAAAATCAACCACGCTCAAGATCATTCAACTTTATTTAGTTCATGTGGTATGTGTGTGACTATGATCTACTTCCCCATGCATGTCACTCTTGGCTCGGGTACCTAAAACAACAATAAAAGCAAGAGTGAGTCCATAGACTCAGCAAGTACATATAGAAACTATAACATCAACATACATATAAAGGAGATCAACATTAGAACATCTCATATGCAAATGCAATGCTCAAGGAACATTTATCTTTAACTTTCTATGTGTACATTACACCGGTAATGCAGAGTATGCGACCGCCACCGCATACCCATGCTCTTGGCGCGCACGCACAGGACCATTGCCCGCATTCGCAAGTAACGGGGACCTCAAGCCCACACTCCACAAGTGAGGGATCTCAGCCCGTCACATTCATGACGGGATTCTCAAAGGGAAACATACTTGGTCACCGCGTGACCAAGCCTCAATATGTTCTCAATATGCAAATGCTCAACCCTCATTCATCATCAATCTTACCAAAAGACTACCACATTGAACCATAGTAAAACATAAGCATCATTTGAGCAATAACCAAACTTAAACATTCATCAAGTATACCATCTTGCTATGCAACCATATATCAAATAACACACAATATAGCCAATCAATCAAATCAAACAATGCACTTGCCTTAACCGCGTGCAAATGGAGGACGCGAAGTGGGTGCTGCCCTTGGGATCTCGCTTCTACCTGGGCATGAAGAAAACCCCATTCTAAGACCAACATTCTGTACCAAAATCATAAGTAACATCGCAATTGAACTCGCTAACATCTTAGCATTTTCTAATTCTCAAAATTTCTAGCGATTGGTCACTGCAGACAGCTAGCTTCTAAAATACATAACTTTCTGCTCGGGTGTCCAAATAGGATGATCTTGGACTTTCTGGATAGGTAACTAAATTGCCTAAATAAACCTAGTTGGGAGACCCTCTGATTCGGCCATCCACTAGTCCTACCAATCCATTCAATCAGAGTAAATATTTCACGTCGGTTTCTGGACAGCGACAAAGAAACTACCATAACTTTCTACGTTCGTCCGAATTTAGTGATCTTTAGTTTTCCTGAAAGATAAGAGGATTAGCCTCGTTTTTCGTTATGGTGAGACCCTCTGAAATCCCTCTAACTACGGGATTAAATCAGGTTAATCCAAACTGTCTGTTCATCTTCTTCCCAGAAACACAGTCACACCATTAAATTCATAACTATTGCTACCGAAGTCGGAATGACCTGATTCTTGTCGGCAACAAAAGATAACTGTGATATCTACGACTTTCTAGGAGATGTCCAGACCCAATTCTGCATTTAACCTACCCAAAAACGTCGATCTTTACCACTGCAGAACACCGATCTAATGACAACCGAAAATAAAACAACTAGAAATCGACCCAAAGCAATGAACGACGTGTTACCCTTGCCGAAACGAGGAAGGCACGCTGCAGGTGACGCCCACCATGAACTCCCGATCACGATCCCTTCTTCTCCCCTTCTTCCCTTCTCTTCTCTTCTCTTCTTGGCCAAGCGATCTCCGGCGGTCCTCCTCTTCCTCCATGACACCGGCAATGGGGCACCTCCTTGGACAGCAGTGGGGGAGGAGCAGCAGGGAGGTGGCGTGGGAGGGGAGGAAGTGGGGCGGCCAAAGGGGAGGTAGGAGGAGGGATGGGCGGCGGCCACAAGTGGGAGGAGGGGAAAGGGAGGGCGACTAGGGTTTTGGGGAGGGTGGCGCTCCCCCTTGGCCGGCCACCACATGGCCACAGGCCAAGGCCAGTGCCAGTTGCCGTACAAACGCTGATTTCCCCTCTCTAACTGCGAAATTAATCATTTTCTATTTGGTCCTTCACAATTCGATAACTCTCTCCGATTATTTATTCTCTCCGGTTAATTCCTTTTGTATACTTTTGGGGTATTACAATAACTTGCAACACCATCCCGACTACCAATTTCTAATTATCGATCTGTATCCTCTGTGAACAGTCATGATGTAAAATTCATATCTTTCCGCACAGTGGTCCAAATTAGGTGTTCTAGGACTTCATTGAAAGGTAATCAAATTTCCCAACTAAACCTAGTTGGTGAGTCTCCTGATTCGGCTATCTACCATCACTTTTAAGCTGATAAGGAAAAGATCAATTTCACGTCCGACTTTCTGGACAGAGCACTAAAACTATCATAATTTTCAACTTGTTTATCCAAACTTTCGCGTTCTTGTGCTTCCTGAAAGATACGACAATTATCTACACCTTTCGTTATACTCGAGATCCTCTAATTCCTCTTTAACTTATCGCACAAGTCATATTACTAAAACCTGTCAAAACACCGATGATTCAAGGACAGTCGCACTAATAAATTCATAACTTTCGCTACAGGGGTCCAAAAATTACGATCTAGCACTTCAATGAAAGCTGTTGACGTCCTCTACAACTTTCTAGGAGATGCCCGAGACTGAATACGCACTTCACTATATCAAAACGTCTTTCTAACGCGATTTGTCCTGAGGAGACAGAAATACCGACATTGCTACAACAATCAAAAGATGCATCTAATCGGGGGAATCCGGGGTTACCCTTGACGAATCGATTGCCGGGCACGATGAGCACCCACCAGAGAGCTCTCCCCCATGAAGATGGTCTCCTTCCCTCACCTTCTTCTTCCTCCAATAGCCGGTCGCCTCCACATGATCTCCTTCTTCTTCCTCGTCGGTGGGCGTGGAGAAAGATCTTCCTTCACCGGCAGCGAGGAGGATGCAAAGGGGAGGGCACCACGACCAGGAGGGATGCCCTAGGAGGAGGAGGCGCACAAGGGGGGAAAGGGGTGGCGGCCATGTGGAGTGGGAGGGGGCGCAAGGGAGTTTTGGTGGGGGCGGCTAGGGTTTGGTGGGGGGAGAAAAGGGGTGCTTCCCCCCCCTTGGCCGGCCACTAGAGGGCCTGATGGGCCGAAGCCCAGGCCTAGGTTGCTGCGTTTTCACAAAAAAACCCCCTTCTCCTCCCACTAATTCAATTATTTTCCAGAAGATCCTTCTCCTGAATCGATTTCCAATTACCCGATTCCTTAAATCTTTTAGGTTTTCCCCTGATTCCTATCTTGGAGTACTACATTCTACCCCCCTTAAAAAGAATTCGTCCTCGAATTCTTACACGCTTAAGCCACGTAAAAACACAATTAAAATCTTATAACATTAGCACGTACCTGCTGTAAATAACTCCGGATATTGCTCGCGCATGCGGGACTCCAACTCACAAGTCGCTTCCCTCTCTTAGACTTAGGGGAATTTAACTTTCTCTTAAACCATAGGATCCCAAATCATCGCATAACGCATTAACTCTTTTCTCTTAAATTGGCAACCTCAAACCTATGCTCTACCGAACACAAAATTCACACTTATGCAGGGAGACTCTTCCAATCCACAATATCGTACTCTAGCCAATTTCCCTACCGAATGAATTTCTTGTCAAAATAATTTCCAACACAACTCAATATAGATTTCACCCAACATCACATCCCTTAATCCGTTAAGGATGGACAATTTGAAATTCACATCCCACACTCTCATATACTAGCCCCAAAGGATACTATCAATGATCATTCCACTACCCGGAATCCACTCTTATTCTACCACTTCTGCACATAATCATTGGTATCCAAGGTTCTAACATAAAAATGCAAAGCCCAAAATCAACCTCGAAGTCTCCTACAATGAATTTCTATTATGATTGATAGGAAATCCTCAAATTCTTTTACTAAAATTTCACATAGCTCAACAATAACCTCCATCATTAACATCCATGCTCCTCACTAATCAAGTAACCATCCCAAGGCAATTTATTTCACCAGTCTTAGACCTTCTCTAATCCACACCAATCCAATTCAGTTACTCAACCTCAATATACCCGTTCGCAAAACCCTAACTGATTAACCAACATTCAAATATACCCAATCACTAACTTTAATAAATAAATATATCCTTTGGCCAAGACGTCATTAGAAATAATTTAACTCCCATAGGGTTACTTACTAAGACTGAGTCATAGTTGACAATAGTTCAATAATTTCTGCTATCCCATTAATTAACATGACACTTAGGTTCCTCCACACTGCTACTCTCATTAAACTTCACCACCACAACTCTTCTGCTCAATCATACTAAGTATCCAATTGCGATACTCTGATAAGTTTATCAAGAGTCCATAATTTCGATAATCCCAATATTCCAACATGGACAAAGGTTACTGGATCATAACTCGCCATAGGTTCCACTACTTGTAACACTAATCACTTTTATCTCATCGACAACTTTCCATTTAAATAGAATTCTCTCCTGGTGTTGTAAATCAAAACCAATTCACTTTATACTGCTCTTCAATTTGATTGGTTCCCGAAAAATGTCAACAGTTCCAAATACTTGACCACCTCCAACCAATCACCATATTACTCTTTATAACACTTGGCAACACAACTTGGTTAATGCCTTACTAAAAAGGAAGAAATAAACAGATACAAGGTTCAACGCACAAGAAATCGTGGCTCCTCGAAGTGAGCACGAGACCAAGAGAGACAGTAAAATAGCAGAATCTCAGAGAACAAAATACGAGCCCACAGTCGAGGGCACAAGTCCCACAAGAAGAAATTTTTCACCTCCATAAATCATAATAAAACATTGCTAAGCAAACCCAAGAAACTCTTAAGCTGAGACAACAGGAAAGTTACGGGTTACATTTTTTTTTTAGCTCCAACCTCAAATACTTATGGTAAACATTTTTCGTTAACACAACAAAAGCAATCTCTTTGATTACAACATTACTTGCCAAACCAAACAAGAGATGCCTTTAATACCAAATCACACTCATCACTTCGGAACCAAACGGAACCTTTCCATATGTAACATTGCTCTACTAATTTTATCTACTACATAAGTCATAAGCCCCCAAAAGATCACGAATACAAAACTCCAAATATTTCGTTTAACCATTATTAAAACAATCAACTTACTTTCTCTCTAGAAGATTCATCACCACTCCCACGCGTCACAATCTCTTGTATACCTTATTACTAACATCAAGAATAATTCACTCTTAACAATGTTTGTTATCATCAACTCTTCCTTTATAAAGTCCCCAAAAACCACCAAATGTTACATTTCACTTTATCATCTCATCCTCATATGAGAGTACACCAAATTCTTACTCCCTCACTATAACAACCACTTTATTATTATTTTTTTAGAGGGAACCTACTATACAATTTAAAAGGTTATACCCAAAACCCTTTCATCAAAGACATACTATTATCTCACAATTTTACCATCATGCAAATACAGGTCACTTATTAAATCCCATCATAAACCATTGATAATTATTCAATCATGGACAAAATTGATGGTCCTTTCTCTATTTGTTTTCCCACGAGCAAAAATAAGATTATCAAATCGCCAATTAAAGAAAATTTCATATTATCATCTATTAAGACATCGATGAAACACATCCTTATATTTCTCTTCCCGCACAGTTAGATTAAACCATGGAGATCAAATAATCTAACAAGTTTAGCAAACTAAACAGCTCTAGGGGTCAACCACTCCGTTAATGATCCACAGTTGTTAATAACTCTATTGATTCCAATTAGGTGTAGTCATACACTTAATCACAGTTCAACAAGAACTAATACATGACATCATCAAATTAATCAACTTTCCTTCCAAGGATCTTAGTTAGGACCGATTATACACTACACTACGGACCCAACTTGATAACTCATATCATATTCACTAATTTCTCTGATTATAACCTCTCACTTAACCACGAGTCGACATCGCTAAAGGGTTTAGCGCTTTCTTTCATAAAAGAACTTTTCAACTTCTAGACTCAAGATACCCAAAAGAGATAAATTGAATCAAAACTTCCAAGTACTACAAGACTTGCAAAAGGAAACATTCATTAGCCAAATCATCAAGTGAAATAAATGGATCATGCTTTCCAATGAGAGAGGCAAAACTCCAATATAAAGGTCAACCTTGACAATCAACCGAGTTCACCAGCCGCAAGAATAACTCATCGGTTGGAAAACAATGATTGCTTAACGGGACAAATTAAGCCAATGAAAACACATCAATCCTTCTCAAAGAAACCCACCAACTGCAATGAACTACTGACCCAAAGAAATTCATCAACCACAACTGGACAAGAGTTGACCAAATTCAAATTCAAAGAAGGAAACAACTTCTCTAAGATTCTCACTATCACGCCGGTATTGAGATATCCCAGGTAACCACTTCACTAATCCCTTACTACGAACAGTGGTGTAACCTGGTAAAGCCCAATGCCACAACCATGACCTCAATCCTCTCAACAAGGGCTACTCTCACTCATAATAACTAAATATAGGTAAGTAAGATCATCTCATAACAGGAATCATCAATACAACATAACAGGAGCGCAAATGCAATGCTTGACCCACCCCATCCTACTGTGCACCAGTGTGTTAGGTTTTTAGTTAATTAACCATTAGCAATTTTTTAACAAGCTAAGTTATCTAAGTCGTTAATCTATTCACCACGGACCTACAGCCCACTCTGATACCAACTGTAACACCCCAGCCCGACATGAGCCTAGAATGCTACTAAACTAACCTTAGACAAACCTAACCAAGGTAATTTTAGTCAATTTCGACAGAACCTCCCTTGTAGAGTTAACTACATGGAGGTTCCAACACACTGATAAGTATTAATTAACTACACCATCATCCTGAGACATCAATAAGTATTCATAGCATATTAAGTAACTGGCAAAACCAAGGAGGTATGAAGTACCAGTACTCATCATTATTACACTTAACATGTCGCATGATATAACATAACAAAACCTTTAAGTGACTTGCTCAATTATTAAATTTCGGTCTGAAGTTCATTCAACTTTATTTGATTCAGGGTGAGGTGTGTGTGAATATCAATCTACTCCCTCCCATGCATGATGTTCCTGGATCGGGTACCTAAAACAACAATAAAGCAAGAGTGAGCCCACAGACTTAGCAAGTACAAAACAACAGTTATAGCATCAGTATCCAAAGCAAGAAACGCATCAATAAGACATCTCACATGCAAATGCAATGCTCAAAAATCCTTTCTCTTTATCTTTCTTTGTGCATTACACCGGTAATGCAAAGTATGCAACCGTCGCTATATACCCATGCCTGTGCGCGCACGCACAGGGACCAATTGCCCATTACTCCGCAAGTAATGGGGACCTCATGCCCACACTCCACGAGTGTGGGGATCTCGGGCCCGTCGCATTCATGACGGGGATCTCAAAGGAAAACATACTTGGTCACCACGTTACCAAGCCTCAATATGATCTCAATATGCACATGCTCATCATTTAATCATCCTCAAATTACCACAAGACAATAACATCATACGTCAATAGAGCATGGACATAATTGAAACATCCACCAATCTTAACCAACATCATGCCAACAATCTCACTATGCCACCACATATCGAAAAAGCACACAAACATAACCAATCAATCACAACCACGAATCAAACAATGCACTTGCCTTAACCGCGAGAGAACGTAGGACGTGAAGACGGTGATGCCCCCGGTACCACTCTCCCACCTAAATAATTAGGAACATAAACTAAGACCATAGTAATGAACCACAAGAATTATACAAGTAATCACATTAGCCATATCTTGCAACACCATCCCGACTCCCAATTTCTAATTACTGATCTGTATCCTCTGTGAACAGTCATGATGTAAAATTCATATCTTTCCGTACATTGGTCCAAATTAGGTGTTCTAGGACTTCATTGAAAGGTAATCAAATTTCCCAACTAAACCTAGTTGGTGAGTCTCCCTGATTCGGCTATCTACCATCACTTTTAAGCTGATAAGCAAAACATTAATTTCACGTCAGACTTTCTGGATAGAGCACTAAAACTATCATAATTTTCAATTCGTTTATCCAAATTTTGCGTTCTTGTGCTTCCCTGAAAGATACGACAATTATCTACAACTTTCGTTATACTGAAATCCTCTAATTCCCTCCTTAACTTATCGCACAAGTCAGATTACTAAAACCTGTCAAAACACTGACAGATTCGAAGGACAGTCGCACTAATAAATTCATAACTTTCGCTACAGGGGTCCAAAAATTACGATCTAGCACTTCAATGAAAGCTGTTGACGTCCTCTACAACTTTCTAGCAGATGCCCGAGACTGAATCCGCACTTAACTATATCAAAACGTCTTTCTAATGCGATCTGTCTTGAGGAGACAGAAATACCGACATTGCTACAACAATCAAAAGATGCATCTACTCGGGGGAATCCGGGGTTACCCTTGACGAATCGATTGGCGGGCACGACGAGCACCCACCAGCGAGCTCTCCCCCATGAAGATGGTCTCCTTCCCTCACCATCTTCTTCCTCCAACAGCCGGTCGCCTCCACATGATCTCCTTCTTCTTCCTCGTCGGCGGGCGTGGAGAAAGATCTTCCTTCACCGGCAGCGAGGAGGATGCAAAGGGGAGGGCACCACGACCAGGAGGGATGCCCTAGGAGGAGGAGGCGCACAAGGGGGGAAAGGGGGTGGCGGCCATGGGGAGTGGGAGGGGGCGCAAGGGAGTTTTGGTGGGGGCGGCTAGGGTTTGGTGGGGGAGAAAAGGGGTGCTTCCCGCCCCCTTGGCCGGCCACTAGAGGGCCTGATGGGCCGAAGCCCAGTCCCAGGTTGCTGCGTTTTCACAAAAAAAACCTTCTCCTCCCACTAATTCAATTATTTTCCAGAAGATCCTTCTCCTGAATCGATTTCCAATTACCCGATTCCTTAAATCTTTTAGGTTTTCCCCTGATTCCTATCTTGGAGTACTACACAAAGTGGAGACGACGACCGCGTGGTACGAGAAGCTTCATCAAGGCTTAGAGATGGTACACAAGTAAGTAATTTAAGAATGAAGCGTCTTACCGGAGTTGGGGACGAAGGGGGAAATTTTTGGCCGAAGAAGATTAAATCCAAAATCCGGCAGATCCTGAGGAGGAACAACCAAATTGATTTAGGGGAAATTTTACTAGGATCCTAGAACATAATATGACACAAAGAGAAAAGCCAAAGAACCATTGGAGCACTGGCGGTGATGAAGGGGCTCGTTAGTTGAAAATGGAGCTGTAATGCTTTTCTCGGTTTTGAGCTCAAATGAGCACTAGAGAAGGTGGGGGGTGTAAGGTTGGTGCCGAAAAGAAGATGAGGAGGAGCTCAAGGCCCTTTATAGCAGCTACGATGGAGAACTTACGAGAACGAAGGTCCATAGTGAGCTCGGTCCATGGACGAGCGTGATGATGGTTGAGCGACCATGAAGTGATGGTGAGGCGATGGTAGAGGGTGAGCCGACACGGTCGAGGCAGCTAAACCAGGTGCGTGTGTCAAAAACTGGGGGCGAAGTTGTTGGGTGATCTTTGCAGCCATGGCATGCGCTCGGCCCTGGCGAGGAGGTGCTGGCCACGTGGAGACGAAGACCTACACAGCGGGGCCCTCCAGTCAGTGGCGGCGATGAAGCGGCGTGAGCGAGTTAGGCTCGAGTCTCACTTGGGTCCGACTAAAAGGTGCGGTCGAAAACCAACTCTCATCGGTCGGTCCGAACAGCCTCGATTCAAACGGGTGGTCCAATCGGCATGAGATCAAATTGGACGGTCCAAATCGCGTCGCTAGCAATGCGCATGGTCCGATGGAGAGTGGACAGTCCTGATGGAAAGTGTTGTTCGGCGGTCCGAATGTTCCCACCAGTTCGGACGGTTGAAAATGAATCGAACGGTCCAAAATGCCTCACACTTAGAGTAGATCAGGTCCGAACGTGAAGGCGGTTGGGTTCAACCAAGTGGCTTGGGTCTGGGCCCGAGGAACAGTGCAACAAGGTTTAGAAAGAAAAAGGGGTAAGTCTTTGAGGAATTTATAGATAGAGTTTCAGAAGTCCAAAAATTCCGCAAGTTTTACAGGAGGTTCCTGACTCTAAGATTAACCTTGTATAAAATTTCCAGAGATTTTAATAGATTGCATTTTTTCCTAGAAATTTCTCAAGGCTCTGCCCTAGGGTTTGACTAAGGATTAAATTAGTTTGACTAGTCCTTGTAAAATAGCAATTAAAATCTAAAAATTATGAAAATTTTTAGGGAAGTCACTAAGATGATCTAGAAGCTAGGAAAAGACATTTCCATAGGATGATCACAAGATTTGTTTTAAAAGTCTTCAAGGATTATGCTTCTAGTCAATTGAAGCATTAAGTTTTTGAAATCAATAATTCCCTTTTGAAAGATTTTCCAGAAAATTCAAATGACAACTTGATGCACCAAAAATTTAAATTCTCCTCATTTTTATACATTTGAAATACAAACTCATGTTTGGGATGTTACAAATCTCCCCCTACAAGAATCTCATCCCGAGATTCCGTCACTCGGAAAAGAAGGAAGGGGTAGAAAGACTTTGTCGCTGTGTTAAAATCCAATCTTGCTCCTAAAGACTAAACGACTTGATATTCAACCAATACCACTATTATCTCAACACCTTTGGTCTGGCAACCTCCAAATGTTGTTCATCCAATGAAAACCCATCGATCACATTTAGCCTGTAGTACACACAGTCAAATCTATCATTCCGCATTTTATACATCAACCACCGAATTCGCATGCTTTGAAGAAATCTCCCAAACCACCATAAATTTAAAGGTTTGATTTGAATTATGAATAGGATACTGATTTACTTCTAAATTTTCACAATCCACAAGTGAGCTCATTTGATTTGAATTATAAACAGGATACTAACTTCTAAATTTTCACAATCCACAAGTGAGCTAAACCAACTATTAATCACCTCTTATGTAATACAGTTGATGAGTTTACATGCATGTATGTTGTTTATGCCATTTATTATATTTGTTGAGTCTTTGGACTCACCTCTTGTTGTTTGTTGTGTTTTAGATACCCTTACGAGATCAGCATGCATGGGGGAAAAGAAGGATGAGCCTTGTTGCACTATCGCACGATCTACCCACAATGGAATGCAAAAGAAAATTAATTAGTAGTTGAATGAATTACTTAAAGTACACTTTATGATTATTGCTTTGCTTGGAGTACACTGTAATAAACAGATAGATGTTTTTGGATGCTTTTGATCTATATCCTAGATGTTTAGTTGCTATGGATGTTATAGTAACGAATAGCCAGTTTTGATTTGTCTTAATCAAATTGCAAGTTGGAATACTTATGTATGCTATATCTGTTAGTTGGAACCTCCAGTATAGATAACTATACAAAAGAGGTTCTACCGAAATTTTGTAAGGCATTTTAGTTTAACTTGTCTAAATTATTTAATACAGTAGCATTCTAGGCCTTTGTCAGGCTGGGGTGTTACATATATGACGAGCTTGAGGTCCCCACACTTGTAGAGTGTGGGCTTGAGGTCCCCATTACTTGCGAAGTATTGGCATGTTGGTCCCTATACTTGCGAGCACAGGCATGGGTATACAGCAACGGTTGCATACCTTGCATTACCGGTAAAATGCAAAAAGAGTTAAAGAGAAAGGATGCATTGAGCATTGCATATGCATGTGGTGTGGTTTAATGCAAAGTTTTTGGAAGTGGATGGTGATATTATAATTTTGTTTTGTAATGTCTTTTATTTGTACTTGCTGAGTTTGTAGAGTCACTCTTGCAATTGTTGTTGTTTTAGGTACCCAATACAAAAACGACATGCATGGGAGGGAGTAGCCATATGTCGCACACAACTGCCATGAAACTTTATAGTTGTTTAGATTTCAGATCATGCCTTAATAAATGAGCAAACTACTTAAAAGATTTATTATGGTTATACATTACGTGTTGGATTATTTGTAATAATGATGAGTAGCATATTTTGGATACCTATGATTATGCTTTAGTCATTTAGCATATCTTGAATGCGTAATGATTATGCTGAATGTTGGATTGCATAACTATGATATGCGTACCTGTTGGAACCCACGATATAGTTAGCTATACAAACGAGGTTCTGTCGAAATTTTAGTAAGGTGTCTTAGTTTTATCTTGTTATATTGTTAGTTTAGTAGCATTCTAGGCTCATGTTGGGCTGGAGTGTTACAGTTGGTATCAGAGCGGTGTAGGTCTGTGGTATTTGAATTATTAATTTTGACACACTATGCAAAGTAGGTGGGATTGGGTTATTGCATTGCATCTATGTTTCCGTTATATCGTATTGATGATTGCTGATATGAATATAGTATGATTGCTTATTAACTGATTATATGATTGTTATGTGTGAGGATAATAGATGTTGAGAGATTGAGGTCGTGGTTGTGGTCATGTGCCTTACAAGGTTACACCACCATTCGTAGTAATAGAATAGTGAAGTGGTTACCTTGGATATCTTAGTACAGGCGTAATAGTGAGTATCTTAAAGAAGATGTTCTCTTCTTTGAATTTGAATTTGGTCAACTCTTGTCCAATTGTCATTGATGAATTTTTTTTGGACTGTTAGTTCATTGCGGTCGATGGGTTGCTTTGAGAAAGGTTGATATGTTTCCATTGGCTTAATTTGTCCCTTAAACCAGTTATTGCTTTCCCAACTGTTGAGTTAATCTTGCGGCTGGTGAACTTGGTTAATTATCAAGATTGACTTTTGTATTGGAGTTTTGTTTTCTTATTGGAAAACATAACCCATTCATTTTGCTTGATGATTTGGATAATGAAAGTTTCCTTTTGCAAGTCCTTTAGTATGTGGAAGCTTTCACTCAATGTATCTCTTCTGGGTATTTTGAGTATTGAAGTTAAATACTTCTCTTTTATGAAATAAAATGTTAAACCCTTAGCGATGTCTTTTTGTGGTTAAGTGAGAGGTTATAATCAAAGAAATTAATGGATATGATTTGGGTTATCAAGTTGGGTCTGTACTGTGGTGCACAAACGACCTTACTAAGATCCTTGGAAGGGAGGATATACCTAATTGAAGTTAAAGGAGTTATTAATAAGTGTGAGATATTTGATGGTGCCTTGTAGTAGTTAATGATGAACTATGATTAAGGGTATGGATATACCTAATTGAAGTTAAATGAGTTATTAATAAGTGTGAGATATTAATGGTTGGGTCTGATCATTAAGATTGTGAAACTTGGTAAATTTATTGGATAATTTGGAGTGATGGGTCACAATGGATTAAATCTACCCATTAGTGATGGTTATATTGTAATATCCCAGTGGTGTGTTGCACTAGAAGTCAGAAGGGAGAATCGGTTCGGGAGAATATTAAACGGAATGTCGGGAGGGACCAATTGGAAAGATTTCAGTGCTGCAGTTGTAGAGGGGGGAAAGAGCAATTTTGCGGCAACCTGGGCTAGAGCCCATGGCCCAAGAGGGGCCCAAGGGGGTGGCCGGCCATAGCCTAAGGGGGGGCGCCACTCCCCCTTCCCAACCCTAGCCGACCCCCTCCCCTTCCCCCCTTTCCTCCCCCACTCCCCAACCGGCCGCCACCTCCCCTCTCCACCTCTCCACCTCCCCTCCACCCTCCCTTGCGCACCTCTCCACCTCCCCACCACCTCCATTGCTGCTGGCCAAAGAGGAGAAGGAGCTCCATTGCAGCCAAGGAGGAAGAAGAAGGGAAAAGAAGAGAAGGAGGAAGAAGAAGAGGAGAAGAGAAGGAAGAGAGGAGAAGGAGGATCGTCTTCGGGGATGATCATCGTTGTTCAGCACGTCGTCAAGGATAACGAGATGTTCTTGTAGGGTAATTAGTCTTGGAAGAGATTTTGGTTAGTCTTTGGTTAGATGACATTCGGCCTGCTGTATTGCAGTTTCGTCCAGTGGCTTGCAGGGTAAATTTCATGTGGTTAGAGGATGAATCTGGAGTTTTGGTCTCCTAGATAGTTGTAGGTTATGGTCTTAGCTTTCCGTGGCCGCCAAGTTCACCCAAATCCGATTAACGGTTAGTGAGTTATGAGTTTTCTAAGATTGCTGTTTCGCTGCTCTGTCAGCAATTAGGCAGTTTGTAGAAAACCGATTAAAACTGATGGTTAAATTGAAAATCTGAGAACCCCAGTATAACGAAAGTTGTAGATAATCCTTCCAGCTTTCAGGAAAACTAAAGATCATGGAATTCGGACGAACGTACAGAAAGTTATGATAATTTCATTGTTGCTGTCCAGAGACCCGACGCGAGAATTGATACTCTGTTATTTAGTTTGGTAGGGCTAGTAAAGGGCCGAATCAGAGAACCTCACCAACTAGGTTTAGAAGGGGAATTCAATAACCTTTTCAGATTGTCCAAGATCACTCCATTTGGATTTCTGTACATTTAGTTATGATTTTTCGAAGGGGGCTGTTCTCTGGAAAAGAAATCTGACAGCCAGCATTAGAGTTGGGGATTGCGTTTAGTGGACGATGTACTCATTTTGTGTTTATGGTTTTGTTATTAGACCTTTATGGTAGCCTTAGCTTGTCTCAATTGTATGTCCAGGTGTGGGTTTGGCTCCGGGAGCAGTACCTTATCCTCGACATCCACCTTCGCACGGTTGAGGCAAGTGCATTGTTGTTAAATGGGTGTGATTGATTGGCTATGTTGGGTGTTATTTGAAATATGGTTGCATAGTAAGATGGCTTACTTAATGAATGTTTAAGTATGGTGATTGCTCAAATGATGCTTATGCTTACTATGGTTCAATGTTGTTGTCTTTTGGTAAAATTGATAATGAATGAGAGATGAGCATTTGCATATTGAGAGCATATTGAGGCTTGGTCACGCGGTGACCAAGCATGTTTCCCTTTGAGAACCCCGTCATGAATGTGACGGGCCCGATATCCCCTCACTCGTGGAGTGTGGGCTTGAGGTCCCCGTTACTTGCGGAGTAACGGGCAATTGGTCCTGTGCGTGCGCGCCACGAGCATGGGTATCTGGCGGCGGTTGCATACTCTGCATTACCGGTGTAATGCACACAGAAAGTTAAAGATAAAGGTTCCTTGAGCATTGCATTTGCATATGAGATGTTCTAATGTTGATCTCCTTTATATGTATGTTGATGTTATAGTTTCTTTATGTACTTGCTGAGTCTATGGACTCACTCTTGCTTTTATTGTTGTTTTAGGTACCCGAGCCAAGAATGACATGCATGGGGAAGTAGGCGCTAGTCACACACATACCACATGAACTAAATAAAGTTGAATGATCTTCAGAACGTGATTGATTTTAGATTATTATGTTTTGTCTTATGCGATGGATTAAATGTAATAATGATGAGTAGTGGATCTTTATATCTCTCTAGTTATGTTGGATTCTTAGCATGGCTTTGATTATCTTTTGATGTCTTTGGATGAAAGTTTTAGTTAATATTTGATTAATCTGTGTGTTGGAACCTTCGTGTAATTACCTTTACAAGGGAGGTTCTGCCGAAATTTTATTAAGATTGTCTAGTCTAGAGTTATTAGAGGTTGTTTAGTAGCATTCCAGGTTCATGTCGGACTGGGGTGTTACATATATTAAGGTTGTGTTTGAATGTTGCCTTAGAGGATATTAATTCGAAATTTTTTATAAATTGGCTATTTGATTATCTTATTTATGCTTGTGGGAATACAAATATAGAAAGGACCATCAGTTCGTCCATAATTGAATAATCATCAATGGTTTATGATAACCTCTAGATTGGAATTAGTGTGTACTAAATAAGTGTGAGCATTCCAAATAGGTGAAGGGTTGAAATTTGAAAGTGATTTATTCACGTGTGTTTCATGAGGATGTATTGTGGCTGCATGCCCTTGTTAAAAGAGGTCTTGCTCCGATAGTGAAGTTGGTGTATTAGATATACTCTAGAACAAGTTGACTGCTATTATCTTATTGAGATAACAAAAATATTATGAAATAATCTACTGTGTTTCTTTTGGAAAGGTTTATGATGAGATTTAATAGGTGACCTGTATGCATGATTGTGAAATTGTCGAATAATAGTTTGCCCTTGATGTAAGGATTTTGGTATAACCTTTTAAATTGTGTAGTAGGTTCCCTCTAAAATATAGTGGTTGTTGTAGTGAGGGTGTAAGAATTTGGTATACACTCATTTGAGGATGAGATGATAAAGAGGTATGTAACATTTTGGTAAGCCTTTGAGAGCTTTATAAGGGAAGAGTTGACGATAACAAATCTTTTTAAGAGTGAATTATTCTTGATGTTAGTAAGATTGTCCATAAGAGATTCTAACTTGTTGGAGTGGTGATGATTCTTCTAGAGAGAAAGTAAGTTGATCATTTTTTGTAATATCGGTTAAATGAAATGTTTAGAGTTTTGCATTCGTGATCTTTTGGGAGTTCATGATTTATGTAGTAGATAAAATTAGTTTGAGCAATGTGATGCATTGGAAGGTTCTATTTGGTTCCTAAGTGATTAGTGTGATTTGGTTTTAAGGCATTTCTTGTTTGGGTTGGCAAGTAATGTTGTAATCAAAGAAAATTGCTTTCTTTGTTAACAGAAAATATGTACCGTAAATATTTGAGGTCAGAGTTAAGAATTATAATCTGTAACTTTTCTGTCGTTTCAGCTTAAGAGTTTCTTGAGTTTCCATAGCAATATTTTATTATGATTTATGGAGGTTTGAAAATTCCTTTTGTGGGACATGTGCCCTCAATCAGTAAACTCGTATTTTGTTTTCCAAGATTATTACTATTTGATAGTTTCTCTTGGTCCCATGCTTACTCCGAGGAGCAACGTTTTCTTGTGTGTTAAAACTTGTATTTGTTTGTTTCTTCCTTTTGAGAAAGGAATTAACCAATTTGTGTTGCCAAGTCTTATAAAGTATAATATGACGACTAGCTAGTGGTAGACAAGTATATGATAGTGGTGAGATTTTGGGAACCAATCTATTTGAAGAACAGTAGAAGGTGAATTGGTTTTGACCCATAACTGTTGGAGAGAGTTCTATTTAAATGGAATGTTTGTCGTTGGAATACAACTGATTAGTGTTTCAAGTAGTGGAACCTATGACAAATTATAATCCAGGAACCATTGTCCATATTGGAATGATGGGATTATCGAAATTATGGACTCTTGATAAACTTATTAGATTATTCCAATTGGATACTGAGTATGATTGTGTAGAAGAGTTGTGGTGGTGAAGTTTAATGAGAGTAGCGGTGTGGAGAAACCTAAGTGTCGTGCTAATTAATGGGATAGCAGGAAATGTTGAGCTATTGTCAAGTATGACTTGGACTTAGTGAGTAACCCTATGGGGGTTAAATTATTTCGAAGGATGTCTTGGTCAAAGGATATATTTATTTATTGACATTAGTGATTGAGTATTTTTGAATATTGGTCAATCAGTTAGGGTTTTGTGAACGTGTGTATTGTGGTTGTGTAACTGAATTGGATTGGTGTGGATTAGAGAAGGTCTAAGACTGGTGAAATAAATCTCCTTGGGGCGGTAACTTGATTAGTGAGGAACATGGATATTAATGATTGAGGTTATTGTTGAGCTGTGTGAAATTTTAGTAAATTAATTTGAGATTTCCTATCAATCATACCAGAAATTCATTGTAGGAGACTTCAAGGTTGAATTTGGGCTTTGCATTTTTATGCTAGGACCTTAGAGGCCCAATATTATGTGTAGAAGTATAAGAAGAAAAGTGGATTCTAAATAGTGTTTTGATTATTGATAGAATCCTTTGGGTATAGTAAATGAGTATGTGTACCGAGAATTTCGAGTTGATTATCCTTAACAGAATGAGGTGATGTGGTTGTGGGTGAACAATCTTTATTGAGGGGTTGGAAACCATTTGTCAAAAAAAAATTCCTTTAATATAGGAATGGACTAGAGAATCCTTTTGTGGATTAGTAGAGTCCCTCTAGATAGGTGTGGATGTTCTTTCGGTTTGAGGATCATTTTGGGGTTGTCAATTAAAAGGAAGGAGTTAGTATGATGATTTGGAAACCCATGATTTGAGCAAGGGTTATTTCTTAAAATAACATCTGAGAAAAGAATGTTTTCTCGAGTAAAGAAGTGCTCTATTGGTCCTTGGTTGAGTTGGATTTTATGACAGAGAACACGTACAATTTGAGTTGACTCTATGTTGGAAAGGTGGTTCTTTCCGGTTCAGGAAGATAAATGAAGTGTTTGATTTGAGCATTCGAGTGACTTCTTTTTGGCTTATGTGGAGTTCATTTGCAAACTGCTTAGTTGGAATGTGAAAAGGTATTCATGACGAATCTTCGATTTTGGATTTGAGTGTTTTGGAGGAAAGTTGGAATGGCATTGTGAATCCTTTGTTTTTCAGTTGAATATGATTATTAAAGTTTGATTAAAATAAGTCGTGTTGCACGTTCCTGCTTAACAGAGGTTCTCCTTGTTATGTTAAAGAGAACGACTGAGAGATGGAACAAGGGTTCCATATGTTTACGTGCAAGTTATGTTGTTTGGTCCCAAAGAGAAAGATAGCCCAAAGTATATTTGGTTTGCTGTGGAAGTTGCGGGGATTTCGGATGATAGCCATTCGCTAGAACCATCTCTTGTCCTGGAGCGGGGTATATAACATTTTGTATGAACCAGTGTTGAGAGAATGCTTGCGGTATTTGGAGTGTGAGGTTTCGTATAGGTCATTGACCAACAAGAAATACCGCATCTTCGAGTCATGTCTGTTGAGTGGTTCTGGTCAGGTCGGTACGAGTGATGTGGCATAATACACCAGTTACATCAAAGTGCGGTGGTCGCATCAAACCAAGGGAGAGGCTACTTGGGAATTAGAGTCTTGCATGTGCGAGCTATATCCGAAATTATTCACAGCAGGTACATGGTAATGTCTGTAATTTTCTAGTTGTGGTCATTCTTTGGCGTTAAGCATGATTAGAATTAGGGGTCGAATTCCGTTTGAGGGGGGTAGAATGTAATATCCCAAATGTATTTGAGAGAGAAGAAATAAATTAGAGAGAAGGACAAATTAGAAAAGTATTTTAACAAGAGATTAGAGGGGGGTTTATGCATAATTTGGACAACCTAGGTTGTGGGCTTCCGGCCCACTGCATTTAGGCCCAAGGGGAAAGGGCAACTGGCCACATAAGAAGGAGAGGGGGCAACCCTAGGGTTGTTACAGTAGTGCGGCTACAGTACCACTGCTATGCTACAGTACCACGCCATGCTACAGTACCCTCCCACCCCTAGCTTTTGCTGCCGACCAAGAAGGAGGAACAGAGAAGTCTCTTTAGGTGCTGCCGGCCAAGGAAGAGAAAGGAAGAAGAAGGAAGGGGAAGAAGGAAGAAAGGAGAGGGAGAGATCGTGGTCTGGGGTTGGTGTTCATGGTGTTCAGTGGTGGTTCTTCAAGGGTAAGATCCG
Organism: Ampelocalamus luodianensis; assembly: GCA_036346255.1. Taxonomy (NCBI): domain Eukaryota; kingdom Viridiplantae; phylum Streptophyta; class Magnoliopsida; order Poales; family Poaceae; genus Ampelocalamus; species Ampelocalamus luodianensis. Next base: position 25,803,594 of record CM070636.1, on the reverse strand, counting down.
ATCCCCTTCCGATTAGTTGATTAATTGATTAGTAGCAATGTCGGTCTTTAGATCGGTTTAGGGTAGATATGATTGGCCGACGTTTTTGAGGAGTTTAAGGGCAGAATTTGTAATATCCCAATTCTTGGCTTGTGGTTCAAATGTAAGAAAATGTGTAGAAATTAAAACTTTTCTTACACTTTGTTTGTTGTATGAAATTTCTCAGAATTTTTGTAAAGGAATTATGGAAATTCAAAATACGAGCCTCTTTTAACCTAATCTTGACCCTTTTGAAACCATTCTGGTTAATCTTGTGATAAACCTCTGGAAATAATTTTCCTTGGTTCTAGGGTTGTTGTGTGACTCCTTTGAAAAATTTCATAATTTTTAAAAAATTGTTTGAACATTTTAAGAGGTCAGTCAAACCCTAGATCTGTACATTAAGAAATTTTTGGAGAACAATGCTCTGCACAAAAACCTCTGAAAATTTTATACAAGGTAAACCCTGGAGTTGGGAACCTCCTGTAAAAATGTTGGAATTTTTGGAGTTAGTTTGCTCTATTTAAAAATCCCTCAAAGTTTCAGCTCAAACTAAAACCCTATGTCAACTCTTCTGGTTGGGCTCAAGTCAGTTTCGAGTCTCACGGTTGAACCCATCCTCTTAGCGCACTCGAGCTCAGTCCTTTGAATGCGTTCATTAGCAACCTTTGGATCTCAGTCCAACGCTCTAGACCTCCCCCTCGTCTGGACCACACTGGGTCGTTTGCAAAGACCACCCTCTCAGCCTTAGCCAGGACCACCCCGTGGCCCTTTTGTAAAGACCACCCTTGGGCGTGCGTGTGTAGCGCCTAGACGATCGTGGACCGTCCATGTTAGGTTCTGTGTCTCAGATATCCTTGAACGTTCGGACCACCCGAGATTGGGTTTTAATCTGAGCCACTCATTTTAGATCGGATGCTTGGACCTCTTTTGACCTTCGGAGCTCCCGAAAGTCGCTTGTAATCTGAGCTGCCCAATTCTAATCCAACCGTCATGACCTCCCCACTCGCTCTCGTGTCTGAGCCAACCTTTTTCTTTTGGACTCGAACCACCCTAGTTTTTCTCACTGACTGTGGGCCCCTTGAGCCTAGTCATCTCCTTCCTCGCGCACGAGTGCCATGGCGTGGGTAGAGGGAGGCGCGGAGCCTTGTCACCTCACGCTCGTCCTCGTCAACAGCTCTTTGCCGCAGAGCATTAAATGCGTGCCAGTAGCTTTGCCCGAAAGTCTCCCTTCCACCTGCTCCCATCGCGCCCATCACGTCCATAGCGGAGGCATGGACCATGCACTGTGGAGCTTGCCTTGCCATTTCCCGTTGCCCTCGAGCTACTTAAAGCCCCCGAGCTCCTCCTTAGCTTCCCTTAAGCACTTTTTGCAAACCCTAGCTCCCTCTTTGTGTCTTTGTGCGCAAACCATCAAGAGCCCTAATCTCGCCATTGTCAGCCACTCGAGCTCCTTGTCGTCGACAGCGCTCCAGTGGTCCCCCTGCTCTTCTCTTCACATCACCTGGTCCCTCTCATCATTTTGGGCAAATTCCCTAACTCAATTTAAGTTGCCCTTACAGGAATAGCTTGAATCGAGTTTTGGGACTTCTTCGGTCGCGATTCTCTGCTTTCATCCTCAACTCCAGTAAGGACCTCCTCCCTTCAATTCCTTGCTCATGGACCATCTATGAGACCTGTTGAAGTTCTCCTTACCATCCTTTTGCTTCCATTTTGCTCAGGACCTCATGTCCTCGTTGACATCCTCAGCGTCAGCGGTGGTCGTCGTCGCCAGAGCTCCTCCATGCATCTATTGGACCTCCTCTGTGCTCAGGTACCTTCGTGGTAGTCCCTAGATGTTCGAGCACCTGCTATTTTGGACCGCTGCGGAGCTTTCACTGTTTTCGTTTTGGCCGTGCTTTGCACCTCCGCCTCTCTCCCGCTCACCAGCGTTTTAGGCCAGCTCCGCTGTTGAGAGTACCCTCAGGCTGTGCGCAATGATATTGTTAACCTTTTCTGCCCTTGGGCTGCGCCATCATGACCAGAGTCACCAGCGGTGAGCTGTCGAGCAAAACCGTGAAGTACTGAAGTCCTGTTGTCGTAAGACCACCCCTGAGACAACCTTCAGGACCTCTTAAGTTAGATCTTAGCCGTTAAGACCTCTTAGGGTTAGATCTTGACCGTTAAGATCTCCCTCTGTGAAGATATTAGCTGTTAGGACCTCCCCCAGGTTAGATATTGGCCGTTTAGGACCTCCTCTTATAGATCTTGGCCGTCCAGGACCTCCCCCTTTTTAGAAGTTGACCTCTAGGACCTCCCCTGGGTTGATCTGAGCCATTCAGAATCTCCCCTTGGAAATCTGGATCGTTTAGGACCTCCCCTCTCTTAGATCTTAACCTTAAGGACCTCCCCGTGGAGATCTCGACCATTAGGACCTCCCCCCGTGAGATCTTAGCCGTCGAGACCTCCCTCAGTTTTGATCTCGACCGTTAGGACCTCCCTCGTGTAGACCTCAACCCTTAGGACCTCCCTGGTAGATCTGGACCGTCAAATTTAGATCCGACAGTCTAGACCTCATCAGCGCGTTGGAGTTCTTTCACGCGGGTTTTGCACCTTGTTTTGTATCAGAAATATGTGTAGAGTTATTATCTTGTTTAATATTGAATTGTTACTCCAGAAATTCATTAAAACTTGTAAAATGCACAAGTAATTCTCTGTGATTCCAAATTGAGCAAACTAAAAAGTGTTAGGCTCCTCTGTTAATATGCTTTAGTATAGAATAGGTTTTCATTATGTCTTTGCTTCTCAAAAATGCTATGCTCTAGTTTCATAACTAAGAAAAATCGTAAGGAATTCATTTTAACTCCAAATGTAGTAAACTAATTTTTGTTGTTCTTAGGATGTCATTATCTGCCTACTGTAAAAAAATTTATGTTCAAAAACTTTTTAGAAATTTGTGTGATGAACAGTAATACAAAACAATTAAATTTGAATATTCCAGCAGATTAAAATTGTTTAGGCTATAACTTTTGCATGCTTAGTCCAAATTGATTGATTCTTGTTGCTAAATTCATTTAAAATCATAATCTTCCTGCTATGTAAATTTCATGGATTTTGGATAAGTTTGGTTTTTGATTCTTTTTTCGATGTTCTTCATTCTTATTGGATTTTCGCGTTCTTGCGATAGGTTCCAAAGAATTTGTTGAATCCGAGAGTGATCCTCTGCAGCAAGAGAGCTACCAGCAAGGCAAGCAGATGTAGCATCATTTCATCATATTGCTCCTATTATTTTCAAAGTCTAATATATTGTTTGCAAAGTCTATGTATGCATTGCTATTTTGCTATTGAACTATTGTCGGTAGTTGATTCTCTAGATGCATAATATGTAGGTAAATGTTTATCCTCTACTATAAAGCCTAGGATTATTTTGCTGTGATTTAGGGTTCGTTGGTGAGCCCTTGTCACTTAGTAGTTTACAAGTCGATGTTGCTTAGTCGTGCTTAGTTACCGGTCGAATTGGGTGGTTGTCGACTTAGTCGATAACCTTGATCACACAAAAACTTACTATAGCTTTATGTTTAGCACCTTGTGCTATGATTAATTGAGAAAACTAAAACTGAAAACAAAATTTTTTAGACATGGGCACAATGGATGGTAAGATGGTGTGCTTTTGGGTGTGATGGTTGGTGCCCGAGTCAACAAGGACCGAATTATTTGCGCCATTGATCCAAGTACTCCTGCGTGCTAACCACACTAGAGGGATATGGGACCTCAATTGACTTAGTATTTTGGCGTGTGTTGGCTCCGAGTCGCAGGAGGATGTGTGTGTGTGTGTGTTGTGTTGTGGTAAAATGAGGTGGTGTTTATTTGTTGGGTGCACAGGAGTGGAATCCTTCCTAGGTTCTCCACACGGAGGGGCATTGTAGTTGTCCAGGTTGCTTTACCCTCTATGGGTAGTTGACTCCTGGCTTTACAATGATTCCGATGCAACGTATGAGTTTCTATCCATACGGGCGACTCGTGGTTAATACACAATATTTGAAAACATCTTGTAGGACTTAGCCGTGCCAGCATACCTTTGGAAGTGTGCTCAATCTTGTGGCAAAAAGGCAGTCTGAAGTGTGGGTACATTGGTACACCCCCTGCAGGGTTAAATCTATTCGAATAGCCTCGTTCTAGGTTATGGACATGCTTAGTTATTTCCCGCAAGACTTAGACTATAACATTTTCTCTAAAACTTGATTGGGTGGTACGAATTGGGAATTCGTGCTATGTTGTGGTGGCTATTGGGATAGTCACCTCTAGTTTGTTATTTATATCACTTGTATTTGTATCGCTATTATTTCAACAATTAAAAACAGATTTGACAAATTGCCTTCAATCTATTACATTATTGCAAATAAAAATTGTTTTATGCGTCCAATGAACCATATGACCATCTCCTTTGTTTCAGCTTGCATGTAGCTATGTATAGGCTTGTTACTCGTAAGTCTTGCAAATACATTCTTGTACTCAGTGTTTTGTTTAAATTGTTGCAGAGGAGGAAGTGGATCCCCAAGGGATCGACTTTTGTGAGTTTTGCTATGGTGGGTGCGACTAGCTTGGCGGCCTGGTCGGTTGCCTTGTGGGTTATTGGCTAACCGGTTGATTTTTGTTATCGCCATCTTATGGCATCTTGCTTCCGCTGTTATGTTTGCTACTTCGATGTCATTTGGCTGGTCAGCTCTTGTGTAATAACTTTATATATTGTAGGTCTTTTGCTAGACTTGGTATTGTAAGTTGTATGAAAATGATGCATGATTTTGTGAAGATGTATGTATGCTGCAATTCTGGGAAGCACATATCCATCGAGGCTTAGGATATTTAATTGGTAATATTAGAACCATGTGGAGGTTAAGTATTACGAGTTAAATACCCTGGGTCCTCACAAAGTTGGTATCAGAGCCATACTGACCATAGAAACCCCTAGCTTGGTCGCCCTTAGGTTATTTTGAAAAACTTAGCTTCAAGGTATCAAATGGTTTATGAAAACTTAAGTAAGTTCTCAGGTTTTACTTCTTATCTATCTTAGTTTGCTCACCTTACCATGCTCTGTGAGTTTGAAAAAGTTGTTTTACTCTCTTCTTTCTCCAAAGGATAGTTGTTATCGATTACTTGCGATTTTGGGAAAACCAATGAGAGTTATAAATTGAAGTTTGCTATCTTTTGGTGAAGATTTGAAGCTATTGGAGTTGGAAATTTTAGCTTGGAGCTTGGATGTAAAGTTGGGATAGCAAGCACCAAAATCTGGACAGCAAACCTTTGTTTAGGATTAGAACTGAAAATGAGAGAATAACTTAACTAAAACTCATGGGAACAAAAAGGATAAGAAGTGATATTAGTAGGTTAAGTATCCAGCACACCCTCAGTTGGTTTTACCTTGCTCACTAGGTGTGTTAGAACTTGAGTTGTATTCTGAAATTTTTCTTACTAATCGATTACTCGCCTTTTCAATACGAGATAGTCGTACTAGGAAGTTGATCTAGTGACTTGAGGTCTTCGTGCTGATTTTGTGCCTGTTTTCAAGCCTTTGGAGTTCATTTCTTAGTAAGTTGTTTGTTTTCCTTGCCTCCAGTTTTCAGATTTTGTTGCTAACCCATTTTAATGGAACAGGATGGCTGGAAGAACTCGAAGCGGGCAGAGTCAGCCAGCTGGTCTTGATGAGGAGCTCCCATCTCCTCCGACCATGGCTGAGGTTCTCGCTCAGATCAAGCGGAATCGGATGGATCAGACGCGGATATTGGACGTTATTGTAAGGAATAACTCCACTCTCTCTGGTGCCTCCGGATCAGGGGGAGGAGGTGGTCATCAGTCGCGGGGGGGGGACTCTCAGAGTTCCTTCGCACCCAGCCACACACTTTCTCCCAGTCGAAGGACCCACTTGACGCAGACGATTGGTTGTGTTTGGTTGAGCAGAAGCTCAACATTGCTTAGTGCCAAGATTAGGAGAATGCACTCTTTGCATCCCATCAGCTGGAGGGTGCAGCACTCTCTTGGTGGGAGAACTTTCTCACCATGCAACCCGCAGGCCATGTTGTCACTTGGGAGGAGTTCCGTACTGCTTTCTATCGGGCTCATGTCCCCGTCGGCTTGATGAAGGGCACCGGTCTGTGACAGAGTTCTTGCATGAGTTCAACCACTTGGCTCGGTATGCTCGTGAGGAGGTGTCCACTGATGAAGCCAAGCAAGAGAAGTTCATGGAGGGTTTGTACGAGGAGCTGTAGAACAAGCTCTCGATCGTTGACTTCCCCGACTTCCAGACCTTGGTCGACAAGGCCATTGTCGTCAAGAACAAGGCGAGAGCGCTGGGGGAGTCCCGCAAGCGCAAGTGGGAGACCCAGAAGTCAGCCAGGGCTGGCCTCTCTCGTCCTCGTGTTGGGCCAGTCCTGGTGGCCCATTCTCCGGCCCCACTACCACCGAGGCCGTCGGCGCCAGCTCCTCGTCCTCCGCAGGCCATGTTTCAACCACGTGCACCTGCGGTTCAACATGGTGGCCTCCGCAATCTGACTGCCGAGGTCACCTGTTTCTTCTGCAACAATAAGGGCCACTATGCGAATAGTTACCCTAAGGATAGTGATTAATTTGAAAGTGTCTTGTAGTAGTTCTCGAGGAGCTGTGATTAAGAGTATGGTTATACCTAGTTGTAAACAATAGAGTTAATAAGAGATGTAGAACATTGATGTAATTGAGTCGATGATTAAGAGTAATACTTTTGATAAACTTTCTTGGTAAATTAGATTAACGTATCTCAATGGATTAATCTAACCTTTTGGAATGGTTAAGTTCAAAAGGAGTTAGATTATTATCTTAGTGGGTACTAATCTTGGAGTAATCTTTTTGTGGATACTTAATGATTATGAGTATTGCTAGGTGCAAATAATGTCTATTAATGTTTGGTGATGAGCATCACTAAGAGATAAAGCGATAGGGTTTAATGGATGAACAATGTTTACATGATGGTAGGACTATCGATAAAAGTATATCTTTGATGAAAGGGTATGGGAATAACTTTTAATTGTGCAGTAGTTTTCCTCTAAAAAATAATAATAAAGTGGTTGTTGTAGTGAGAATATAAGATTTTGGTATGCACTCAATTGAGGATGTGATGGTGATGGGATATGTAATGTTTTGGTAAGCCTTTGTGGGCTCAATAAAGGAAGAGTTGTGATATGAGTCTTGTAAAGGGTAGATCATTCTTGATGTTAGTAAGATTATCTGCAGAGATTGTGACTTGTATATGTGGTGATGAATCTTTTAGAAATAAAGTAACTGGATCGTCTTTCGTAATTTTGTTATAGTGAAAGTGTTTCGAGTTTTACGTTTGTGATCAGTGGACCTCTTGTGTTATGTGGTGATTGGGGCTGTTTCGAGCAAAGCGATATGATGAAAGATTTTATTGGCTCTTAAGTGGTTCCTGTGATTTGGTTTTTAAGAATTATCATGTTTAAGTTGGCAAAGTGATGTAGTAATCACAGAGAATAACTTTCCTTGTTAGAGGAAGGAGTGAAGTATAAGTGTTTGAGATTTAAGTCGTTTCGCAACTTGCAGTTTATTTGAGTGTGCTTACAACCTTATGCAGTTGTTCTATAAGAGTTTATCAATTTTCAAAGGCAATACCTTCTTCTTATCTGGGGTTCGATCTTCCCTTCGTGCGGGACTTGTGCCCTCAACTGTTGACTTTCCCTTTTGTTGTCTGAGCTCTTTGCCAAGCTGACTATTTCCCTTGGTCCTCTGTTCACTGCGAGTAGTAGATGTTTCTATGTGGTGAAAATTGTTTTCATTTGTTTTTCTTCTGAGAAGGGATTCGTCGATTCGTTTCACAAGGGTCTTTCAAGTGTTTATTCAATGAGGTTGTGAGACTGAGGTTGTAAGTTATTCGAGGAACATTGGAGGATGAACTGATTTCATGTATAATTCTTGGAGAGAATTTATTTATCTGAGAATGTTTGCATTTGAGGCTAAAGCGATTGCGTTGTTGCAACCATTAGAACCTATAGAGGTTTGTGATCCAAAGTCCTTTGTTCAATACGGGTGGAACATTAGAATTTTCAAAGGATGGGAATCTTGATTAATGTATTAGAGTGTCGCGATTGAGTACCTTGCGGTTGTGCGGATGAAATATGAGGGTGTTGTAATGAGAGTAGTATTAGCGAAGTAATCAGATTGTTAAAGTGATTAATGCGATAGCGAGATGGTTGGATTATTACAGGAAAGACTTGGACTTAGTAAGTAACTCTTTAAGAGTTAGAATCTTTATAAAGATAATTGGGTCAAGAAGATGTTTTCATGTTGATGTTAATGCGCGAGTATGTTTGGATTGTGAGAATTTTAGGGATTGTAATCTGAGGTTTTCCCTATCTTCTATATGAGAAGTTCATTGTAGGAGTCTTGGAGTTTAATCTGGGCTTCGCATTTTTATGCTAGGACTTTGGTCGCCCAAGGATTGTGTGTAGAGGAAGTAGATTAAGGGTGGACTTCGAACAGTGTGGTGATCATTGATAGAACCTTTTTTTTTGATGAAGTATATGAATGTGAGAGCTGAGAATTCCAAGTTGTTTATTCTTAGAAGATTGATGTGATGTGATTGCATGTGCGATCTATTTTTTTTAGATGCATTGGAAGTCATCTGTCAAATTAATCCTGTCGGTAGAGGAGTTGTTGAGAGGAAGTTTTGGTAGAGTCGATAGAGCCTTTATACGGAGGTGTGGATGATGTATTTCGACTTGGGTGTAACGTTGAGAATGCCAAGTTAAGAGAGATGAGTTAGTGTGTTATGCAATGAACTGAAATCCCAAAGTCTGAGAGAAATTTTAGTCCTAAAAGAGAAGCGATAAATTGTTGCTTCTGAAGGAGTGAATCGTTTCCTTGATTCTCGTTTGAGTTTTGTCTTTGTTAACCAATGTCTTTCGTAAGTTGAGTTTGACTCGATTTTGAGTACGTGTGGTTCTTATCAGTTCAAGGGAATAAAGGAAGTTTTTGATTTGGGCATTTAAAATGATTCCTCCTTTGGTTTTCGTGGCGTTTATTCACAAAGCGCCACTTATAAAGTAGAAGGGTTTTCTTGATGAAATTCCGATTTCTGGATTTGACTCTGTAGTACCTGAGCTGGTAACGCATAGTTGCGATGTGAATCTTTCTTATTTAGGTGGGTTTTGTCGGTAAAAGAGTTGCTTAAAGGGAATTCAGTTGTGTGTTTCTGGTTAAAAGAGGTGATCCTTGTTTCATTGAAGAGTTCAATTGAGAGGTGGAACAAGAGTTTCGTGTTCTGTGTGCTTGTTGTGTGGTTCAGTATTGAGGGGAAGGTTAGCCCAAGGTACTTTGGTTTGTTTTTGTTAGCTGCGGGAATTCGAAAGTTGACGTATCGTTAGGACCGTCTCGGGTCCATACGCGGTGTACGCAACACTTGGCATGTTGGGTGCCAAGTGAGTACCTGAGAGATATGGAGTTTGAGTTGTCGTTAATATTGTTGACCTCCGAGCAGGATCTTACCTTTGAGTCTCTTTTGATGTATGTTCTCAGAAATGTTGAGTTGAGCGTTAGTACCAACGCCGTTTTACGTCCGGGTGTTGGGGTCTCATCTGTTTGAGAGAGAGGCCACTTGAGAGCTGGGGGATCATCAGTCTCGGTTTTATTTCTTGAAGTTTGGAGTTTAGATTCGGGGTCGAATCCTGTTAAGTGGGGTAGAATGTAATATCCCGAAAGTGAGTTAAGATTTGAATCGAGGAAGATTAATTTTATTTCGGGAGAGATCGATTATTCGGGGAAGGATCAAACGGAACGTCGGGAGGGACTAATTGGAAGGATGTCAGTGCTGCATTTTTAGAGGGGGGAAAGAGCAATTTTTGCGGCAACTTGGGCCTGGGCCATGGCCCATGAGGGTGGCCGGCCAGGGGGCTTCCCTCCCCCAAACCCTAGCCGACTCCCCCTCCCCTCCCCCTTTCCTCCCCCCACTTCCAACCGGCCGCCACCCCCTCTCCACCTCTCCACCTCCCCTCCACCCTCCCTTGCGCCCCTCTCCATCTCCCCACCACCTCCATTGCTGCTGGCCAAGGAGGAGAAGGAGCTCCATTGCAGCCGGCCAAGGAGGAAGAAGAAGGAGAAAAGAAGAGAAGGAGGAAGAAGGAGAGGGAGAAGAGAAGGGAAGAAGAGGAGAAGAAGGGATCCATGGCGGAGCGTGGTGGTCTTCATCGCTGTGTGCTCTCTTCGTTTCGGCAAGGGTAACCCGTGGTTCTTTGCTTTAGGTCAATTTCTAGTTGTCTAATTTTCGGATGTCAGTTCGTCGATATTCTGCAGCAGTGAAGTTTATCGGTTTTGATTAGGTTAGAGGCAGATTTGGGTCTGGGTGTCTCCTACAAAGTTGTAGCTATCGTAGTTACCTTTCATTGCCGACAAGAATCAAGTCATTCGGACTTCGGTAGCCAAAGTTATGAATTTATTAGTATTTCTGTGTTTCTGGAGAGAAGCAGAATTGCCAGTGTTGGTTAACCTGATAGAAGCGCATATTTAGAGTGGTTTCCAGAGGGTCTCACCATAACGAAAAATGAGGCTAATCCTCTTATCTTTCAGGAAAGCTAAAGATCACTGAATTCGGACGAACGTAGAGAAAGTTATGACAGTTTATTTGTCGCTGTCCAGAAACCCGACGTGAAATGTTTGCTCTAATTAAATAGATTGGTAGGTCTGGTAGATGGCCGAATCAGAGGGTCTCCCCAACTAAGTTTATTTAGACATTTTAATTACCTTTTCATATTGTCCAAGATCATCCTATTTGGACTCCTGAGCAGAAAGTTATGAATTTTTGAAGTCTGCTGTCCGCAGTGACCGATCGCTAGAAATTAGAAAAGCTAGACGTGATAAGAAGATTAGCGATTTCGATTGTAATGTGATGTATGATTTTGGTCCAGTATGGTATTCTTAGTTTGGGGTTATCTTCTGGTCCAGGTGGCAGCGAGATCCCAAGGGCAGCACCCACTTCGCGTCCGCGTTCTCGCGGTTGAGGCAAGTATTCGGGTTTATGTGTAGTATTGGTTGCATGTCATGATTGAGTACTCTGTTTGAGTGAATATTTATGACTGTTGATAGAGGATGCTAATACTTTGATGCGTAATAACCATGCCAGATTGATAGTGTGATAAGTATGATTAAAGATGGTGAATACTAGAGAAATGATTAATTGATATTCATGAGTGATTGTTCAAGTTTGCTAGTATTATGATTAAATGTGCTATTCATGGGTGCTAGAATGTTATGAATATCAATGTTGTGGAATGCTAGAAGTATGAATAAGTTTATTCATGTATGATGTTGTTGTTGTTGCTTACATGTTAATGAGAATATGTTGAATTCCTGCATATGAAGAATGTTATCATGGTGCATATGCATGTTGAGAGCATCTGGTGCCTTGGTCACGTAGTGACCAAGCACATCTGATTGAGTCCCGTCATGAAGATGACGGGCTTGAGGTCCCCACATTCGTGGAATGTGGGCTATGAAATAAAGAGGTCCCCATCATTAAGTGATGGGCAAAGGTCCCTATACCATGGTGTATAGGCTCTTGGTCCCTGTGCGGAGAGGCACGAGCAAGGGTATCTGGCGACGGTTGTATACCCGCATTACGGTAAAATGCGAAAGGGATAAAGTTCAAAAGAGCATTGCATAGTTTGCATATCATGAGATATTTGGCTATGATTAGTGTAATGAGATTGTGGTTTATAGATGCTATGTTTGTGTTCTGTTTATAGCCTTGTTGATACTTCTTTGAGTCTTTGGGCTCACTCTTGCTTTAATGTGTTTTAGGTACCAATGGCAGGAATCACATGCATGGGAGGGAATAGATGATGGATGCACTCACTACCTCACACTCTTAAGGCGCTCACCACTTAGCTTCAATTTTAGAAATAAAATGAACTGATGATTATCACTCATAGATCGTTTGGTTTGAGTAACTGTTTAATTGTGATAATGAGATTGCCAGGTCTTGGTATGTTCAATTGATTACTATGATTGATCATGAGATTTTGGTTAAATGCTATGTTTTATCATTGAACTCTCGGTATAGCTGATTAAACAAACGAGACTTTGTCGAAAAAATTTGTAGTTTGTACTAGATTAGTTTACTTCCAGTAGCATTCCAGGTCCTTTGAGAGCTGGGGTGTTACATGGTGTGTCTTGGATAAGATACGTCGTATGGAATATGCACGTGTTCCATTCATCATACGGTAGAGAATATACCTTGGATTCAGTTCTTACCTTCTACGAGCAGTTCTCCTGGTCGGAAGCTTGGCTTGGGCCTTCGTCAGGCGGGGTACCCATTATGTAACCTCTGGAATCTCTACGACTAGTGAGGTCGTGCACCTCAAAGGTTACGACCATGAAGACGTATGGTCTTTTATATATTAAAGATAATATATAGAGGTTTTAATCCTCGTCAGCTAGCCCCCGAACTTTAAATGAATAGGTCGTGTGAACACCTTTCTTCCGATGAAATCGTATCGGGATGACGCTTATTAAATACAAAGGCATTTGAAGCGGTTTGTATTCACTTTAAAGTTGAGAACTTTGCCTTGGGATTTGAAGAGTTTCTGTGTCCGTTGGACTTTTTTGGGTAACTCCTTATTACGGTTTAGGATTTACAAGCTTATAAAACCCTTTGTAAACTTAGGTTTTTCACTTCCTCCTTTCTTTTCTCATCTTAGAGTAAAAACTACCTCAGACCTCCTTTGCTTTTCTCACCCAAAAGAACCTAACCATGTCGGACCAAATCACCAACTAGTCGATTTCGACCTAAGTGAGAAAAAGTTGGAGAATATGGAGAAGATCGGGATGCTCCTAGCAAGGATGTGATTTCTTGGAGATCCGCGTTTGGGAACATTCCCGGAGGTGAAGATGGAGAAATTCCTCTTTTCTCGCATATATCGAATGCGGTTTGGCTACCAATTCACTCCTTCCTTCCTCAAGTTTTGGAGTATTATGGAGTTGAATTGGTGAATCGCTCCCAATGCCATCGCCAATCTCGATATTTTTATCTATCTCTGCAAGCGCATTTGGGGATTCAGCGGATCTGGATCTATTCGGGTACTACTATAGGATGACAAAGTCGGAAAGCGATTGGGATGCGGAGAGTGCACCTTGCGTCTCCATGATGGAAAAGGCGATGAGTACATTTTTATGTACTCAAAATCTCCGTGGTCGTCGTGGAAGAAGAGCTGGTTCTATATGGAGATCACGAAGAAAGACGACCTTTATTATTACGGTAAGAAGGCGGTCGAGAATCCGAGATGGCGCTCCTCTATGGAGAAAGAGGGAAGCGTAGGAAAATGGGTGAAGCAATCAAGCTTCTTAGCGTCAAAGGTCTAACATCTCGGCATGTGGTGAAAGATTTTTCCACGCGCGGGTTAGCCTTTGAAGGCCCGAGCACATAAGATGCTCGGTACATTGGTCGTGATGATCGACTGAGATTCCAAAATGGTAAGCCATTAACGATTCCGACCAGTTTTCCTATCTCGGTTGATTATTTCGTATCCTTAAATCTTTCATCTTACCTTCTGACTCTATCTTACGATGAGATTAGAAGCGGGATCAAGATGATCTGCGCGGAGAGAGCTGGCGACAAGGCTAGTTTTCCTCGGATCTTAGCGGCGTTTCCATTGAAGAGAGGATTGAGAGACTTAAGGTAAAAACATCAAGCTGCTTTGTCTTGTTATCGTACATATTATTTTTGATCGGTATACCATAAACCCTCTTTGATGTGTAGTCGGTTGGGTTGAGAATCAACAAGGTCAGCGAAAGATGTGAGCCAATTGATGATCGATCTCCTTCGACCACACAGGATGTAAGCCTTCGGAGGTAGGTAACAGAACACAAATAATATTTTGGATAAATTATGTTTATCGCCTAACTATCTTTGATGATGAATTTAGGCGGTCGTCGTACCTTCGGCAAGGTCGCGAGAACCCTCCGGTGCCTCACGAGGCCTTTGTTGTGGAGGTAGGCGAATCTACATCTCTCGACCGCGATCGGGGACCTCGACCAAATGGTCGCGGATATCGCCGATTTCCGATCGGTGGATGTGCAAGATCTAGTCAACCCTACCGGTTTAGAATCGGTGAAATCGGTTGACAAGAAGAGGAAGGCCAGCGTATAACGAACTTTACTTGATGCGCTACAAGGTAAATTCAGGAAAACAACAAGGTATATATATAAAATAAAGAGGTCGTATTTATGCATACCTTGGATCTTCCTTACCTTCTCTCTCTCGTTTTAGATCTTCGGTGTTCGGTCGTGTCGACAGAGCACCTCTCGGGAAAAAGTTCTGAGGTAGAGGTGGTCGTGGAGGCTCTGACCGGGATACTCCTAAAGCAAAAACTACGAGGATGAAGTAGCAAAGAAGCCCCGAGCGGTTTGACATCTGCTCAGGATCCTTTAGTAATCCTTACTCCTTCTCCGGAGGTAGTCATCCCTAGAGATCCTCAACAGGTTCCACCTCCCCCAGGAAATACTTCTCAGGTTAATAAATTCCCTTTTTCTCCCCGATTTATCGAGGATAAGGAACTTGATGAAGCCTGGGGAAAGATCTCGGACCATCAAGCCAAGATTGGTCCAGATACAATCTTCTCCGAATATAATGATATGGCAATTCGGGTAAGTATGTATTCTACGACCATCCTTACAACTCTTTCTTTTGCAGTTTCTTTGAAAGCTTGCTAAAGAAAGGAATTTTTGTTTTTGTAGCATTTGGTTGAAAACTATGCTGTGATCGGAGGACTGACCCAGCGAATAAAAACTTTGGAGCAAAACACTCCGTCCGAGAAGTAAGTACATTTCTCTTTTGATCTCCTACGGTTTATTATCTTGATTCTCCTTATAGATTATCCTTCTCTTTCTACCATATTTGATAGATTTAGAAAATTAAAGAAGAGATCAAGGCCAAGGAAGCCCTAATAATAAAGTGAGGAAGAAAATCATAGTAAAGACCGGTCGATCGAGCATGCGATGACCGGGCAAAAAGAGGTTTCGACTCTTGTGAGAAGAAAACCAAAGGTAGCTGGTCGGAGACCTAATCGATATTCCATAACTCCAATTGTAAAGAGTACATTGATTTTGTTTATCTACTCGTGCGAGAAAAAGCGTAGCACTTGAGCAGCGGAGAAGACCCTCGATTTTGGCGTGGCCAAAGGAAGCTCTTGTATTTAGCCTTGATGAGAAGATCAAGGCTCTTAACAAGATGATCTTGATATGGGATCAGGATCAAGCTTGCCTTCTTTAGGAGATCCAACGGAAAAGATGGACTAATTTGGTCAACTTTTGGAAGATCTCAAAGGTGCGCTCAAAACTATGAGGAAAACAATACCCGGACAATGAAGGAAGCTATTATGGCGGAGTTAGTGTTGCTTTAGCAAAACTAAAGGCTTCGATCCTCTGTTAACCTTAAAGGCTGTGGAAGAGGACTTGATTGCTCTGAAAGTGAAGCAACAAAACTTCTCGAGGAAGTAAGACCTCTCGGAGAAAGTTGCGAGAAGAAATGGAAGTCGGATCTCCATCACATAGCGACCGATCAGTGGTCTCAACATGTAAATGAATGTAACTTTAGACTATGTAAAATGAAAACTTACCTTTTATTAAAGAAGATCTGCTTTGTCTTATTAATGTTGTTAAATACTCATATATCTCTAGCCCCATTGCTTATGTTAGTAGATGAACATTTACTAAAAGAAAGCGATGAGCAGTAATTGAGTAATAACGATGACCATGGTAAGAGTCTTGATAATGTGTATGACAATGATCTAGGAAATACTAGGAAATCATGTGGTGGAACCAGCGGCGACTTACGCTAGTCTAGATTTTGCCCATTATCAAGTACTATGGAATACCACTTGTAGTCGAAGACATAACAAAGACTAGATCTTGCTTATAAGAAGATATGCATTAAGAATGTATGCAAGAAATGAAATGAAGAGATAAGTACCGTTGTTTAGGAAATATTCGGATCTGGTCGTATCGAATCTTAAGGCGAAGATTTATAAAATATTTGTGAAACGTGCTCATTCTCAAATCCGACCGCGGCGAGGATCGTAGGAAAAGGACCGTCACTAGGAAGCTCCTTCCGGTGGCGGGACCACGTGCGAGAGGAGAGACTTCGACGGGAGGCTTTACGTGTCCGACCGATAGCCAAACTTGATTAGAAGCAGAATGTTGAAATAAAATAACAATCTTCAATTTCAAGAAACGAAAGCCAAGTAAATCGTCTGAGTTGGTACTCCTTATACTCGTATGACTCTTTAAGAAAAGAATGTCCGGTCGTGAGTGTGTATCATTGAAGCAATGATCACGGCTAAAACCAATGTGATTGGTGACATTGAAGTCAACAACCATGAGTAGTGGAGATCCCAAAGAAGGAATATCGGAGAGAATAAGAGTCTTCTCCGACCAACCAGTAACGGGAATGGCATACGACCAGATGCAACAAATAATAAGTATAAACAACCATACTTATCATTTTAAAGGAAAAGCATCTTTATTGAAGAAAAAATGAATAAAAATGAAATACATGAAATTAAACATAGAACTTACGCAATTGATCAATATTCCAAGAATTAGATAAAACCTGCTCATCTGACATAGCTAACCGTAGTGCGATCTGGTGGGTTACTTCGACCACGTGTATGGACCTTCCCATTTAGGTGAAAGTTTATTGCGATTTGCTTGGTTACGGATTTTTCGAGAACGGATCACCTCTGACTAGGTGCGAGGTTGTACCTTACGACTGTGATACTGACGCATGGCTTGTTGGTAGATTGCTGATCGTATCAAGGCTTGATTTCGTCTTTCTTCAAGGAAATTGATGTCGTCAAGTCGTCGTTCAGACTGATCACTTTCAGAAAAGTAATCAGCTCGAGCAGAACCAATTTTTAGTTCTGGAGGAAGCATAGCCTCAGCCCCGTAAACTAAAAAGAATGGTGTTTCCCCGGTCGCACGACTAGTTGTGGTACGAACGCCCATATCTGAGAGGAAGTTCTCAACCCAAGCTCGATTGTTGAAGTGCGGTAGAACACTCGTCGTTTGATCCCTTGCATTATGATACCATTGGCTCGCTCAACTGCTCCATTGCTCTGTGGATGAGCAACAGAAGCGAAATGTATCTTGACACCTAGTTTTTCACAGAATTCCTGAAAATTGCTGCTTGAGAACTGGGCACCGTTATCAGTGATTATCGATTGGGTACTCCAAACCATGTAATCACGCTTTTGTTAGGAACCTCTTGGCGGCTTGGTTGTAGTTTTACAAGCGGCTCGGCTTCGATCCACTTAGTGAGCGTGTCAATCATGACGACAGAACTCAAAGCCCCGGTGCCTTTGGGAAAGGTCCCGAATGTCCGGTCCCAGGTTGCAAAAGGCCAAGAAAGAGGATTGTTTGCAAAGCTTGAGGCGGTGATGTACTTATCGGCTATGAAACCGACATTGTACACACTTTGTCACAAGCTCTTTTGCATCATGAAGGCGGTTGGCGATAGTATCCTTGCCTAAAGGCTTTACCGACCAGCGTTCTGTAGGAATGATGAGCTCCACAGACTCCTTCATGAATTTCGGTTAGCAATTTAATGCCATCCGATTGAGATATGCATCTCATCAACACTCCGTGAGATCCTCGCTTATATAAGGTACGTTCAATGAGAGTGTATGATTTGGCTTTTCGTGCAATACGATCGGTCTCTACATCATCTTACGGAATTATGTCATCTTTGAAGATAATTGTAGATCGATGTCATCCAATCTCTACCGTGATCGTGATGGCACCAACCATCATCGACCTGTGGAGCATCCATGTTTGCAGAATCAAGGTGTGCAACCTTCTTGCTAACATCTATGTCCTCGGAAGGCTCAACTACCGAGGGTGAATCGAGTTTCTCGAGAAAAACTCCGGGCGGGACGGATGTCCGTGTGGAAGCCATCCGGGCCAACTGGTCTGCCAGAAAGTTTTCCTTTCTAGGAATGTGTTGGATCTGAAAACCGAAGAAATGCTTTTCAAGTTTCCGTACTTCCGCCAGATATGATGACATCTTCGTACTAGAGCATTGATACTCTTTCCCTACTTGATTCACTACTAGTTGAGAATCACCTTTCACTAGCAATCTGCGAATCCCGAGCGAACGAGCTGCTCGAAGTCCTGCCAGCAAACCTTCGTATTCTGCTGCATTATTTGTAGCAGGAAAGTTTAACTGAATGGCGTATTGAAGTTGTTCGCCAGTAGGGGAAATCAAAACGACCCCAGCCCCCGAGCCTTGAAGCATCAAGGAACCATCAAAGTACATTGTCCACTGGTCGTGAAACTCGTACTCGGGTTCTTGGGAGGGTTCAGGGTTTGTCCATTCGGCAATGAATTCTGCTATTGCCTGAGACTTAATCGTTGTTCTAGGGACAAAATGGAGGTCAAACGCCCCAAGCTCAACCGCCCATTTCGCTATTCGTCCTGATGATTCCTGTTACCTAGGACTTGACCAAGCGGATATCCGGTAGGTACGACCACTTTATGGGCCTGAAAATAATGTCTAAGTTTCCTTGAAGTCATAAGGAGACCATAGAGCAATTTCTGTATCTGTGGATATCGTTCTTTTGGTCCATGCAAGACTTCGCTTACGTAATATATTGGTCGTTGGATATGATCACGTTCTACGACCAATACACCGCTAACTGTCTGTGGCGTTGCAGCGATGTAAATTAGCAATGTCTCTTCCAATCTTGGAGAGACTAAGACTGGAGGATTCGTAAGATACCGTTTAAGCTCCTCAAAAGCTTGAAGAATGGGAGTCCTTTTTCACCTAACCGTGCTATGAAACGACTTAACGCTGCCATACAGCCGGTTAGCTTCTGGACTTCCTTTTTCGTGGTCGGGGAACACATCTGATCGATAGCGGTTATTTTCCTTTGGATTTGCTTCAATGCCTCTAGCGAAACTAGAAACCCGAGCAGTTTTCCAGATGAAACTCCGAACACACACTTTTCCGGATTTAATTTAAGGTTATGATGTCTTAAATTATTGAAAGTCTCTTGTAGGTGCGGAATGTGGTCACCAATGTTGATACTTTTACGACCAAGTCATCAACATAGGCTTCAAGATTCCGACCTATCGTGTACTAAAGGTTTCTGCATCAACCTTTGGAGCGTCACACCAGCATTTTAAGACCAAATGGCATCTTTACATAACAAGATAGGTACCAAATGGAGTGATGAAGGAAGTTTTCTCTTCATCTTCTTTACTCATATTAATCTGGTGGTATCACGAATATGCATCTAAAAACTTAATAACTCACACCGGAGGTAGATTCTACAAGTTGATCAATGCGAGGAAGGGAAAATCATCCTTTGGACAAGCTTTATTTAAATCAGTAAAGTCGATACACATCGCCATTTTCCATTGGCCTTTTAACCATTACGAGTTGGCAAGCGATCGGGGTGGTCGACCTCACGGATGAATCCGGCTTGGGTAGCTTGTCAATCTCGACTAGATTGCTATTTTCCGATCGGGGCAAAACGCCTTAGCTTCGCTTGATCGGTCTTTTATCGGTGCAATGCTAGCCTATGCTCGATCACCTCCTAGGGACTCGGGCATGTCGGATGCACGCGGCGAATACATCTGGTTTGCTCGGAGGAAGGAGGCGGCGACTCTTCCTATTGGGGTTGAGTCCTTCCCGACCAGAATCTTGGCACTCTCAGGCGCTTTAGTCGAGTGGTACCTCTTTCATCCGGTCGGAAGGCTTTGGTGCTATCTTTGGTTTTGAGTGTTTGACACGCATGGTAGCGGTGTTAGTTCCTCAGTGGAAGTTCATCGACCATTCTAAACATTTCGATCACATGCGTGGCGATTTTACGATCACCTCGGACCGTGATGACACCCTTTGGTCGGCATTTTCAAACTCGTAACCGTAATGCGTAGCTACCGGGAATTTTGCTAAATTTGGACAACCAAGGATTGCATTATATCTTTGTTTCAAAATTCACTACATCGAAAGAAACTTTTACGTTCGGAAATTGTCGGGTTTTCCGAATGTAACCAATAGGGATAATTGCCCTATTAGCTTGGCGGTAGATCCAGGAACTATACCATGGAAGGCATATTTATGAGCTTTACCTTAGAATTTGGAATCGCATATCTTCCAATGCGCTTGCAAAGAGAATATTTAAAGAACTACCCCATCTATCAAAACCGATTAACCTTGCGATTATTAATAGTAGGCTCAACGACAATTGGAAACCTACAGTCGAGTTGAAGGAATTGGGAAATCTTCTTTGCTAAAGGAGATTATTGTCTCCGACCACCTTGAAGGTTTGGTGATGATCGGAGTTTCAGCAAGGTTGACTTCTCGCTCCATGGCCTTGGTGGCGTGCGGATTCGTATGAAGAAGATCCCGAAAATTACATCGACGGTATCTTTGAGGTTCTTGATACTCCATCTCCTCGTCACCATCCTTGTCCTTTTGGAGCTTGTTTCCCAAATTTCTTGAATTGAAGGAAGTGGACCTTTACGCATAATAATCATTCAATTTCTTACGCCAAGCGCGACGATTCGTAAATCGTGTCTGCTTGTTTATGGAGAGGACACCATTTTTGCTTTTATTATACTCATTGGTGGAGCTTTTGCTTTGCTATGACCGAGTAATCTTTTCTTCCTTTAGAAATTTCTCGAGAACAGCGAACCTCCTTATTGTTAGTTCTGCGTGTTTCTTCTTCTTGAGAACTTTCTTACGCTTCTTTTCCGACTTATCGGACGGTGGGGATCTTGTCTTTTCGATCAACGGCCGTTCCACTCGACCGCCGCTGGCCGTTGCGTGCTTGTCGACCATGTCGAAGAGTTCGATGGTTGTTCGTGGGGATGAATTGCTAGATCCTCGTAAACCTTCGATTTCTTAATCCCGCTTTAAAAGCACGGATAACAGAAGACTCGCAACCTCGGAATCGAGTTGCGAACTTGGCTAAATCTCTTAATGTATTGTCGAAGAGTTTCATTAGGTTTTGTCGTATCTGTGGAGATCATCCTCCTTTCGAGCGATCGACGCACACGAAAGTTTGCAATTAGAAGATCGCAAAGCTGCTCCCAAGTATACACAGATCCGATGGGTAAATTTAGCAACCATGATCGGTGATCCTTCTAGTGCAGTGGGAAGATAATTAGCCATTACATTTTCATCGCCGGTAATCGAGAGCGGTGGTATAAATCAAGAAATTCTAAAGGATTTTGGGTCCCATTGAATTTATCGGGTTGGCGGTCGAACTGTTTGGCCAGCGCACGGCTTGGAGCCACGCAAAGAAAGCTCGACAACTGTGATCGTCTCACGGCGCCTTCTTTGAAAAGGTCTTTGGATTATAATCGATCGAGGACCGATTCACGAGACAGATCGCTGATTTTACGGTATCCGATCCGTCGTGTGCGTTTGAGAACGCCTTTGACCGCTTGCTGGTTAAGATGATACCAAAGATCATCGAGTCCAGCGTTTGCTCTTGTTGGCGAGTGAAGGTGAAGATTCTGAAACAATCTTCTTCCCTCATGACTGCTGGTGGAGCGTCGAAGTGGTCCTTGTGTTAGTTGACCCTCAACACGACCACGGCTTACGCTCGAGGAAGAATCTTGAGATGAAGTCATGGTCGACTCGTGGTTGCCTTCGTTCCCGATATGCTTCCGTGCGTTGCATGGTGCATTGGATAATCTCCGATACTTGACCTACAAGTCGTGCAAAACACAGGTTTACGCCAAAGCAGGATCGAAGTATTTAACATATTTCTAACTCGCTGCAGTTACGTATTGTTACCGAAGGTCTTACGAGTTTCTACCGAAAGAGGTGTTTGATGGCCTGAATTCTCTGTTCTCCCAGTCGGTCTTGCCTGATCTCCTGCATTGGCTAGGGCAGGATCAGGCGAATTAACTGATGGACGTCCACCAGTTCTGTGACCTCTGGCATTTGGTGCCTGACCGCTCGTATCATCTCCATCATTATGTGGTGGTGAGGCAATGTGTGGAGGACTGTACACGACATCTTGATTTGAATCTCCGATCGCATTGACCTCGTGTTTCCAACAGTTATACTCTTATGAGCTTCCATCGTAATCAATGGAGAGCCTTTCAGAGTTTTCACCAAGAGTTTCCACGATGGAGAATAATCGGTGATCAGTACCTCCTGAGGTCCTTGTAATGGTCTCAGCCTGATGCGGCGAACTGCCGATCGTATGCTGAGCCTTATTATCCCCATCTGGTTTATCACCAGCGGGGGTTTCATCGACACTGTCACCAAGTGTCGGTTGGCTCCTGGAATTGCTAGAAGCCGTCGGTGAGTATCTATCAACCATGATCGCATCAAAAGTATATTGGACTTGAGTTGATGAGTTGGGTTTTCTTCACCTTTCTTGCGGTCGCGAGTCGGGCTTCTTTGAAGCCGGGCTTTACGAATCGGTTGGGGCGTCTTCTCTGGAAACACCAGCGATCGCGATGGTGTATCCTCATCCATCCGATCGATTTAGCTTGTTTACGCAGCGAGCGACCGATGGAAGAGGAGGATGATGAAGAGGCTCCATTTTCCTCCATGGCGCGCATGCATGCGTCCATGTCAAGGTTGGCGTAGTCCGCCAGGTCGAACCAATTCTCTTCGTCCCAACTTCCCGACATAACCGCATGAGCGATTACGAGTGGGAAATGGACAAAGAATCGGTGAGCAACACCAGTCTTCCAAGATTCCACGCCGCGCTCCCCACGGACGGCGCCAGCTGTCGACGATCAAGACGTCGATATTACGAAAATAGAAAGGAGAAAATGATGTGGGAAATCTCAGGGAATAATGGGACTACTCTTTTATTAATATGAACTGGAATTTACAAGGTATAGCTTAAGGACTCTGCTTGCCCTCTTGCTAACTCAGAACTATTACACGAATCTATGGCTTGTGCTTTTTGTCTTCCTTCTTCTGTTCTTCTCTGTCCCCCTTGATCCGCCCAGGTTCCATCTTTAAATAGCCCTCGAAGAGGTGGCGATTACCGGAGAAGGCGCGATGCGGCGTTGCGTGCAGTCGAGTCAAGGGGCGGTTGATCTGAGAATCAACCGTTTGGTGGTTATATGTTTATGAAACATATAAGCGCACGGAGGTTGTTCACGGTGTGTCTTGGATAAGATCGTCGTATGGAATATGCACGTGTTCCATTCATCATACGGTAAAGAATATACCTTGGAATCGGTTCTTACCTTCTACGAGTAGATTCTCTGGTGGAAGCTTGGCAGGCCTTCGTCAGGCAGGGTACCCATTATGTAACCTCTGGAATCTCTACGACTAGTGATGTCGTGCACCTCAAAGGTTACGACCATGAAGACGTATGGTCTTTTATATATTAAAGATAATATATAGAGGTTTTAATCCTCGTCACCCATGGCTTCCTTGCTTGACGCCGCCTCCACTCCGTCACTTTCCCCGGGATAATACCCCCTCCATGCTTCTCGATTCCTCACTTCTCCTCTTTTCGGCAGAGGAGAAGGAAGCCCCCTTGAGCTCCATACTCTGGTAAGACTCGACTGGGTCATTCCCCTCGGCTCTACACTCAATGCCTTTTCCATTTTCGCTTATTTGAGCTTCTGTCGTTGCTTGTAGGATCCGGGGCGAATTCGTGCTCTCGGCGGCCTCAGAGCGTGCCCAGAGCTTCACCGCCGGGTCTATCTTCTTCATCCTCGTCTCTGGTGAGTTTCTACTCATTTCTTGCGCGTCACATTGTGCCTTGGGGTATAAGCCTCTTTTCCCCTCAACTTATTTCCTCAATGCATGATAGGAGTTTTGCAATTTGGAGTTTTCCCCATTTCGGCCGAAGTTCTCACTTCCATCGCTAACTTCAAAACCGGTGAGTCATTGTCCGATTCCTTGCTCGGTAACCATTCTCTAGCTTCGCTCAAGTTTTCCCTACCACCATTTTTCGGTTTGGTTGCTCAGGGAGACCCCTCCTTGTGAAGCTCTAGCGCCGCCGTCGCCATTATCGTGGACAACTCACCTCCGACCTCCTCCAGCCTTTTTCCCCCTCTGGTGAGCCTCAGTAACCACCCTTGTAGCTTAAGCCCGCTTGGGTTAGTTTGAAAATGCACCGTGCCGCTGCATATATTTTTGCCGTATAGCTCACCGTTGCTCGCCGCCGGCTCGCCGTCGGTACATGCCGTCCCTGTAACACCCCAGGACCCACAATACCCTGGATTGCTACTAAACCACTCTACAGCTAGCCAATAATTTCAATTATAACTTATTTCGGCAACATCTCTAGACAAGAAGCATTAAGCGGAAGCATAAACAACTAAGGGAACAAAGATAACGGTAACAAGTTCATTAATTAAACTACCTCTATCAGATTAATCAAAGAATGGTTCACAAGTCCATCCTTATTAAATAACATAATCATCCACAAATATTTAAGCGTTTGGCTAGAATTTCATCGACTTTATTATTACATGAGTTGATGAACCAAGTGCATTCTTGTGGTGTCGCTCTACCCATCCCATGAATGCTCAACAATCACACGAAAGGGGAAGAAACAACAAGAGTGAGATAAAAATCTCGGCAAGCAAACCTGTTTGACAGCTATTCAGTCTACAAACAAATACACAACATCATTAAAATATCCATATGTCCACATCCATAATGTGAATCCACATTCATTTACAAGCTAATTAAACTACAGAGATATTAAGCATCAATATACAATTCCATAATGATCATAATTATAGCCTCAACCATAATTACTACCAATGATAGTAAAATATTAACAATTGAATCTTGATCAAGCTGCTTCATATTAATCACCACTACCACTACCAATGACAATAAGGTATTAACATGTTTTACCTCATAACTTTACTATTTCTCGCATCCACATTGCTATCAACAATTACCACAAGAGAAGAAACTCATGCCACAATCACAACCTCTACCATACCACAAGGGATGAACCTAATCCACAACCACAACCACATTACACGTACCACAAGAGACTCTCTGAGTCAATTTCCACATTGCAACTATGAAGTTGCGTTTGTTTGCAAAATAACTTCACCTCAATATCTTGCATGAGTATGCAAATGATCTTTCCACAATGCAATGCATATGTATGCTATGCTCCACTGCACCTTTACCCAACAAGGTAAAGGTATGCATCGTCTTCACGGCAATGCGATGTTGTACCCGGTCTGATCGCGGCTAAGCGGCGACATCCACAATGCAAATGTCATGATATGTCATGAATGATATGATAATCATAAACCACAAGAATTTAACCACGAAGGTCAACAACATACTCATCATGAATATTTCTCATAATCCACATGTGTCTCATTAAGCACCATACCATTGTGTCATAAGACCATTACAACATAACCCACACTCGATTCACCAAGATCAAAATCAATCGATCTAAAGGGAACTCTACCACATAGACCACAACATGATCATCATGAATAAAACCACAAGGAATTATCAATATGTCCACCTTGAGTTTATTTTCATATTCCGCATTTGGCTCATTAAGCAAATTACCACAATACTACCCAAACTCATCCAAACATAGCAATTGATTAATATCTTGCTACCACATTCATACTTAGAAAACATGTAACCATGGCATATCGTTCAACATTACGTCAATCATACATAGTGCAAGTAGTAAGAACCACGGTTTAAACCGTAGCACAACCGCTACATTTACTTGCCTTCCACGATGCGACGCGTTAGCCGGCAAAGATGATACTCCTAAACCTGAGGCTTCACCTCCTAAACAAGTAAAATAACTTCAATAAGGACATAATATTCCCAGCGCTACTAATCGGCATTCTACATCGCTTACTTGCGACTCAAAGCGAGTTTATAAAGCTGAAACCGAAAAACAATGTTTCCTGATATTTACTGATTCTGGACAGCAGCACGGTAAATGACATAACTCATGAACTGGAAGTCAAAAAGAGGTAAAACCAATTTCTGTAGATTCTTAACTGAATAATCTACGATACTCTAGTTGACACGATAAACCAATTCGGCCAACATATTAGGCTAACCATTGTCTGAACTTTCAGTACAGAACCTGCCTACACAATTGAACAGCAAAAACTAAAATGACCATAACTTTTAATAGGTAACTCCGAATTGATCGTTCTTTATCAATCTGAAAAGGTTATCGAATTACCTACAATAACCTAGTTGGGTGAACTTTCAGATTCTACCAATTTCCCTTTCATATTTTAGGAAATAACCAGACAGATTATTCTCGTCAGATTTCTGGCAGCAGATAGTAAAATGATCATATCTTTTGACTCAGACCTCGGAATCGAGTGATCTTCGCGGCCACTGAAAGATAACGACAGATCCCACATAACTCTAGGAGATGAAAACTTAAAATTCAGCCTCTAAATACACGAAAAAACCCACGCAAGGTACTGGACAGAATTGCATCTTCTGCAGCCCAACAATTATCCAACAATTCTAATCGGTTTCGCATCTACTATGGATCAAACAGCGGGGAAGGCATCTCGTTACCCTTGTAGACCCGCTGGAACTTGCTGAACAAAACCCCCCACAAGATCTTCTTCTCCTTCTTCTCCTTCTTCTCTTTCTTCTCTTCCTTCTCTTTCTTCTCTTCCTCCTTCTTGCGCAGAGCAGCAGTCTTGGACAGGGGGGCGCAGGAACAGCACCATGGCGGGAGGCGCAAGGGACAGCAGAGGATTCGGCCAAGGGGAGAGGAGGCGGCTGCAAGTGGGAGGAGAGAAAGGGGAGGCGGCTAGGGTTTGGGAGGTGGCCCTCCCCCTTTGGCCGGCCACACCATGTTAGATGGGCCAAGGCCCAGCCCCAAATGGATTAGAACAAGCGAAAAGCCCTTCTCTAATCTTATTTTGTGAAAACTGAAAATAAAAGCTTCCCGATTAAATAATTCGCTACTGATTAAATTTAATTAACAGATTCTTGACTTCTCACACTTAGGAGTATTACATTCTTCCCACCTTAAAAGGATTAGTCCTCGAATCCAACTCTCCGACCACAAAGAAAAGAACAACAAGCAACTGACTACCCAAACTAGGAGTACTTACCAGCCTCAAAGAGCTCGGGTACTTCTTTATAAATGATCCTCCAACTCCCACGTAGCTTCTCTCTCGGTGATTCGTCAGAGGACCTTCACATACTTGATGGTCTTATTCCTCAAGACCCGCTCCGGCGTATCAAGATCTGAGCGGCGACTCTCCACGGTGAGGTCTGCTCCACTGTGACTGTTCGAGTCAATCTTGTGTTCTGGATCCGCAAGTATTTCCTCGGCATAGACACAAGGAAAACATTGTGCACACCACTCAATGAGTTTGGCACTCCAAGCGATAAGCCAAACTACCCACCCGAGCAAACAACTGGAAAGGACCGATGTACGCGGGCTAAGCTTCCGGTGGTACCAAAGCGAACAATACCCTTGGTCGGAGACACCGAAGAACACGAGGCTTCCACATAAACTCCAACTCTCGGCGCCGAACATCCGCATAACTCTTTTGTCGGCCCTGAGCGTATGAGTCCGCCAATTGGCAAAAAAATTTCCATAATAACTATTAAGACCACTTTCTAAAACCATCCTCTTTCTTAAAACACTTTTCTCTTATTAAATATACTCGGGATAACACATTATACCCATTTTCAAGAATTTGATCACAAATTCCACTCACATCATTCTACTAGAAGCACAATGGTATCTTTTGCAAATAGAACCCGACAACGAGAAGAGTAAAGAACTCTCACGCATCACACTAGCAACCGACTTTCCTTCAAAGGACCTCGATCCAAAACAAAGGATTCACCACAAAATAATTCTACTCATCAAGTAGACAATTGGAGAACCACACCACATAAGCTAAGAGTGAAAATCACTCGACGGACCAAAACAATCAATTTCTTTTCCTAAGCTGGAAAAGACTACGCATCAACATAAACACAATTCAATTTTGCAAAGGCCTGCGCTATAAACACACAGCAAAAACAAGAATCAAGAGAGCATCGCACTACTTGTCATAACAATAATTTCCCAATTAACAAACACTCATTTCTTAACATCAATGAATCGCTTGGCTCCAAGATAAACATTCTATTTAAAACATATCCTTCTCAACGATTATTCCATGGAAATAATATATTATCCATTGTATCTTAAACATTGAGATATTTAAGGCTCCACAAAAACATCACTAGACTACCACTAATAAGTCGTCATTACTCAACAAAGGCTTACGCAACACACAACAATTACCATGTTCTTAGAAGAAGAGGTAAGAAGAAATAAATTTCAGCATCTGAGAAAAAATGGTTGTCATCTCAATAGCCAAA
The DNA here is from genome assembly GCA_036346255.1 of Ampelocalamus luodianensis. Classification (NCBI taxonomy): domain Eukaryota; kingdom Viridiplantae; phylum Streptophyta; class Magnoliopsida; order Poales; family Poaceae; genus Ampelocalamus; species Ampelocalamus luodianensis. The sequence continues at coordinate 25,775,207 of CM070636.1, read as the reverse complement.
AGACCAAAAGAATAACAAATAGCAAAGAGGTTGGAAAAACACAAGATAAGATCAAGCTGTACCTCAAATACTTATAGTACAACTTTTCCTTTCAATAAGAAGCAATTTTTCTTTTATAACGACATCCGCCAATTCCAACAAAGGATGCTTGAAGACCACAACACGAGATTGGATGAAAACCAAAAGATCATTCAACATGTCGCTTTACTCAAAGCAACCTCGGCTATCACACAAGTCATAAGGTACAAAAGATTTCAAACCGTAAATCTCACACCTTCAATTCAATTAGTATTATGGAATTAACAAATTCCTTTATTTTTAAAACATTCAACACCATAATCACAACTACATGCTATCGATTGTATTCACAACAAGATAAAACATTCTTTGCAAAAATCAGCATATCATCCCACTCCTTCATATTTTTCCAAAAGGAACACCATAAATCACTTCATCATGTTCTTATTATCCAAATAAGATTCCAACTACTTAATCTAGTTAAACCTAGTGCATAAGCCATCATATTAAAACAAACTCTTTAACAAGTGATATTAGAACATAACAACCTCACAAAACATGCTAGTATGAATCTCTTATTAGATTTCATACATTTATCTCATCTTGATGCTCAACTCTAGTTTAGCAAAAGTAATTACACTCTAGCCATTCTTTGTCAATAATTGATTATTAATTTTCATCAGCATAGCATTAATGATCCTATCTCTAATTTTGCAATCCCAAAGACAATAAAACACTGATTCGATACTCCACCTTATGTTAAGATATTAAAATAAAATAACTTTAAACATCAACAATACCGACTTTATAAGACCAGATTCCACAAGTCAATACATCAACCTTCATCCATTTCTTTATACATATTTCAACAATTTAGCGTGGTAAAAGTTGCATAACTATGATTGTACATGCTCATCAAGTATGTAAGAGAGAACATATTAAAGGTTAATCTTATTAAGGCAATATTCCAACACCTCCTTACTTGACCATCCCGAATGGTCGATTAATTACTTAAGATCAATCAATCCAATCTATCCAACAAGTTGGGAAAATTAAACAACTACAATAATCAAAACAATTGTTTTCATATTCTTTGATAAATGCATGAGTTCTACACATGTAACGCTAAATTCTTAGCCACAAATCTTCAAGATACTACAACAGGACAACATCATATTAATCGACTTCACTTCTAAGATGATAGTAGAAATTAATGATGTACCACACTAACTTTTCAACTTGATAATTCACAATCTACCAATTATTTACATAATTGCCACCTACTACTTAAACACAACAAAACATCATAAAGGGATTTTAACACTCCCTTCTAGGGAGAAATCAAACTTCAAAAGTCGAAATAACTTAGAAGAAATGCATAGAGCCAATGCTTCCACAAGTTAATGAACTTCTCACATAAAGCTTTGATTCTCTCTCAAAATAACAAACGAAATACAAGAGTCATGTTTTCCAGCAAGAAAGATGGAACAACACGGAAAATACCAATCTCTCCAAAAGCACGCTCACGGCGGTCAAACATCCATCAATCGAGAAAGAAACAATACTTGGCCTCAAGAACAATTGGAGGCCTAGTGACACTAACAAGCGCAATAAGCAGCTAACTTTGAGAAAATCATTAAGCGCATTAGGCCAAGAATCGGCCAACATCAATTCAAGGAGGATAACACTTTTCTAAGAAACTTACCATGACATCCGCAACTAAGTTACCGAGTAGCGCATCAAAATCCCGTACTCTGACGAGGTATAAGCGGCAATGCCCAAGGCAACGACGCAAACCCTACCTCTTATCATTGACTATCCTCACTCATAGCGATCATAGAAACAACACATAAACATACAAGATTATCTCATAGCATGAATAATCAATATAACATGTCAAAGCATGCATGCAATGCTTGACCCATCCCATCCTCTGTGCACCGAGTGTGTCAATTTAATATTTTTAATTACCACGGACCTAAAGCCCGCTCGATACCAATGTAACACCCGGGACCCACAATACCTGGATTGCTACTAAACCACTCTCTGACTAGCCAATAATTTCAATTATAACTTATTTCGCAACATCTCTAGACAAGAAGCATTAGCGGAAGCATAAACAACTAAGGAACAAAGATAGCGGTAACAAGTTCATTAATTAAACTACCTCTATCAGTTAATCAAAGAATGGTTCACAAGTCCATCCTTATTAAATAACATAATCATCCACAAATATTTAAGCGTTTGGCTAGAATTTCATCGACTTTATTATTACATGAGTTGATGAACCAAGTGCATTCTTGTGGTGTCGCTCTACCCATCCCATGAATGCTCAACAATCACACGAAGGGGAAGAAACAACAAGAGTGAGATAAAAATCTCAGCAAGCAAAGCTGTTTGTGAGCTATTGGTCTACAAACAAATACACAACATCATTAAAATATCCATATGTCCACATCCATAATGTGAATCCACATTCATTTACAAGCTAATTAAACTACAGAGATATTAAGCATCAATATACAATTCCCATAATGATCATAATTATAGCCTCAACCATAATTACTACCAATGATAGTAAAATATTAACAATTGAATCTTGATCAAGCTGCTTCATATTAATCACCACTACCACTACCAATGACAATAAGGTATTAACATGTTTTACCTCATAACTTTACTATTTCTCGCATCCACATTGCTATCAACAATTACCACAAGAGAAGAAACTCATGCCACAATCACAACCTCTACCATACCACAAGGGATGAACCTAATCCACAACCACAACCACATTACCGTACCACAAGAGACTCTCTGAGTCAATTTCCACATTGCAACTATGAAGTTGCGTTTGTTTGCAAAATAACTTCACCTCAATATCTTGCATGAGTATGCAAATGATCTTTCCACAATGCAATGCATATGTATGCTATGCTCCACTGCACCTTTACCCAACAAGGTAAAGGTATGCATCGTCTCTGACAATGCGATGTTGTGCAGTCTGATCGCGGCTAAGCGGCGACATCCACAATGCAAATGTCATGATATGTCATGAATGATATGATAATCATAAACCACAAGAATTTAACCACGAAGGTCAACAACATACTCATCATGAATATTTCTCATAATCCACATGTGTCTCATTAAGCACCATACCATTGTGTCATAAGACCATTACCACATAACCCACACTCGATTCACCAAGATCAAAATCAATCGATCTAAAGGAACTCTACCACATAGACCACAACATGATCATCATGAATAAAACCACAAGGAATTATCAATATGTCCACCTTGAGTTTATTTTCATATTCCGCATTTGGCTCATTAAGCAAATTACCACAATACTACCCAAACTCATCCAAACATAGCAATTGATTAATATCTTGCTACCACATTCATACTTAGAAAACATGTAACCATGGCATATCGTTCAACATTACGTCAATCATACATAGTGCAAGTAGTAAGAACCACGGTTTAAACCGTAGCACAACCGCTACATTTACTTGCCTTCCACGATGCGACGCGTTAGCGGCAAAGATGATACTCCTAAACCTGAGGCTTCACCTCTAAACAAGTAAAATAACTTCAATAAGGACATAATATTCCCAGCGCTACTAATCGGCATTCTACATCGCTTACTTGCGACTCAAAACGAGTTTATAAAGCTGAAACCGAAAAACAATGTTTCCTGATATTTACTGATTCTGGACAGCAGCACGGTAAATGACATAACTCATGAACTGGAAGTCAAAAGAGGTAAAACCAATTTCTGTAGATTCTTAACTGAATAATCTACGATACTCTAGTTGACACGATAAACCAATTCGGCCAACATATTAGGCTAACCATTGTCTGAACTTTCAGTACAGAACCTGCCTACACAATTGAACAGCAAAAACTAAAATGACCATAACTTTTAATAGGTAACTCCGAATTGATCGTTCTTTATCAATCTGAAAAGGTTATCGAATTACCTACAATAACCTAGTTGGGTGAACTTTCAGATTCTACCAATTTCCTTTCATATTTTAGGAAATAACCAGACAGATTATTCTCGTCAGATTTCTGGCAGCAGATAGTAAAATGATCATATCTTTTGACTCAGACCTCGGAATCGAGTGATCTTCGCGGCCACTGAAAGATAACGACAGATCCCACATAACTCTAGGAGATGAAAACTTAAAATTCAGCCTCTAAATACACGAAAAAACCCACGCAAGGTACTGGACAGAATTGCATCTTCTGCAGCCCAACAATTATCCAACAATTCTAATCGGTTTCGCATCTACTATGGATCAAACAGCGGGGAAGGCATCTCGTTACCCTTGTAGACCCGCTGGAACTTGCTGAACAAAACCCCCCACAAGATCTTCTTCTCCTTCTTCTCCTTCTTCTCTTTCTTCTCTTCCTTCTCTTTCTTCTCTTCCTCCTTCTTGCGCAAGGGGCAGCAGTCTTGGACAGGGGGAGGCGCAAGGAACAGCACCATGGCAGGGGGAGGCGCAAGGGACAGCAGAGGATTCGGCCAAGGGGAGAGGAGGCGGTGCAAGTGGGAGGAGAGAAAGGGGAGGGGCGGCTAGGGTTTGGGGAGGTGGCCTCCCCCTTTGGCCGGCCACACCATGTTAGATGGGCCAAGGCCCAGCCCCAAATGGATTAGAACAAGCGAAAAAGCCCTTCTCTAATCTTATTTTGACGAAAACTGAAAATAAAAGCTTCCCCGATTAAATAATTCGCTACCGATTAAATTTAATTAACCCGATTCTTGACTTCTCACACTTCCGGAGTATTACAGTCCCCGCCACTACAACCACTACCTTTGGGTGCGCAATAGTTTGGGGAACTCGTTTCTGCCCTTGGCCGGCACCAAAGCGGTCGGAGTCGCCGGCGATGCTCCGGTCAAGCGAGCTCTATTTTGTCGGATTTCCCGACAGTTACTGTAGCGGTGTCATTAGGGTTTAATTGCAATGATTAGCATTTAAGTGTAGATCTTTGTCGGCAAACCAATGATTAGCAGACCCTTTGTCTCACTTACTTGTGGGCCCGGTCGTGTTGAGTGCACAGTAAACCTTCGGTGGACTGTGGGCCGAGTTCATGGTTTTCGGTCCATGCACTATGCATGTGGACTGTGCCAATGACAAGCGGGTCCCACCTGTCAGTAGGAAATTTTAATTCGGGAGTTAATTGAAAATGGCACTATGAACTGGACCCCACTTGTCAGCGTCTATGGCTAGGTTGATCTGGGTATAAAAAGTATTGTATATTAATATAAAATCCGAAATGCTTTATTTGTGAACTGTTAATTGATTTAACTTCAAAATGGCATAACTAATTCATTTTAGCTCCAAAATTGGTGATTCAAATTTTGTTAGCTTCTATTTTAAATTTACTTTAATATAAAAATAGGTTGAACCATGTTGCTGCTCCAGAAAATGTTTGTTAATAAAATAACTTTAGGTTAGATTTATTTTGCACTAAAAATTGTTTTAACTTAAAAAATACATAAGTATTTCTCTGTAACTCCAAATTGAGTGAATCCAATTTTGTTGGCTTCCTCTAATAATGAACTTGCTGATAAAATTAGTTTTAGGCATGTTACTGTTGTTAAAGGAATTTCTAATACAATTAAATTGTGCTCATTCTCATGTCTTTGAAACTTCGTAGAAAATGCATTATAGCTCCAAATGAGATGAATCCAATTGGGTTGTTCATATTATGAGGTGCTTTTTTTTACTGTAAAAATTTCAACTTCACCAGCTTTACAGAAATTTGTGCCAAACAATTTAAGTATGATAAATAGCAACAAATTGCATTTTTCAAGCTGAGCAGAATTGTTTTGCATAAAACCTCCAAATAAATTGATTCTTGTTTCTAAATTCATTATAAATCATGCTCTTGCTGCTGTAGAATTTTTAGAGCATTTGGAGAAAGTTGGTTTTTGACTCTTTTCGGTATTCTTCGTTCTTATCGATTCCTATTCGCTTTTTCGTTAGGTGCCAACGAGTGTGTTGATCTTGAGAGTGAGCCTCTGCAGAAAACTGAGCAAATCCAGCAAGGCAAGCAGTTTGATCATGTTAATCGTATTATTTTAAAGTCTAATATATTGTTTTCAACTTGTATGTATGCATTGCTTATTTTGTTGTTAAATTGATTAGTTGATCCTTTAGATGCATAATCTGTAGGTAAATGAATATCTTCTACTACCTGAGTCTAGGTTATTTGCTGCGATTAGAGTTCGTTGGATGGACTCTTGTCACCTAGTAGATTGCGGGTTCTAAATGCTTAGCCATGCTTAGCTATCGGTAGTATTGGGTGATCATCGACTTAGTCGATGACCTTGATCACCTAAAATTATTATGATCCTTATGTTTCAGCTTTGTGCTATATTTAAAATTGTAAAACTAAAAATGGAAACAAAAATGTTTTGGACTTGGGCACAATAGTATGGTGGTGTGTTTTTGGGTGTGACTGGAATGGTGCCCGGGTTATTTAAGGACCAAACATCTTGTGAGTACCTGTTATCCAGGCAATTTGTGCGTGCTAACCACACTAGAGGGTATGGGACCTCTCTTGACTTAGTACTTTGGCGTGTGTTGGCTTTGAGTCGCAGGGGGTCGTAGGAGGGATGGTGTTTGGGAGCATGGTAGTTGTCCGAAAGCTTTACCCCGGGTGGGTAGTTGTCTTTTCGGCTTTACCATGTAAGCGTATGGGTTTTTATCCATACGAGCGACTCGTAGTTAATACATAACATTGGAAATGTCTCATAGGATTTAGCTGTGCCGGCATACCTTCGGAAGTGTGCTTTTTGTGGCTTAAAGGCGGTCTGAAGTGTAGGTACATTGGTACACCCCTGCAGGGTTAAAACTATTCGGATAGCCTCGTCCTAGGTTATGGACACGCTTGGGTAAGCTTTTCAAGAGTTAGACTACAACCTTTTAAAAACTTAAAACTTGACATGGGTGGTAAGAATGGGTAATTTATGCTATGGTTGTGGTGACTATTAGGTTAGTCACTTCCAGGATGTTGTTGTTATCTATCTATTGTAATTATTTCAACAATAAAAATGAATTGCAAACTTGCTTTTGAAATGTATTACATTATTGTAAATAAAGTTTGCTTTGTGCTAAAAATGGGCCATACAGCCTCCACTCAAATAAGCTTGCATGTAGCATATGTATAGGTCTGCTAGTCCACACGTCAGTCTTGCGAGTACATCTTTGTACTCATTTGCTTTGCTTAATATTATTTGTTGCTCTAAATTGAGTTTTAAAAATTGGTTTCCTCTCATCTTCTTTTAAAAGATAGTGGTTATCGGTTAAATTGGTTTTGGGGGAACCATGAGAGTTATAACCTGAAGTGTTGGCTGTTTTGGGAAGAAGATTACGAGTTCCTGAAGTTGGAGATTTCGGCCAAGGACTTGGAGGATAAAATCTGGACAACAAGTTTTATGTTTTGGACAGCTAGCTGTTAGTGTATAGGACTGAAAATGAGAGGTTTATTCAACTAAAACTTGTGGGGGATAAAAGGGGTAAGAAGTGATATGAATTAGCTAAATACCTAATACTCTATTAGGTGGTTATACCTTAATTTTTGGGCTGTTTAGAGCTAGAGTTGAGTTCTGAAATTTTGGTCTTCTCAAACGATTGCTCGTTCCTTCCATACGGGTCGGTCGTTTCGGAAAGTTGATTTGGTGACTTGTGGTCGAGCTGCAGGACAAGCTCTCTATTGTTGACTTTGCTGATTTCCAGACCTTGGTGGACAAGGCCATCGTCGCCGAGCACAAGGCGAGAGCGCTGGGCGAGTCCCGCAAACGCAAGTGGGAGGCCCAGCGGTCTGCACAGGCCAGCCTCACCCGTCCTCGTGTTGGGCATGTACCAGGGGGCCGTTCTCTGGCTTCACCACCACCGAGGCCGTCAGCACCAGCTCCCCATCCCCTGCAGGCCGTGATTCAGTCACGTGCACCTACGGACCACTATGCTAATAGTTGCCCTAGGAGGACTGGAGCGGCCCCTCGTCCTAATGGAGGACGCGGGCATGGGAGTGGTCATCCACCTGACCATAAGAACGTTCAGAAGACCCAGGGCGTGGGTAGCGGCCGAGTCAACCACATCTCGGCTGAGGAGGCACAGGAGGCGCCCGACGTTGTGTTGGGTACGCTTCTTGTCAATTCTTGCCCTGCTGCAGTATTATTTGATTCAGGAGCTTCGCATTCTTTTATTTTGAGATCTTTTGCTGCTGCCAATGGACTTCACTTTGTTTCTTTGGGGGTACCTTTGCTTATTCGCTCTCCGGGTTCGGAAATGAGAGCTGATCTAGAATGCCGGGATGTTTCTATTGAGATCGAGGGTGTGGGATTCTTGGCGAATCTTATCCTACTCAACTCAGTGAGCCTGGATGTGATTCTTGGCATGGATTGGTTGTCCCAACACTTGGGGCAAATCGATTGTGCCAGGAAGATTGTCTACCTCACCAGCCCCTCAGGCGAGCAGGTTGGATTTTCGTCGCAGCTGCAAGGGCCGCATCTTTGTGCACTTGAAGCAAAGCCAGCCTTGGAGATTCAGGATGTCCCCATAGTATGTGACTTTGTGGATGTTTTTCCTGAAGATTTTCCTGGGATGCCTCCGGTTCGAGACCTGGAATTCGTCATTGAGTTGTTGCCCGGTATCGCTCCAATTTCAAAAGCGCCGTATCGGATGCCTCCTAATGAGTTGGAGGAGTTGAAGAAGCAACTAGGTGAGCTTCAAGCGATGGGTTTTATCTGTCCTAGCTCATCTCCTTGGGGTTGTCCTGTGATCTTTGTGAAGAAGAAGGATAAGACTTTGCGCATGTGTGTTGATTACCGTCCGCTCAATGAGGTGACGATAAAGAACAAGTATCCTTTGCCTCGCATTGATGATCTCTTTGACCAGATGACTGGAGCTCGGGGTATTCTCCAAGATTGACTTGAGGTTGGGGTATCATCAAGTCAGGATCAGGGCTGAGGATATTCCGAAGATGGCTTTCACTACTCGTTATAGTCTGTACGAGTACACCGTCATGTCTTTTGGCCTGACTAATACTCCTGCTTTATTCATGAACCTTATGAACTCAGTATTCATGGAGTATCTGGATAAGTTTGTTGTGGTATTCATTGATGATATTCTTATCTACTCCAAGAGTGAAGAAGAGCATGCTGAGCACTTGAAGATTGTGTTGGGGAAGCTGCGAGAGCACCAGCTATATGCGAAGTTCAGCAAGTGCGAGTTCTGATTGAAGGAAGTGGCATTCTTAGGCCATGTTCTTTCAGCAAGAGGTGTGGCTGTGGATCCTAGCAAGGTCAGTGATGTTCTATCTTGGGGTCAGCCCAAGTCAGTTACCGATGTGCGGAGTTTTCTTGGTTTGGCAGGTTATTACCGTCGCTTTTTCGAGAACTTCTCCAAGATCGCAAAGCCGATGACTGAGTTGCTCAAGAAGGACAAGAAGTTTTTGTGGTCCTCTGCTTGTGATGAGAGTTTTCAGAACTCAAGAAGCGTTTGACTTCAGCCCCAGTGCTTGTTCTTCCCGATGTCCACAAGAGCTTCGATATCTTTTGCGATGCCTCTCGTTAGGGACTCGGTTGTGTTCTTATGCAATGTAACAGCCCTAACTTAGGGTTTGTATTTCAAATGTAAATTATGAGGAGAAATAAAAAACTTTTGATGCCTCATGAAATCATTTGAGAATTTCTACAATTTTCCCTAGCAATTTCCAATTTTTAGAATGTAATTCTTGTGATTGGAAATTGTGGTCATCAGATTCTTAGCTTTCAAACTTGTGATCATCCTCTGAAATTATTTTTCCTATCATCTTGATCATCCTATCTACCTCCCTGAATTATCTCACAATTTTTAGATTTTATTTGCTATTTCAAATGGCCAAGTCAACCTAGTTTGAAATCTGGTCAAACTTCATTCAAAGAGCTTGTGAATTTTAGTGGGAGAAATCTAGTGCATAAAAACTCCTGGACAAATTACACAAGGTGGCCCTCTGTTCCAGTTAGCTACCATAAAAATTTGAAATTTTTGGAGCCCGAGCTATCTCTAAAAATTTCCCAAACCTTCTTTGTCTTTCTAATTCAAATCGGAAACATCGTTTGTCGGCCCGAACCCCACTTGGGCTCGAGTCCGACCGCACTAATGGACTTGGTCGCACCACCTAGTTGCACCGCGCTAGCCCGATAGCTATCAGCCGTCCGATGGAGATCGCACGGTCCATATTGCGTGTCTCGTCGACCTGTCCGAATGCATACATCAATCTCGACCGTCCATCTCGAGATCCAACGGTGGCGCGATAATGGTCGAGTCGAACCACGGTTTGCGCCGCGACTTGACTCGGGCTCGCCGCTTTCGCTTGTCGCCGACAAAGCGGGCCCCATGTCGGTCGTCACCTACCTTGCGCTGAAGGGTGAGTGCGCCGTGTAGCGCGCATGAACGCCACCTCGGCCCATTGTCTCGTCACCGCTTTCCGATTTTCTCGCGCGCATTTCCTCGGCCGCATCTTCCGCTGAGAGACCATGCCCTGCGCAGCATCAATCACCCACCTTTCCGTTCACCAGTTTGTCGGCACCGTTCTTGAGCTCCATGGTGCCGAAAGCATCGCCACTCGCATTCCTCCGCCCTCTTCCCTACTTAAGCTTTCCCGTAGCTCTCTTATCCTCCTTTGGACACCATATGACCATTTTCAGGCAACCACTTCTTTCCCTGAGCTCAAATCGTGGGAGTGCGCAAACTCTGGTTCACGGCCGTGCCGCTCCGCCGTGTCATCCTCGCAACCAGTGAAGATCATCCTTTCTTTTGCGCGTCACATCGTGTTCCAGATCCCTATCATGATTTTCCCTCAGCTAATTTTGAGTTTCACTCGCAGGGGGCCATTAAATTTTGGTGTCCCTCTTCTTCGGCCGAAAGTTGGATCATCGTCTTCATCTCCGGTGAGTTGGTTCCTAGGGCAATTGCTCACGCCAAAGACCATCTAGTGCACTCACTCAAGCTATCTCCGTCTCTCTTTTCCCTATTTTTGCTCGGTTGCTCCTCCTCGGTGACCCCTTGATCGCGCCGCGGTTCTCGTCGCCGGGCCATCTCCGGCAGCCTCTTGAGCTCTGCGTCATCCCGGTGAGTCCCTGGTAGCTCACTGATGCTCATGCGCGCGCTAGTTTTCAGCATATTCCTATATGGCGCCGTCGCCCCTTATCACCTCCACGGCCGGCCGCCGCGGGCTGTCGCCGCGCCGCCACGATGCCGCTCTAGTCACACCACTGCCACCCCTAGTTTCCATTCACTCTGGGTGACCCATTTTTGAGCTCACCTTCGCCGCGCCACCACTCCACCGCCGGCGACCACCACCGCTCCCGATCGGCCAGAGCCTCCCCTGTTCTTCCTTGTGCTCCCTGTGCTGTTGTGGCTGACAGTGGGGCCCACCTCCCTGAGGCTTTGTAGTTAGCTGCTTATCATGCTTATGGTTGTTCATTAGTTCACTCTCATTGCATGATCAAAAATTGGTATTGGAAGTTTGAAAGTATTTTAGTGTTGTTCTCTGTATTTGTTTCCTATTGTCGTTTCTGTTGTCAGTAGCTAAATTCTAGTTTCATGCTTATGCTTTGGATTCTTGTTTAGTGCTGGTTGACTCCCTTATGTTGTAGTGGTTAGCATGAAATCATTTAGTTAGTATCTTAAAATTTCAAAGCTCTTGTTGTCATGTTTGATCATAGGGATAGTTAGATGATCATGTTGTTATCTCTGTACTTTTGATTTATCAGTGCAGTAAGATTTGGAGTAGTAGCATCTGTATTGTGATAACCTTCCTATATGTTGGTGTGATACTTAGATGTGTTAGTAGCTGAATTTTATTAAAGCCCAAGCTTAATTAGAATTTTGTTTAGCATCTCATAGTTTGATACTTGACTAGTTAGTGTTTTCAATAGCTTCTTGTAGGTTCTGTGCTCTCACCTGATAATGGTTGTTTTAGAGTAGCTAGCTGTTTTTGATATACTAACTTGATGATTAAATAATAGATGTGCACACAATCACCATCAAAGTCTGTCCAAAGTTTAAATCATATAAGAGGATTGATTTTGTGGTTAACCTGATAAATAAGTGAGTGGGTAGATCAATCACTTGAAAGCATGTCTATTTGAAACATCTCTGTAGCAGTTATTTGTTACTCCTTTTGTGATGGTCTAGCCTCTGTGTATAAATTGGTGTTTGTATTTGATTATTGAGTTTTGCCGGTGTTATTCGTTCTTATTCGCTGTTTTGTTCAATCGTTAGGATTCGATATTTGCGGCAACCCTGAGAACGACCCTCCGCAACAAATTGAGCAACAGCAGCCAGGCAAGCAGTTTGATCATGATAATCCCAGTATTTTAAAATCTAATATTTTGTTTCAGCTTTATGTATGCATTGCTTAATTTGTGTTAAATTGATTAGTTAAATCCGTAGCTGCATATCCTGTAGACAAAATACTGATCTCTACTACCTGAGCCTAGGTTATTTGTTGTGATTAGAGGTCGCTGGATGATCTCTTGTCACTTAGTAGATCCGGGTCAACTTGCTTAGACATGCTTAGCTATCGGTAGAGCTGGGCGGTTATCGACCTTAGTCGGTAACCTTGATCACACAAAATCTACTATAACTTTATGTTTCAGCATTTTTGCTATGTTTAATTGCAAAACTAAAACTGAAAACAAAAATGATTTAGACTTGGGCACAACGGTATGATTGGTGTGATCTGTTGGGTGTGACTGGAATGGTGCCCGAGTCAACAAGGACCGAACATCTTGTTACACTGAACCAAGCATTTTGCGTGCTAACCACACTAGAGTATATGGGACCTCTCTTGACCCAAGACTTTGGCGTGTATTGGCTCCGGTCGCAGGAGGTCGCAGGAGGGATGGAGGTGGGAGCATGGTAGTTGTCCAAAAGCTTTATCCCGAGTGGGTAGTTGTCTTTTCGGCTTTACCATGTAAGCGTATGGATTTCTATCCATACGAGCGGCTCGTAGTTAATACACAATATTGGAAAAAGTCTCGAGGACTTAGTCTGTGCAGCATACCTTCTAAGTGTGCTTTGGCTTAAAGGCGATCAAGTGTGGGTACAGTGGTACACCCTGCAGGTTTAAAACTATTCGAATAGCCTCGTCTAGGTTATGGACACGCTTGGCAAGGTCTTCCAAGAGTTAGACTACAACATTTAAATTAAAACTTGATGGGTGGTACGAATCTGGGATTCGTGCTATTGTTGTGGTGACTATTGGGGTAGTCACCTCTAGGTTGTTTATCTTTCTCTGTTGTCAGTATTATCTTTACTGTTATTTCGACATTAAAAACGAATTGCAAACTTGCCTTCAACTGTATTACATTATTGCAAATAAAGTTGGCTTTATGCAAATAAAACATATGGCCTCCACCAAATAAGCCTGCATGTAGTTTATGAACAGGTCTGCTAGTTCACACGTCAGTCTTGCGGGTACAAAGACAATCTTTGTACTCAGGTGCTTTGCTTAATGTTTTTGTTGCAGAGGAAGAAGGTGAGCCCCAAGGGCCTCACTTCTGTGAGCTGTGTTGCCGTTTCGTGGACGACTAGACTTGGCGGTCCGGTCAGATGCCTTGTGGGTTGGAGGCACGCTGATTGGCTTTGTTTATAGCCATCTTATGGCACTTTGCTTCCATTGTCTTCTCTCTGTTATTTATGTATCTTGTGGCCTGTCGGCCTTTGTGCGTAATAACTCTACTATTTGTTTATCTTCCGTTTGGTAGTGTAGTGTTTGGACTCTATGTTTGGAATGGAGTTGATGTCTAATTTTGTACCGAGTGTGTATATCGCGGGAAGTATACGTATCTCGAGGATCAGTTTATTTGATTTGTGATGCTAGGACCAGGTGGTTGGTTAAGCATTACAAGCCAAATAAATTGGGGTCCTCACATGCAAGAAGGCAAGGTTGTGGCCTATGCATCAAGGCAGTTGAGGCCTCATGAACTCAACTATCCTACCCATGATTTGGAGTTAGCTGTAGTGAATTTGGAGGCATTACCTGATCGGTAACCGTTGTGAGGTGTATTCTGATCACAAGAGCTTGAAGTATTTGTTCACCCAGCCAGATCTGAACCTCAGACAAAGAAGATAGTTGGAGTTGATCAAAGATTATTGTCTGGGCATTCAGTATCACCCGGGCAAGGCAAATGTCGTTGCCGATGCGCTTAGTCGAAGGGCGTATTGCAATGTTTTGATGCTCCAAGAGCAGCAGCCTGCCCTCCTTGAAGAATTTCAGCTGCTCAATTTGGGTTTGGTTGAGCATGGTTCTCTTGCTACCTTAGTTGTGCAACCAACCTTGGTGGACTAAGTCAAGGCAGCACAGCAAACAAATGTTGGTGTGAGTCAAATCAAACAGAACATCAAAAATGGGACAGCCAAGTGCTTCTTAGAAGGTGAGCATGGTGTTGTATGGTTTGGACAGCGCCTTGTGGTTCCAAAGGTCACAGAATTGCGGAATTTGATTCTCCGTGAAGCCCATGATTCCCCCTTGTCCATTCATACCGGGGCTACCAAGATGTACCAAGATCTTCGTCAGAGATTCTGGTGGACCCGAATGAAGCGCGAGATTGCCAAGTTTGTTGCCGAGTGCGACGTGTGCTGTCGTGTTAAGGCCGAGCATCAGCGTCCAGCAGGCCTTCTTCAGCCTTTGCCAGTGCCTGAGTGGAAGTGGGATTCCGTTGGTATGGACTTTATCACCGGTCTACCCCGTACTTCTTCTGGGAAGGATGCTATCTGGGTGGTTATTGGTCGGTTGACAAAGGTAGCACATTTTCTTCCTGTGCGTACCACCCTCAGTGTCAGTTGATTGGTGGATCTCTACTTATCCCGCATCGTGAGCTTGCATGGTGTGCCACGAACGATTGTGTCAGATCGTGGTTCTCTTTTCACCTCTCGGTTTTGGCACAAGTTGCAAGAAGCTATAGGGACTCATCTTTCTTTTAGTTCAGCTTATCATCCCCAGATAGATGGTCAGACGGAGCGGGTTAACCAAGTTTTGGAAGATATGCTCCGTGCTTGTGTTCTTTCCTATGGGAAGAATTGGGGGAAGTGCTTGCCGTTTGCTGAGTTTTCCTACAATAACAGCTTTCAAACTAGTCTTGGCATGACACCGTTTCAGGCTTTGTATGGGAGGAGGTGCAGAACCCCATTGAACTGGTCAGAAACTGGTGAGAGACAGTTCTTCGGCCCAGACTCAATCAATGAGGCCGAAAGCCAGGTTCAGTTGATTCGCGAGCATTTGCGCGTGGCCCAGT
This sequence comes from Ampelocalamus luodianensis, assembly GCA_036346255.1. Classification (NCBI taxonomy): domain Eukaryota; kingdom Viridiplantae; phylum Streptophyta; class Magnoliopsida; order Poales; family Poaceae; genus Ampelocalamus; species Ampelocalamus luodianensis. The sequence continues at coordinate 25,759,882 of CM070636.1, read as the reverse complement.
CCAGGCAAAAGAGTTATGCAGATCGTCGCAGCCGTGAATTGAGCTTCCAGCCCAATGACTTTGTGTACCTCAAAGTCTCACCTTTGAAGGGCCATCAGCGTTTCGGCATCAAGGGCAAGTTGGCTCCTCGATATGTTGGGCCTTATCGCATCATCGAGAGTGGGAGCTGTTGCTTACAGGTTAGAGTTGTCAGCTGCACTTGAGGGAGTGCATGATGTGTTCCATGTGTCCCAATTGAAGAAGTGTCTCCGTGTCCCGACTGAGAAACTCCGTTGGAAAATCCCGATGTGCAAGAAGATTTGACCTATCGCGAGCGCCCTGTTCGTATTCTTGAAGAATCTGAACGAAGAACAAGGAACCATGTCATCAAGTTCCTTAAGATTCAGTGGGCAAATCATATCGAGGATGAGGCAACTTGGGAGTGGGAAGATCGCCTTCGTGCAGACTACCCTTCTTTCTTTTTCGAGTGATGGAATCTCGGGACGAGATTCTTGTAAGGGGGGAGATTTTGTAACATCCCAAATCAGGGTTTATGTGTCAAATGTATGAAAATGAGAAGAATTTAAAACTTTTGAGCATGATTTGACTTTTTGGGGCATTTGCATGATTTGTTGCTTTTGAAATTTTTGAAATCAATTAGAACTTACAACTCAAATCATAACTGATGAGGGCATCCCTAACACTGATACATCTTTCCCTATTGGTGGTCACGCACATACTGAGATGGACACCATAAGTGAAGCTACAAATAATACAAGTGCAGAAGTGCATGTTGGTCCACTAACTAGAGCAAGAGCTAAACTTCTAAATCAACAGGTGCTTTTGTTTCTTAATGAATCTTCTATTTTCATTGATGAGAATTGGGTACTACCTCATGCAAATGTTTTGTGCATTCTCAGGTTTGAATATTGTGAAGCCTTTGGAACCGAGAGGGAGGAGAGGGAGGCCAGAGCCAAAGCAATGGAGGAGAAGCTCACGTGGGTCAACCAAGAGGAGAAAGGCCCAAGAATTCAAGCCCAATTCGGATCCTCCACAAGCCCAACCTAAATTCATCTCAGAATCAACTCAGAATTCAATTCGGATTCGGTTCAGGACAGCCCAAGAGGGCTGTAATAAAAAGGCCATAACTTTTGCATACGGAGTCCGATTGGGGTGTTCTTGGACTTGTTTGAAAGCTTATTCCAAGGCCCACACAATGGGTATGGCCCCAACTTCAGAAGATGTACGGTCGCGCCGCTATGACCGAAACAATGTGACAGATTTAAGTTAGGTTTTCCTTTTTTGTGTGTTTTTTTGGGTCTTAGCCGAATTAGAGTTTGATTCGGCGTGTGTAGCTGGCCCTAGGCCGTGCATGAGTCGTGGAGGGCGCCTTAAGTACCCTTGCCCCTCCTTTGTATCCATTAGACCAGTTTATGCATAAGATTGAAACATAGCTATTGCTTGTTCTTTCGACACCAGAGTTCATGCGAGGACTTTGAGAGAGAATTAGGTGATCCATTGTTTTGTTCTGCAATCCAGGGTCAAGCCGTCGTTCCATTGGGAATTGAGGACTTGGCATTCGTCGTTCGTGGTCTCGCGACGAACAACTACCCGGTGTGTTTTGGGCGTATTCCGAAGAGTTGAGGGTTCGTGCATTGGCGCGAGTGTTCAGCTAGCGACATCGCCTACTTCGCATCAACTATCCACGGTTCCTCACTGAGAAGATCGGGCCTCCCCCGTATCAATAACTCCAAAGGATAATAGAAACAAAAGCTTGTGATCATCTTCTAGAAACAATTTATTTAAATCCTATAATATTTATCATGAATAAATATAATTTTCTCAATTTTTTGGGACTGGTTTAAACCTTAAGAAAATTCAAACACCCTTTAATGACCTAGACTAAGTTTGAATTTATATAATACAAATTATAATAGTAAAAGTGCATTTAATAATTTTTATGAACACTAGTGTGTCCTAGGAACATCTATGATTAATTTCAGATTTTTAGGAAATTTATTTCTAATTTTTAGGCCTTGGTCAAAGTAGAATCAATTTAAATGATCTCAGTCAACCCTAGCACTGTTCGTTTGGCTCGAACCAGACCCTGGCTCAGGTCCGACCGCCTCTTGACTCAGCCAAACCAACTAACTGCACCTTTGCCTGCGAGCCGTTGGATCCAAACTCGACGGTCCAGATCGACCCTTTTCACTCAGACTCACACCCCTTCGCTTGTGTCTCTGACCTCCTGGCCCCACCGGTCAGGGGCTTTTCTTCCTCGGGCAGGCGAGCCACAGAACGCTGGCGCCACACGCCGCGCAAGCCCTGCCTAGCTCCGTCAATGCTGTGAATCCGCCGTAGCCGTTGACCACTCCCATGGCTTCCTTGCTTGACGCCGCCTCCACTCCGTCACTTTCCCCGGGATAATACCCCCTCCATGCTTCTCGATTCCTCACTTCTCCTCTTTTCGGCAGAGGAGAGGGAAGCCCCCTTGAGCTCCATACTCTGGTAAGACTTGACTGGGTCATTCCCCTCGGCTCTACACTCAATGCCTTTTCCATTTTCGCTTATTTGAGCTTCTGTCGTTGCTTGTAGGATCCGGGGCGAATTCGTGCTCTCGGCGGCCTCAGAGCGTGCCCAGAGCTTCACCGCCGGGTCTATCTTCTTCATCCTCGTCTCTGGTGAGTTTCTACTCATTTCTTGCACGTCACATTGTGCCTTGGGGTATAAGCCTCTTTTCCCCTCAACTTATTTCCTCAATGCATGATAGGAGTTTTGCAATTTGGAGTTTTCCCTATTTCGGCCGAAGTTCTCACTTCCGTCCCTAACTTCAAAACCGGTGAGTCATTGTCTGATTCATTGCTCGGTAACCATCCTCTAGCTTCGCTCAAGTTTTCCCTACCACCATTTTTTGGTTTGGTTGCTTAGGGAGACCCCTCCTCGTGAAGCTCTAGCGCCGTCGTCGCCATTATCGTGGACAACTCACCTCCGACCTCCTCCAGCCTTTTTCCCCCTCTGGTGAGCCTCAGTAACCACCCTTGTAGCTTAAGCCCGCTTGGGTTAGTTTGAAAATGCACCGTGTCGTTGCATATATTTTTGCCGTATAGCTCACCGTTGCTCGCCGCCGGCTCGCCGTTGGTACATGTCGTCCCCGCCACTACAACCACCACCTTTGGGTGCGCAATAGTTTGGGGAACTCGTTTCTGCCCTTGGCCGGCACCTAAGCGGTCGGAGTCGCCGGCGAGGCTCCGGTCAAGCTCGTGGTCAAGCGAGCTCTGTTTTGTCGGATTTCCTGACAGTTACTGTAGCGGCGTCATTAGGGTTTAATTGCAATGATTAGCATTTAAGTGTAGATCTTTGTCGGCAAACCAATGATTAGCAGACCCTTTGTCTCACTTACTTGTGGGCCCGGTCGTGTTGAGTGCACAGTAAACCTTCGGTGGACTGTGGGCCGAGTTCATGGTTGTCGGTCCATACACTATGCATGTGGACCGTGCCAATGATAGGCGGGTCCCACCTGTTAGTAGGAAATTTTAATTCGGGAGTTAATTGAAAATGGCACAATGCACTGGACCCCACTTGTCAGCGTCTATGGTTAGGTTGAGCTGGGTATAAAAAGTATTGTATATTTATATAAAATCTGAAATGCTTTATTTGTGAACTGTGAATTGATTTAACCTCAAAATGGCATAATTAATTCATTTTAGCTCCAAAATTGGTGATTCAAATTTTGTTAGCTTCTATTTTAAATGTACTTTAATATAAAAATAGGTTGAACCATGTTGATGCACCAGAAAATGTTTGTTAATAAAATAACTTTAGGTTAGATTTATTTCGCACTAAAAATTGTTTTAACTTCAAAAATGCATAAGTATTTCTCTATAACTCCAAATTGAGTGAATCTAATTTTTTTGGCTTCCTCTAATGATGAACTTGCTGATAAAATTAGTTTTAGGCATGTTATTATTGTTAAAGGAATTGCTAATACAATTAAATTGTGCTCATTCTCATGTCTTTGAAAATTCGTAGAAAATGCATTATAGCTCCAAATGAGATGAATCCAATTGGGTTGTTCATATTATGAGGTGGTTGTTTTACTGTAAAAAGTTCAGCTTCACCACCTTTCTAGAAATTTGTGCCAAACAATTTAATTATGATAAATAGCAACAAATTGCATTTTTCAAGCTGACCAGAATTGTTTTGATCATAACTTTTGCATAAAACCTCCAAATAAATTGATTCTTGTTTATAAATTCATTATAAATCATGCTATTGCTTCTGTATAATTTTCAGAGCATTTGGAGAAAGTTAGTTTTTGACTCTTTTCGGTATTCTTCGTTCTCATCGATTCCTATTCGCTTTTTCGTTAGGTGCCGACGAGTGTGTTGATCTTGAGAGTGAGCCTCTGCAGCAAACTGAGCAAATCCAGCAAGGCAAGAAGTTTGATCATGTTAATCCTATTATTTTAAAGTCTAATATATTGTTTTCAACTTGTATGTATGCATTGCTTATTTTGTTGTTAAATTGATTAGTTGATCCTTTAGATGCATAATCTCGTAGGACTTAGCTGTGCCGGCATACCTTCAGAAGTGTGCTTTTTGTGGCTTAAAGGCGGTCTGAAGTGTGGGTACATTGGTACACCCCTGCAGGGTTAAAACTATTCGAATAGCCTCGTCTTAGGTTATGGACACGCTTGGGTAAGTTTTCAAGAGTTAGACTACAACCTTTTAAAAACTTAAAACTTGACATGGGTGGTATGAATGGGTAATCCATGCTATGGTCGTGGTGACTATTGGGTTAGTCACTTGCAGGATGTTGTTGTTATCTATCTATTGTAATTATTTCATCAATAAAAATGAATCGCAAACTTGCTTTTGAAATGTATTACATTATTGTAAATAAAGTTTGCTTTGTGCTAAAAATGACCCATACAGCCTCCACTCAAATAAGCATGCATGTAGCATATGTATAGGTCTGCTAGTCCACACGTCAGTCTTGCGAGTACATCTTTGTACTCATTTGCTTTGCTTAATATTATTTGTTATAGAGGAAGAAGGTGAGCCCCGAGGGCCTCACTTTTGTGAGTTGTGCTGCGGCGGTGTTTGGGACGATTAGTGTGGCGGTCCAGTTGGTTGTCTTGTGGGTTAAAGGCACACTGATTGGCTTTTGTTTATCGCCATCTTATGGAACTTTCGCTTCCGCTGTTTACTTAGTTATCTGTGTGCCATTTGGCCGGTCGGCCCTCTTTTGTACTAACTCTATTTTGCATGCCTACTGTTTGGTAATGTGTTGCTTTGGATTCTATGTCTAGAATGGAATTGATGCATGATTTTGTGAAGAGGTGTGTATACTGTATTTCTGAGAAGTATACATATCTCGAGGCTTGGTTTATTTGATTTGTAATGCTAGGACCAAGTGGATGGTTAAGCATTACAAGCCAAATAAATCGGGGTCTCACGGGTTGATGAATTTCTTTTGAGTCAGTAGTTCATTGCACTTGGTGGGTTTCTTTGTGAAGGATTGATGTGTTTTCATTGGCTTAACTTGTCCCTTAAAGCAATTATTGTTTTTTCCAATTATTGAGTTATTCTTGTGGCTGGTGGACTTGGTTAGTTGTCAATATTGACCCTTGTATTGGAGTTTTGTCTTTCTTACTAGAAAACATGACCCATTTATTTCGCTTGATGATTTGGATAATGAAAGTCTCCTTTCGCAAATCCTTTAGTATGTGGAAGTTTTGATTCAATGTATCTCTTTTGGGTATTTTGAGTTTTGAAGTTGAAAGGTTCTTTTATGAAAGAAAATGCTAAACCCTTTAGCGATGTCATCTCGTGGTTAAGTGAGAGGTTATAATCGGAGAAATTAGTGGATATGATATGGGTTATCAAGTTGGGTCTGTAGTGTGGTGTATAATCGATCCTAACTAAGATCCCTGGAAGTAAAGTTGATTAATTTGATGGTGCCATGTAGTAGTTCTTGTTGAACTGTGATTAAGGGTATGGCTATATCTAATTGGAATCAATAGAGTTATTAAAAAGTGTGGAACTTTGATGAAAAGGTTGATCATTAGAATTGTTTAGTTTGCTAAACTTGTTAGATTATTTGGTCTCAATGGATTAATCTAACTATGTAGGAAGGGGAAATATAAGGAAAAGTTTCATCGTTGTCTTATTTTTGATGATTTGATGATCTTATTTTTGCTCGTGGGAAAACAAATAGAGAAAGGACCATCAATTTTGTCCATGATTGAATAATCATCAATAGTTTATGATGGGATTTAATAAGTGACCTGTGTTTGCATGATAGTGAAATTGTCATATAATAGTATGTCTTTGATGAAAGGGTTTTGGTGTAACCTTTTAAATTATATCGTAGGTTCCCTCTAAAAAATAAAGTGGTTGCTGTAGTGAGGTTGTAAGAATTTGATGTACTCTCAATCGAGGATGAGATGATAAAGTGATATGTAATAGTTTGGTTAGCTTTTGGGGACTTTATAAAGGAAGAGTGAATGATAACAAACCTTGTTAAGAGTGAATTATTCTTGATGTTAGTAATAAGGTCTACAAGAGATTGTGACGCATTGGAGTGGTGAGGATTCTTCTAGATAGAAAGTAAGTTAATTGTTTTAATAACGGTTAAATGAAATGTTTGGAGTTTTGTATTCGTGATCTTTTGGGGGTTCATGATTTATGTAGTAGATGAAATTAGTTGAGCAATGTGACATATGGAAAGGTTCCGTTTGGTTCCGATGTGATGAATGTGATTTGGTATTAAAGGCATTTCTTGTTTGGTTTGGTAAGTAATGTTGTAATCAAAGAGGTTGCTTTCGTTGTGTTAACGAAAAATGTATACCATAAGTATTTGAGGTTGGAGCTAAAAATCATAATCTGCAACTTTCCTGTTGTCACAGCTTAAGAGTTTCTTGGGTTTGCATAGCAATTTTTTATTATGATTTATGGAGGTGGAAATTTTTTCTTGTGGGACTTGTGCCCTCGACTGTGGACTCGTATCTTCTTTTCCGAGATCATTTCTATTTGACTATTTCTCTTGGTCTCGTGCTCACTTCGAGGAGCCACGATTTCTTGTGCGCCGAACCTTGTATCTGTTTATTTCTTCCTTTTGAGTAAGGAATTAACCAAGTTGTGATGCCAAGTGTTATAAAGAGTTGTATGGTGATTGGTTGGTGGTGGTCAAGTAAACGATAGCGGTAAGAATTTTGGAGACCAAGCTATTTGAAGAACAGCAGAAAGTGAATTGGTTTTGACCTATAATTCTTGGAGAATTTGATTTAAATGGAATGATTGTCGTTGAAATAAAACTGATTAGTGTTACAACTAGCGGAACCCATAGCGAATTATAATCCAAGAACCTTCATTCATGCTAGAATGTTGGGATTATCGAAAGTATGGGAAACTTGATCATCTGTTAGAGTATCACAATTGGGTAATTTTACGAGGTTGTGTAGGTGATCTATGGCGATGTAGTTTAACAGAGTGGGGACTAGCAAAATAATCCAATTGTTATGGCAATTAATGAGATAGCAGGGATTGTTGAGCTATTGTCAGGAATGTTTTGGCATTAGCGAGTAATCCTCTAGGTGTTAGAATATTTATAAAGATAATTTGGTCGAGACTATGTTTATATGTTGAAGTAATGATTGAGTATGTTTGGATCGTGGGAATTTCAGTCACCGGATCTGAGGATTTTTTCATAACAGTTACACCGAAATACACTTATAGGAGTCTTGGATGTGGAAATTGGGTTTGGTGTTCTATGCTAGATCCTTAGTTGCTCAATGATTATGTATAGAACTACAAGAATAACAATGGATTTCGAATAGTATGACGATCATTAATAAAACTCTTTTGATGAAGTAAATGAGAGTGTGTGCTGTGGATTTCAAGTTTATTATTCCTTACGGATTGGAGCGATGCGATTTTGGGTGAAATCTTTGTTGAGGAGCATTGGAAATTATCTATCAAAGTAAGTCTATCGATAAGAGAATTAGCTAGAGTATGTTATTGTAGAGTCAGTAGAGTCTCTCTACAAGGGTATGGACGATGTTTGCCGTTTGAGCATAGCTTGAGGTTGTCAACTTAAGAGTAATGAGTTAGCGTGTGATACAATGATTTGGAATTCCATAGTTTAGAGGAAGTTAAATTCTTAAAAGAAAGATTGTGGAAAAAGGGTGTGATCTTGGATAGTGAGATATTCTCTTAGTTCTTACTTGAACTATGTGGTTATGACGGATGTCAATTACAGATTGAGTTGGTTCTTGTCGGTATGTGTGATTCCTTCCAGTTAAGAAAAAAAGAAATGGTTAATCTGGTTTTTCGAGTGATTTCGCTTTTGGCTTGTGTGGCATTTATTTCTAAACTACCTATTTGAAAAGTGGAAAAAAACTTCGTGGTAAATCCATTGATTTTGGATTGGGCTCTTCTAAGGGAAGATGGCTTTGAGTTCGATGCATTTTGACTCCTTTGTTCTCAGTTGAGTTCTTCGGATAAGTGAGTTGGTGATGAGGACCTCACTTCTTCGGATACACACAACAATCCTTCACTTGACATTCAAGGACCAATCACTAGAGCTCGCGCCCGACAATTGAATTTACAGGTGAGCTCGTTCCTAAGTACTTCTTTTTGTTCATTTGAGAATCGATTGCTACCTAATGATTTAATTATGATTAGGAACCATGGAGAGGACACGGAAGTACTTGGAGAAGGGCTACGGCGCACAAGTCCAGCAAGGGCGGTCGAATCATGTTGGAGGCCCAACTCAAGCCAACTTCGAATCCAATTCGGAGTCCAGGACCAGGCCGCACTAAAACGGACGCCCAGATCGCATCCGTGCTCCGTTTTGGATATTCCACATATGTATCGAAAGCTGAGAAGACGACCTTTACAATGGCTTTGGTCCCATGTCAAAATTCCTTCTGAGTCAATGGGAATCGTCGAAACAAGTGGGCATTCAGAATCTATCAAGGTGCTGCGTCACCGTCTTTTGGGCCGTTCGGCTTTGTATCCTGTTGGAGCCCATTAGGGCGCGTCTAGGGGTTTTGCACGCCCCTCAGTCCTCTATATGCAGCCGCCACCCCCACCATTAGGGTTGGGTTTTGCTTAGATTAATTCTGTCTTGAACAGTTTCGCCGTTCATCGGTTTGTGAGACCCCAACTTTCGAGTGCTAAAACAATACATCTGCAATTACGTTGTGTTCTTCCTTGTTCTTTCTTGTGTTCTTCGATTCACAGGCGAGGATTAGCCTTCTTTGCGAGGTCAACCGGGTTGCGCACGGTTGATAACCTGAGGAGACGTGGTGCTGCGATTGCGGGGTTCGGAACGTGTTGTTCGGAAGCCGAGTCGATTTGTGTCGCGCCTCCACCAAATCGAACTTATCCAGAACCTGTTGGAAGATCGGGACCCCGTTCCCATCAAGTGGTAATCAGAGCTTCAGGTGTTCCTTCAGGTTCGAGTTTACCATACCCTTGTTGTTTTCGGTTTCATCCTAGAGTCCAAAAAAAAACCCTACAAAAAATTGTAGTCATAGGTTGTTCCTCGTCCTGCATCTCGTTTAGCCTTTTGCACAATTTGATTTCAGAGTCCGTAGTGTTGAGTTTGTGTCCTTAGTCGAGTTGTGTTGCTGGTTTAGATCGTGTTTTATTTCGGGTTGTCTTGCTTCCGCTACCTCTCATACAAACCCTAGCCGTCAACGTTTGTTTCTCCCACCCTCCCACCCTCTGTTTTTGAGTCATACATCGCGCCTCGTGATCACCCAAGACAATTCCCCTTGAGTCTCGTGATCACCCAGAACCATCCCCACCTCTTCCCGAGCTTGCGCCCCATTTTCCACCAATTTCCTTCACCCGATTTCGTTTCGCCTCCACAAACAAACATAACTCGGAGGCCCTTTTTCAAACGGCCGTAACTTTCGCATACGAACTCGAAATCAGACGATTTTTTTTTGAAATTGGGTGAAATTAAATTTTGCATCCGATACTCTCCTACTTTGTGGGATTCAGAGAATTTATTTTGCCCAAATTCGGCCTGGAAAGTGCAGTACTCGAGCTCTGAACTGTCATCACCGAATTTACAGCACATTCATCATTTTCTGTAGGCCACACCTTACATCAGATTGAGGTGAAACTTTGTGTGGTTCCTATTTTTGTGCTCCGCTTCGTGAAAAAAATAACAGAAAAAATAAGAAAGATTCGGCACCTGGTTTTGCCTGAGAAAAAAAAAAGCACCTGAGAGCCCTCCCTCCGTACTAAAAAAAAAAAAAAAGAGCACAGTTTTAGGTGACAGATATTGATTTGTGCTGTCCTTACCTGGCCATCCTTGTGCTGTCTTTACTTGGCCATCCTTGTTGCCGTCTTTGCTTTACTATTCTGGTCTTGACTCCTTATTCATCATATCATACCTGTTATAGGACACATTTAGACCAGCAACTAGGACCCGTGTTTTGGACATTTACTCAGCATTACTATCTGTTATTGATTTGTGTTCCACTAACATATTTGGCCTTCCAAGCTCCATATACCTACTTCCGGATAGCATAGCTTTTGACGCTTGCAATCCCCGGGTCACACTCCAGGTATCACGAACCAGCCACCGGCTGTACCACCTACGGTTTGCGTTGGTAAGAACACTTGTAAGAGCTTGGTAAGCCACTTCCTTTGCGGGTTCCCACTGTCCTCCTTTGTAGTTGATAGGGATAATCATTTTTGTTTTCCCTTTGTTTTCCCTGTGTTTCCACTAACCATGGCAGGGGCCGAAGGGAACGCGACACCGGTTGACTTCAACGAGTGTGTTAGTCGTGGCCAGCTACAAGCTGCGCTCGACAAACAAAATGCTTCATTCACTGATCTCACCGCGCGAATGGACACCATTGTCGCCGCCATTGCCCAGTTGAACACAACAGACGGCATTGAGCGGGTGGAGCGGCGGATGGCTGACCTCACTGGTCAGATGGACACATTGGAGGCACGCCTGCCACCTGTCAATGACGGCCATCATCATGATGATGACACATTGCATGATGCGTTGGCAACATTGATCACGGAGACACGGATGCACGACTACGCCGACGCCTTCAAAGAAAAGCAGACATGGTATGGGAGGTAATAACCGAACCGCCATGGTAACGATGACCCTTTGCTAAAGTCAAGTTTACCATCCCATCTTTTCTCGCCTTTATGATGCTGCAATATATCTTGATTGGGAGATGACGGTAGAGCGTAAGTTTAATTCTCACTTGGTTCTGGACAACATAGAGTTAGACAAGCTACTAGTGAGTTTAAGGACTTTGCTATTATCCGTGGAATGAACGGGTACCATGCGCTACAACCGATACATGGGAGCGGTTAAAAGAAGCTATGCGTAATCGCTTTGTTCCTCCTCATATAAACGTGATTTGAGAAAAAATTACAGCGCCTAGAACAAGGTGATAGTTCTGTTCAGGACTATTATGCTGAGCTTCAAAAGGGTATGGTGCGTTGTGGGGTTGTTGAGGAAACAGAGGATAAGATTTGTCGTTTCTACGGGGGGTTAGGCGTGAAATTCAGGACATTGTTGATTATAAAGAATTTACTATCACAACCGCTTGTTCCACTTGCTATGCTTGCGTAAAAGAATTGCGTGGACGCAAGGAATCGCGACGGCAAGCAAGCGGACGACCCTCCTACACGCCGCGAACGACTACATCGACGGATCGCCCAAGTCCTGTTCGAAGTTTCGTTCTCCTCCACCACGATGAACAAGATTGCTGCAGCGCCACCAAAGCCACCTTCCACGACACGCCTGCAGATTCTACAAAAATTCTTTGCGAGCTCCGGCCAAGAGTTCTTCTTCCGTGCCTTCCACGGGCGCTCCTCCGACATTCGGTGCCACCGCTGCCATGGACTTGGTCATGTGCGAGGAATTGCCTAGCCAGCGGGCATACATCGCCACGGAAGATGGAGGCTACATCGACTTCGGATCTCGAGGAGGATGATGACGTTCTTCTTGCCTCGGACGACAATGGCGGTGGTCATGACGACTGTTCCTTGGTGGGCGCCCACGGCGACGCCACTGAGCATCATTGTGCAACGAGTCCTCAAGACACGTACAACAACCCGATAAGCTTCAACGCCATAATTTGTTTCGACTTTCTTTGCAATCAAGAACCGCGCGCACGTGTCATCATTGATGGAGGAAGTCGCAACAACTTGGTGAGTTCGATTTGGTCAAGAAGCTTGGCTTGACCACGCGACCGCATCCACATCCCTACCATATTCGGTGGTTAAATGACTCGAAAAGTTAAGGTAACACAAACATGTCGAGTCTATTTTTCCATTGGTGGTTATGCCGATAATGTTGATTGTGATGTGGTTCCCATGCAAGCATGCTCTCTTTTATTGGGTCGACCTTGGGAATTTGATAATGATGCTTTGCACCATGGTAGTAGTAACACATACACTTTTAGGCATAAGGAAAGAAAGTTACTTTCCGCCTTTGACCCAGTGAGATTATAGAGGCCGATAGGGAGCGAGTGCTGCGCTAATGATCCAAAGGAACATGATAAATCTGAAAACATTCTGTTATGCTTGCCACAAAATCAGACCTTGCTGAAATTGATGATATGAATGATACATGCTATGCTTTTGTGTGCAAAGATGCTTTATTTTCTCTTGATAATATGCCTTGCACTTTGCTGCTCTGTCACTAACCTTTGCAGAATTTTAGAGATGTTTTCCCTAATGAGATACCTCCAGGACTTCCACCCATTCGAGGGATTGAGCACCAGATTGACTTGATCCCTGGAGCGAGTTTGCCAAACCGTGCGGCGTATAGGACCAATCCCGACGAGACTAAGGAGATTCAGCGACAAGTCCAAGACCTTTTGGACCGTGAGTATGTACGTGAGAGCCTTAGTCCTTGTGCTGTTCCTGTTCTTTTGGTACCCAAAAAAGATGGTTCTTGGCGTATGTGTGTAGATTGTAGAGCCATTAACAACATTACTATAAGGTATCATCATCCTATTCCCAGGCTAGACGACATGCTTGATGAGTTGTGTGGTGCTATAATTTTCACAAAGATTGACTTGCGTAGTGGATACCACCAAATAAGAATGAAACTTGGCGATGAATGGAAAACTGCTTTTAAAACTAAGTTCGGCTTGTATGAGTGGTTAGTCATGCCTTTTGGTTTAACTAATGCACCTAGCACTTTCATGCGATTAATGAACGAGGTTCTACGTCCTTTCATTGACAAATTTGTGGTCGTTTACTTTGATGATATCTTGATTTATAGCAAGTCCATGGATGAACATTTGAATCACTTACGTGCTGTTTTTAATGCTTTGAGAGATGCACGTTTGTTTGGTAACCTTGAGAAGTGCTCCTTTGCACGGATCGAGTCTCTTTCTTGGCTATGTTGTGACTCCACAGGAATTGAGGTTGATAGAGCCAAGGTGGAGGCGATATGGAGTTGGCCCACGCCCACGACGGTCTCCCAAGTGCGGAGTTTTCTTGGCCTTGCAGGGTTTTATCGCCGCTTTGTCAAGGAATTCAGCACCATTGCGACACCGTTGATTGAGTTGACAAAGAAGGGAGTCGTGTTTCCTTGGGGGCCATCACAAGAGGAGTCCTTTAATCTTTTGAAGGACAAGCTTACACACTCACCATTGCTCCAACTTTCGGATTTTGGTAAGACTTTTGAGCTGGAATGTGATGCTAGCGGAATTGGTATTGGTGGTGTTTTGATGCAAGAAGGCAAACCTGTTGCCTACTTTAGTGAAAAATTGAATGGTCCTGCTCTTAATTATTCCACGTATGATAAAGAATTGTATGCTCTTGTTCGTTCTTTAGAGACGTGGCAACACTATTTATGGCCTAAAGAATTTGTCATTCATTCTGATCATGAATCACTTAAGCATATTCGTAGTCAAACCAATTTGAATCGTAGACATGCTAAGTGGGTTGAATTTATTGAATCTTTTCCTTATGTCATTAAACACAAGAAAGGGAAGGATAATGTGATTGCTGATGCTTTGTCTCGACGCTATACCATGTTGTCTCAACTTGATTGTCACATTTTTGGTCTTCAAACCATTAAAGGACAATATGCTTTAGATGCTGATTTTAAGGATGTGTTGTTGCATTGTAAAGAGGGACAAGCATGGAATAAATTCGTGATCAATGATGGGTTCTTGTTTAGAGCTAACCGCCTATGCATTCCAGTTGGTTCCGTTCGTCTTTTGTTGTTGCAGGAGGCGCATGGAGGCGGTTTGATGGGACATTTTGGTGCTAAGAAGACGGAGGACGTTCTGGCCACACACTTCTTTTGGCCAAAAATGAGGCGAGATGTTGAGCGGTTTGTGGCTCGCTGCACTACATGTCAAAAAGCTAAGTCTCGCTTGAATCCACATGGTTTGTATATGCCTCTTCCTGTTCCTTCTATTACGTGGGAGATATTTGATGGACTTTGTTTTAGGATTGCCTGGACTAAGAGGGGAGGGATAACATTTTTGTTGTTGTGGATCGCTTTTCTAAGATAGCTCATTTTATACCATGTCATAAAACCGATGATGCTATTCATATTCTGACCTCTTTTCAAAGAGATAGTTCGCTTGCATGGTATGCCTTCTACTATTGTTTCAGATCGTGATGCCAAGTTTTGAGTCACTTTTGGCGTACTCTATGGAACAAGTTGGGTACAAAGTTGTTGTTCTCACAACATGTCACCCACAAACTGATGGCCAAACCGAGGTGGTGAACCGCACATTGTCTACCATCTTTGAGAGCTGTTTTGTGAATAATTTGAAGCTGTGGGAAGAGTGTTTGCCGCATGTTGAGTTCGCACATAATCGAGCGGCACACTCCACCACCAAGGTCAGTCCTTTTCAGGTAGTATATGGATTCAATCCCCATGCCCCTCTTGATATTTTACCTTTGCCTACTAGCGAGAGAGTTCATAATGATGCTAAGGAGCGTGTTGATTTTATTGTCAAAATGCATGAGACTACTAAGGCAAACATTGAAAAGATGAATGAAAAATATAGGATTACCGTAGTAAAGGTAGAAAGGCGTTAAACTTGAACCGGTGATTTTGTTTGGTTGCACTTGAGAAAGGATAGATTTCTGAGTTACGAAAGTCAAAATTGATGCCTAGAGCTCTGCTGGTCCTTTTAAAATAGTTGAGAAGATAAATGATAATGCATATAAACTTGAGTTGCCTTCCGAGTTTGGGGTTAGTCCCACCTTTAACATTTCAGATTTGAAGCCATACTTGGGAGAAGAAGATGAGGTGAGTTGAGGACAACTCCGCTTCAAGAGGGGAGGATGATGAGGACCTCACTTCTTCTGGACATTGTAACATCCGAAATTTCCAAAATGCAAAAATACGAGATTTTTAAAACTTTTGTATGATTATCTGTTGACGTCAGTTTGTCTTATGCATTTTGTGGGTTATTTGATCTGCATTTCTTTTGCCACTCAACTTTATGAAATGAAAACCCTAAATAGAAAACCCTAGAAACATAAAAGAATCGATACAATTAAATCATCATAACAAAATTAACTTAAAATGTTGCCGTAAAATATTACTAAAGTAAACCTTAGGTCAAAGACATGTTCGTAACTTAAAACTCGAATTTATTTTGCTAACCCTAAAGACCTATATCGGTCCTTAGCACCTTGCGCCACAACGCATCTCTCACCCCTAGCATCAACCGCCTTGGGCGCCATGCCACTTTGTTCATCCGGCACTGGTGAAACGCCGGTGTGTCCCTTCTTTCCGTTCGCTAACTCCCTTCGCTTCTCTCCTTCAAATCTCATCTAAAACTCAAAACCAAGCCATGCATGTCGTATCACCGTGATCGCCATCGCACGAGCAACCCATTTCTCGCAACCTATTTTCGCATGCATGGCGCTTGAGCGATTTCGCAAGAGGAGAGGATAAATCGCAGATAAAACACTGTGTGTTCATTCTCTCCCAACTTCTCTCTTCGCAATCACAATCAAAACCAAAATCATGCAATGCATGTTATATTGTTGCGTTAAATGCGTTGCGTAAGCATTTTATTTTCACAAACGGTTCCCTCATGCAAGGTCATTCGAGCAAGTTGGAAAATGAGAGAAATACATTGGTGTTCATCAAATTCCTCGCCATTTCTTCACCCCAACCGAATAACATCACCCCGCCCACCCATTCATTCCATTCCTCTCCTTCTTTTGTCGCAAGAAGGAGCTCAAGCTTGCGCCGCCCTCCTCCACCGAAGTTCTCCGCCGCCACCCAGCTCATAAAGCCGCCGCCCCGGTGCCTCTCCTCCATCTCGGCTCGCTGCCATCCCGCCACGCAGACGCCTTCGCTCGCCTCGAGCCACGCCCCGTAGCCGCTCGTCGCCGACCTCGCCGAGCGCCGCGGCCTTCGCTCCGTCCGCTCGCCTCCGCCTCTTGGGCCCGAGCTGCACCGCCACCCGGCTCCTCCTCCGTCGCTGGCCTCAACAAGCGTCGGCTCCCCTCTCTCTCTCTCGCCGGCCGCCACCTTGGCCTCTCTCCGCTCAACCCGCCCGCCGCACCTCCTTCCTCTCCGATCCGGCCGCCCTCCTCTGCCGCTGACATCGCGAAGCCGCCGGCCCCCTCTTGCTCGCTACCTCCCGCCCACCGCCTCGTCCGGCTCCTTCCCGGCGCTCGAGCGTGCACCCGAGCCCCAGCCGGCTGCTCTGTCCCGGCTCCGCCCCGGCCTCTCCCTCCGCCGACCCGGCTGCTCCATGGCCGCCGCCGCCTTCGTCACCCCGGATCCGCCTCGGCTGCCCCGGCGCCGCCACCCCGAGTGCCATGCAGCTCCTCCACGCCGTGGCCGCCGCATGCAGTCACCCTACTGATTCCGACCGCCGGCGACAAAGCTTGGCCGAGACACTTTCGATTCCTTCGTGACACCCTCTGTGTGTTTGTATGAATGCCTCAAAGGATGATCTTTTGCTTCTCTACAGGTGGAGCTCGCCTAGGCCGCCCCTCAGCACCGCTCGGCTTCGTCTCCGTCGCCTCCGCGCCATTTCCCTCACCGCAATGAGTCGTGGCTCAAACCACCGCAACTCCTCATCCCCGCACCCATCTCTGAAGTCTTCTTGTGTTGTCATTAAATCAAGATCATATGTAAGGTGAAACGCCTTTGAATCTTTTGAATAACTGATGGGGTTGCTCAACCTTATGTGGCAAATGGATAATTAAATGAATGATTGATTAGTAGGTTAATTGTGATGATGCAAATTTGTGTGAATGGATGAATCTGATTGACAAGTTTTTCTCGCTAGCATGCTTATATCGTGTTATATCAATTAGTGATTAGTTGGGTTATCATCTAGGTTCTGATCAAGTTGCTTTTGATTGTTGGGTGGTATAAGAGGAACTTGTTGTAGATGGTGCTTGAGCAATAACTGGGAATTATCAAATTTCTCATTAGGTCATGACCTTGCTTAGTCGAGTAGTTAGAAAACGTCTTTGATTCGTATAGCTAAGAGTCTTTGTGTTGATGGCTTAGGTGTTGATTAGTGGATGAATCGGATTTGTGGAAATTATCGCTAGCATACACTTATACCTCTATTGCATCAATTAGTGTTTGGAGTAGAAATTTAATGGTTGTTAGTCATAGTAAGTTATCGATTGCGTAATAGTAAGGCAATATAGTAGTTGCATGTTGAAAATTTAGTTAGCATTCACATGTAATTGAGTGGTGTTTCTGATAATGCATGATTTAGTGTCATGAAGGCCAACCTTGTTAAAAATCGATGAGCATCTAGTAGTTAGCTAATGAGCTAGTCAACTTTCCAATAGCTAATTTGTATGTCAATGAACTTATCACAAGAAAGGTTACATAGAATAGTGAGCTATTAAAATGTGGTATTTTGTTGTGGTTAATAGAAGTGCGCATAATCACCATCAAAGTCTGCTTAAAGAATAGATTATATAAGAGGGTTGATTTTGACCGTATGATCGCCGTGGTTGTATGCATAGAATGCCCGCGAGAGAATGCTTGTGAGTATTAGGTGCTCTGTTAAGGAAAATAGCATCACCGCTCTAGGTATCGTCCGTGGTCATTCGCTCGTGAGCAATAACATGGCAATTTTCAGATTTGCCGATAGGATTATGTCTTGGTTAGTGCAAGAGTTAGATATGTTTCAGTCACTTAGTTGGTTGGACTATTATCCGAGTAGTAACCTAATCAAAAATAAGCTTCGCTTGGATCCTCATAATCAAGCGTGAAATCTTTGTTAATGTGGAAAATGTGAGTTTGGAAAGAACAATCGTAGAAATCCTAACTAATTTAAATAATCTCGAATCATCTAATTTGTTGTTCCTAAATTCATAATCTATCTTCTGTGTTAATGATTTTTGAATACTGTTGGCGTTCTGGTGTTTATTCGCTGTTTTTCGCTTTTGGCAGTTTTTATCGTTAGATGACGTTGATTTTCGAGAGTGATCCTCTGCGACAAGTCGAGTATCTCAAACAAAGCAAAGGCAAGCAGTTTGATCATATCCAGTTCATTCCCATTATTTTCAAGTCTAATATTTTGTTTAACTTGTATGTATGCATGCTTTTGTGTCAAGGTTAATTTTATCGATTAGAGGTAGTTAATCCCATTGCATTGTTGCTCTGAAAATTGTTCACCGCCACTACCTTAGGAATATTATTCTCACGGTGAATTAGAGCCCGTGAATGATCTATGGTCTTTTATTGTTTTTACGATATGATGCTTAGCCATGCTTAGATACCGGTAGAATTGGGCGTTATCGACTTAGTCGGTAACTTTGATCACACAAATTATTATATCTTTACCTTTTCAGCCTTCGTGCTATGATATTTGTGAAAACTAAAAATAAAACAAAATGATTTGGACTTGGGCACAATGGTAAGTTGGTGTGCTTTTGGGTGTGACCGAAAGGTGCCCAGTCAATTAAGGACCGAGTTACTTGCGCCACCGATCGAGCATTTTGCGTGCTAACCACACTAGAGTATATGGGACCTCTCTTGACCTAGTACTTTGGCGTGTATTGGCCCGGTCGCAGGAGGTCGCGGGAGGGACGGAGGTGGGAGCATGGTAGTTGTCCGAAAAGCTTTATCCTGAGTGGGTAGTTGTCTTTTCGGCTTTACCATGTAAGCGTATGGATTTCTATCCATACGAGCGGCTCGTAGTTGATACACAATATTGGAAAACGTCATGTTAGACTTAGCGCGCTCGCATACCAAAGGAAGTATGCTAACCGTGGTGGTGGAAAGGCGGTCTAAAGTGTGGGTACATTGGTACACCTCGCAGGTTAAAACTATTCGAATAGCCTCGTCCTAGGTTATGGACACGCTCGGATACGCCCCCCAAGAACTAGACTCCAACATTTAATTAAAACTTGACGGGTTGGTATGAACTGGTGTTCATACTATTGTTGTGATGGCCATTGGGTTGGTCATCTCTAGGATGTCTTTTTGTTACTACTTCATCAGATTGTTATTTACGCAAATAAAATTTGAATTGTTAAAACTGCCTTCAAAACTATTACATTATTGCAAAAGAAAACTTGCTTTCTGCTAAAAGTAAGTCCAGAGCCCCCTCCACTTAAATAAAGCTTGCATGTAGTTAAATTATAGTTCTGTTACCCTTACACGTCAGTCTTGCGGGTACAAAGACAATCTTTGTACTCAGGTGCTTTGCTTAATGTTTTTGTTGCAGAGGAAGAAGGTGAGCCCCAAGGGTTTCCCTTTTGTGAGATGTGTCATGGTTTGACGACTAGCTTGGCGGCCGGTTGGTTGCCTTGTGGGTAAAGACACACTAATTGGCTATTTTATTTATCGCCATCTTATGGCTTTTGCTTCCGCTGTGTAGTTTGTTATTTTATCTTGTAAGTTCCTTTCTGTTGTATAATTGTAGTTTTATTATTGTAACCTCTCGTGTATGGATTTGATGCATAATTTTGTGTAGAGGTGTGTATACTGCAGTTCTGGGAAGTATACATGTCTCGAGGCTTGGTTTATTTGTTTTGTGATGCTAGGGCCAGATGATTGGGTAAGCATTACAAACCAAATAAACTGGGGTCCTCACAAAGTTGGTATCAGAGCTGTGCTGACCGTAGAAACCCCTAGCTTGGTCGTCATTAGGATATTTTGAAAAACTTATTTTCAAAATGTCAAATGGGTTATGAAAACTTAAGTAAGTTCTCAGATTTTACTCCTTACCTATCTTAGCTTGCTCATCTCGTCTTATTCTTGTGGAATTTTCGAAAAAGTTGTTCCCCTCTCTTCTCTTTTCAAAGTTAGTTGGTTATCGGTTAAATTCGGTTTGGGGAATAATGAGAGTTAAAAATACGAAGTGTTGGTTGTTATTTGGCGAAGATTTGAAGCACTCGGAGTTGAAGCACTCATCTCGGAGCTCGGATACAAGATCTGGACAGCAAGTACAAGTTTCGGACTGCGAGCACTTAGTTCGTCGTTAGGGTTAAAAATGAGATGATTAAATCAACTAAAAATTCATGGGATTAAAAGGGTAAGATGTGATATTAGATGGCTAGTGCCCAATGCGCCCTTATATAGTTTTTGCCATGCCTTTTAGATGCGTTAGAACTTGAGTCGTGTTCTAAAATGCTATCATCCTAAACGATTGCTCGTTCGTTCAATACGAGTTAGTAAATGATTGGGAAGCAAATCTTTTGCTTTGTGATTTTGCACTGGTCTCATGCTTTCATTACAAACATTTGGAGTTCATTTCTTGTTATGTGTTTGTAATCGGGTTAGGTAATGTCAATTTCTCCTAGACGATGCCTTATTGCGATATTAGGATTAAATTAGGGTTTATTCAGAGAATATATCTACACCCTAATGATACTACTTAGCTTGTAGACGCTAGATTTTGTAACCACTTGTTCTCCTTGTTCCAAATAGTTGCACATCGCCACTGACGGCATGTATAGCAACTATGTCGGAACCTTTGAGTAGTTAGTACATGTTAGAATTAAATTGCATACCCATTGCCACTCCCTTACCTTATGTCCATTCTTTCCTCAACTTATCTTTCATGTACCAAATATTTAAGGGGGTAGAGATACCTCAAAATACTTGTTAGACATCTTGGTTCTCATACTTTGATCATGCATATAGTTTCTAAATTAAGTCAAGCATGTCATGTTAATCAAGTCGATAGAACAAGAAGCATGTAGGCATACATGTGAGCATTTGCACTCTCACTAATCAAAATTTAAAATTTGTCAGAGGACTAATTTGCACACATGCATCCCCTCGTGCATTCATCCTGTGCAATTCCTATCCCAGCCAAGCAAATAGAACTAGAGAGGTGAGATTAAGCGAGACCACCTTAAACCTTGCTTGCCTTCTCTTTTCCGCACTGAGTCCTGGTATTGATACCAGATTATCATCTAACCAGTCTTTCCGTCCTATCGATCGATGCCCCTTTTCGGTCGACTGAGTGGAGCAGAGTCTTTCGTACTACCAGAAGACGACGTGAAGCATGATGTCAAATTATCTCCAGATCAAGAAAGGAAAGGTTAAACAAAGCAATGGAAAGGAAAATGTGTCAAGAACGGCGATAACATGCATCATGATCTTCCAGCACTATCTCTGAAGAAAATCAAGACAACGGATGGTGCATTTCGTTTAGAGTTGAAAAGAACCACTTAGAAGACACTCAACAGATGGACATTAGAAATCCTTCAACAAAGTTTCCCTCTTTAGCACCTAAAGCTTCTGAAGAACCTCTCCGGATTCGAAGTTGAGTTCGGCTCGCGTCGAAATCCGAAAAGTGACCCCGTGACCAAACCCACCTAGGTTTCCACAGCCTTTCGTTCCGACTTCCGAACTACCGGAATCTCGGGGCGAGATTCTGTTTAAGGGGGGTAGATTTGTAACATCCCGAAATTTCCAAAATGCAAAAATACGAGATTTTTAAAACTTTTTGTATGATTATCTGTTGACGTTCAGTTTGTCTGCATTTTGTGGGTTATTTGATCTGCATTTCTTTTGCCAGCTCAACTTTATGAAATGAAAACCCTAAATAGAAAACCCTAGAAACATAAAAGAATCAGATACAATTAAATCATCATAACAAAATTAACTTAAAATGTTGCCCGGTAAAATATTACTAAAGTAAACCTTAGGTCAAAGACATGTTCAGAACTTAAAACTCCGAATTTATTTTGCTAACCCTAAAGACCTATATCGGTCCTTAGCACCTTGCGCCACAGCGCATCTCTCACCCCCTAGCATCAACCGTCTTCGGGCGCCATGCCACTTTGTTCATCCCGGCACCAGGTGAAACGCCAGTGTGTCCCTTCTTTTCCGTTCCTGCTAACTCCCTTCGCTTCTCTCCTTCAAATCTCATCTAAAAACTCAAAACCAAGCCATGCATGTCGTACCACCGTGATCGTCATCGCACGAGCAACCCATTTCTGCAACCTATTTTCGCATGCATGGCAGTTTGAGCGATTTCGCAAGAGGAGAGGATAAATCGCAGATAAAACACCTGTGTGTTCATTCTCTCCCCAACTTCTCTCTTCGCAATCACAATCAAAAACCAAAAATCATGCAATGCATGTTATATTGTTGCGTTCGTCGTTGCGTAAGCATTTTATTTTCACAAACGGTTCCCTCATGCAAGGTCATTCGAGCAAGTTGGAAAAATGAGAGAAATACATTGGTGTTCATCAAATTCCCTGCCATTTCTTCACCCCAACCGAATAACATCACCCCCTGCCCAGCCCATTCATTCCATTCCCCTCTCCTTCTTTTGCTGCACAGCAAGGAGCTCAAGCTTGCGCCGCCCTCCTCCACCGAAGTTCTCCGCCGCCACCCCACCGCAGCCGCCGCCCCTGGTGCCTCTCCTCCATCTCGGCTCGCGCCATCCCGCCACGGCACTGCCTTCTCGCTCGCCCGAGCACGCCCGGTAGCCGCTCGTCGCCGACCTCGAGCGCCGCGCCCTTCGCTCCGTCCCGGCCGCCGCCGGCCTCTTGCCCGTCCGTGCACCGCCACCCCGGCTCCTCCTCCGTCCGCTGGCCTCAACAAGCCGTCGGCTCCCTTCTCCTCGCCGCGCCGCCACCTTGGCCCTCTCTCCGCTCAACCCGCCCGGCCGCACCTCCTTCCTCCGGATCCGGCCGCCTCTCCTGCCGCCGACATCAAGCAAGCCGGCCCCCTCTGCTGCCGCTGCTACCTCCGGCTCCACCGCCTCGTCCCGGCTCCTTCTCGGCGCCACGAGCCGTGCACCCGAGCTTGGCGGCTGCTCGTCCCGCCCGCCCGGCCTCTCCTCGCCGACCGGCCGCTCCATGCCGCCGCCGCCGTCACCGGATCCGCCTCGGCTGCCGGCGCCGCCACCCAGTGCCATGCGCTCCTCCACGCCGTGGCGCGCATGCGATCACCCATCGATTCGACCGCCGCGACAAAGCTTGGCCGAGACACTTTCGATTCCTTCGTGACACCCTCGTGTGTTTGTATGAATGCCTCAAAGGATGATCTTTGCTTTCTACAGTGGAGCTCGCCTAGGCCGCCCTCGACCACGCTCGGCCGTCTCCGTCGCCTCGCGCCATTTCTCACCGCAATGAGTCGTGGCCCAAACCACCAAGCAACTCCTCATCCTGCAGTCCATCTCTCGGAAGTCTTCTTGTGTTGTCATTAAACTGAAGATCATATGTAAGGTGAAACGCCTTTGAATCTTTTGAATAACTGATGGGGTTGCTCAACCTTATGTGGCAAATGGATAATTAAATGAATGATTGATTAGTAGGTTAATTGTGATGATGCAAATTTGTGTGAATGGATGAATCTGATTGACAAGTTTTTCTGCTAGCATGCTTATATCGTGTTATATCAATTAGTGATTAGTTGGGTTATCATCTAGGTTCACAGATCAAGTTGCTTTTTGATTGTTGGGTGGTATAAGAGGAACTTGTTGTAGATGGTGCTTGAGCAATAATCTGGGAATTATCAAATTTCTCATTAGGTCATGACCTTGCTTAGTCGAGTAGTTAGAAAACGTCTTTGATTCGTATAGCTAAGAGTGCTGTGTTGATGGCTTAGGTGTTCAGATTAGTGGATGAATCGGATTTGTGGAAATTACTGCTAGCATACACTTATACCTCTATTGCATCAATTAGTGTTTGGAGTAGAAATTTAATGGTTGTTAGTCATAGTAAGTTATCAGATTGCAGAATAGTAAGGCAATATAGTAGCTGCATGCTGAAAATTTAGTTAGCATTCACATGTAATTGAGTGGTGTTTCGGATAATGCATGATTTAGTGTCAGTAAGGCCAACCTTGTTAAAAATCTGATGAGCATCTAGTAGTTAGCTAATGAGCTAGTCAACTTTCCAATAGCTAATTTGTATGTCAATGAACTTATCACAGTAAAGGTTACATAGAATAGTGAGCTACTAAAATGTGGTATTTTGCTGTGGTTAATAGAAGTGCGTACAATCATCATCAAAGTCTGCCGAAAGAATAGATTATATAAGAGGGTTGATTTTGACTGTATGACCGTCGTGGTTGTATGCATAGAATGCCCGGCGAGAGAATGCTTGTGAGTATTAGGTGGCCTGTTAAGGAAAATAGCATCACCGAAGCTCTAGGTATCGTCCGTGGTCATTCGCTCGTGAGCAATAACATGGCAATTTTCAGATTTGCCGATAGGATTATGTCTTGGTTAGTGCAGTAGTTAGATATGTTTCTGAGTCACTTAGTTGGTTGGACTATTATCCGGTAGTAGTAACCTAATCTGAAAAATAAGCTTCGCTTGGATCCTCATAATCAAGCAGCGAAATCTTTGTTAATGTGGAAAATGTGAGTTTGGAAAGAACAATCAGTAGAAATCCTAACTAATTTAAATAATCTCCGAATCATCTAATTTGTTGTTCCTAAATTCATAATCTATCTTCTGTGTTAATGATTTTTGAATACTGTTGGCGTTCTGGTGTTTATTCGCTGTTTTTCGCTTTTGGCAGTTTTTATCGTTAGATGACGTTGATTTTCGAGAGTGATCCTCTGCAGCAAGTCGAGTATCTCAAACAAAGCAAAGGCAAGCAGTTTGATCATATCCAGTTCATTCCCATTATTTTCAAGTCTAATATTTTGTTTAACTTGTATGTATGCATGCTTTTGTGTCAAGGTTAATTTTATCGATTAGAGGTAGTTAATCCCATTGCATTGTTGCCCTGAAAATTGTTCACCTCTGCCACTACCTTAGGAATATTATTCTCACTGGTGAATTAGAGCCCGGTGAATGATCTATGGTCTTTTTATTGTTTTTACGATATGATGCTTAGCCATGCTTAGATACCGGTAGAATTGGGCGGTTATCGACTTAGTCGGTAACTTTGATCACACAAATTATTATATCTTTACCTTTTCAGCCTTCGTGCTATGATATTTGTGAAAACTAAAAATAAAACAAAATGATTTGGACTTGGGCACAATGGTAAGTTGGTGTGCTTTTGGTGTGATCGAAAGGTGCCCGAGTCAATTAAGGACCGAGTTACTTGCGCCCGTCGATCGAGCATTTTGCGTGCTAACCACACTAGAGTATATGGGACCTCTCTTGACCTAGTACTTTGGCGTGTATTGGCTCCGGTCGCAGGAGGTCGCGCAGGAGGGACGGAGGTGGGAGCATGGTAGTTGTCCAAAGCTTTATCTGAGTGGGTAGTTGTCTTTCGGCTTTACCATGTAAGCGCATGGATTTCTATCCATACGAGCGGCTCGTAGTTGATACACAATATTGGAAAACGCCATGTTAGACTTAGCCGTACCGCATACCAAAGGAAGTATGCTAACCGTGGCTGGTGGAAAGGCGGTCTAAAGTGTGGGTACATTGGTACACCCCTGCAGGGTTAAAACTATTCGAATAGCCTCGTCCTAGGTTATGGACACGCTCGGATACGCCCCCCAAGAACTAGACTCCAACATTTAATTAAAACTTGACGGGTTGGTATGAACTGGTGTTCATACTATTGTTGTGATGGCCATTGGGTTGGTCATCTCTAGGATGTCTTTTTGTTACTACTTCATCAGACGTTGTTATTTCGCAAATAAAATTTGAATTGTTAAAACGCCTTCAAAACTATTACATTATTGCAAAGAAAACTTGCTTTGCTAAAAGTAAGTCCAGAGCCCCCTCCACTTAAATAAAGCTTGCATGTAGTTAAATTATAGTTCTGTTACCCTTACACGTCAGTCTTGCGGGTACAAAGACAATCTTTGTACTCAGGTGCTTTGCTTAATGTTTTTGTTGCAGAGGAAGAAGGTGAGCCCCAAAGGCTTCCCTTTTGTGAGATGTGCTGCGGGTTTGACGACTAGCTTGGCGGCCCGGTTGGTTGCCTTGTGGGTAAAGGCACACTAATTGGCTATTTTATTTATCGCCATCTTATGGCTTTTGCTTCCGCTGTGTAGTTTGTTATTTTATCTTGTAAGTTCCTTTCTGTTGTATAATTGTAGTTTTATTATTGTAACCTCTCGTGTATGGATTTGATGCATAATTTTGTGTAGAGGTGTGTATACTGCAGTTCTGGGAAGTATACATGTCTCGAGGCTTGGTTTATTTGTTTTGTGATGCTAGGGCCAGATGATTGGGTAAGCATTACAAACCAAATAAACTGGGGTCCTCACAGATACACACAACAATCCTTCACTTGACATTCAAGGACCAATCACTAGAGCTCGCGCCCGACAATTGAATTTACAGGTGAGCTCGTTCCTAAGTACTTCTTTTTGTTCATTTGAGAATCGATTGCTACCTAATGATTTAATTATGATTAGGAACCATGGAGAGGACTCGAAGTACTTGGAGAAGGGCTACGGCGCACAAGTCCAGCAAGGGCGGTCGAATCATGTTGGAGGCCCAACTCAAGCCAACTTCGAATCCAATTCGGAGTCCAGGACCAGGCCGCACTAAAACGGACGCCCAGATCGCATCCGGGCTCCGTTTTGGATGTTCCACATATGTATCGAAAGCTGAGAAGACGACCTTTACAATGGCTTTGGTCCCATGTCAAAATTCCTTCTGAGTCAACGGGAATCGTCGAAACAAGTGGGCATTCAGAATCTATCAAGGTGCTGCGTCACCGTCTTTTGGGCCGTTCGGCTTTGTATCCTGTTGGAGCCCATTAGGGCGCGTCTAGGGGTTTTGCACGCCCCTCAGTCCTCTATATGCAGCCGCCACCCCCACCATTAGGGTTGGGTTTTGCTTAGATTAATTCTGTCTTGAACAGTTTCGCCGTTCATCGGTTTGTGAGACCCCAACTTTCGAGTGCTAAAACAATACATCTGCAATTACGTTGTGTTCTTCCTTGTTCTTGCTTGTGTTCTTCGATTCGCAGGCGAGGATTAGCCTTCTTGGCGAGGTCAACCGGGTTGTGCACGGTTGATAACCTGAGGAGACGTGGTGCTGCGATTGCGGGGTTCGGAACGTGTTGTTCGGAAGCCGAGTCGATTTGTGTCGCGCCTCTACCAAATCGAACTTATCCAGAACCTGTTGGAAGATCGGGACCCCGTTCCCATCAGTTGGTAGGCGAGTTCTTTGTTCGTCCCTTGGTAAAGTGATCGACTGAGAGTTGGAACAAGAGTTCTATGTGTTTTGTGTAGACGGTGTACTTCAGTACCGAAAAGAAGTTTAACCAAAGGTGTGTTGGATAGATTCCCTGTCACGGGAATTTGTAGATTGGCATATCATTAGGACCGTCTCGAGTACTTACGCGGAGTACGCAATGTCTTGTGTTTTTCGGTACTGAGAGAGCACATGAGAGGTCCGGAACTTGAGATTTTGTTAGAGCTGTTAGCCAAGAAGTAAAACCTTACCTTTGAGTCTCGTGTGATGAGTGTACCTGTAAAGGTCGAGACTAGTGTTGAGGTGAAAGACATAATATCCATCAAGGTGATATGATCCCATAAGCCCAAGAGGGAAGAAACTTGCGAATTGGGGTCTTGCATGTGCGAGCAGTACTCGGAGTGGTTCACGTTGGGTATGTGTTAAAGATTGTTGATTTCAGTTCCTTTCAAGTAGATTGGTGAAAGTAGAATTCGGGGTCGAATTCTTTTTAAGGGGGGTAGAACGTAATATCCCGTTTGTCATTAGTGGATGCAATAAAAAAATTAGAGAGGGAATTAAGATAATTAAAAGAGAAAAATCAGAAATTGAGAAAGGAATGGGCCACGCAGCCCATAGTCAAGTGGAGGAAAAACAGGCTTAGTGGCCCATGGCCCATGAGGAAACCAGAAACCAACTAAACAAGGAGGGGGAACCCTAGGGTGCTACAGTACCGCCGCTGACACTATAGCACGGTACTGTAGCAACCCCTCTCCTCCATGGTGGTGCCCCTCTCCTCCGATACCTCTTCATTGTGGTGGTCGGCCAAGAAAAAAAGAAGGAGAAGAAATAAGGGAGAAGGGAAAGGTTTGCGGGCTGCATCGTGATCTACAGCGGTTCGTCAAGGGTAACCCCGGTTTGCCCCCGAATAGATGCATATTTGATTGTTATTGCAATGTCGGTATTTCTGTCTCCTCAGGACAGATCGCGTTAGACAGATGTTTTGATGTAGTTAAGTGTGGATTCAGTCTTGGGCTTCTCCTAGCGAGTTGTAGAGAACGTCAATAGCTTTCGACGAAGTGCTAGATCGTATTATTTGGACCTCTGTGGCAAAATTTATGAATTTATTAGTGCGACTGTTCTCCGAATTTGTTAGTATTTTGACAGGTTTTAGTAATCTGACTTGAGCGATCGGTTAAATGGAGAATTAGAGAATTAGAGCGATCGGTTAAATGGAGAATTGTAGATAATTGTCGTAGCTTTCTGGGAACCCAAGAACGTGAAATTTGGAAAAATGAGCTGAATGTTATGATTGTTTTAGTGTACTGTCCAGAGAACTTGACGTGAAATCGATGTTTTGTTAATCAGCATTAAAGGGATATTAGATTGCTGAATCAGGAAGGGCCACCAACTAGGTTTAGTTGGGGAATTGGTTAACCTTTAAATGAAGTCCAAGAACACCTCTCTGCAAAATCTCATAATTTTTAGATTTTATTTGCTATTTCAAAAGAGCAAGTCAAACCAGTTTGAACTCTGGTCAAACCCCTAGGGCAGCAACTTGTGAATTTTCTAGGGAACAATGCAATGTGTGAAAATTCCTAGAAAAATTACACAAGGTTTCTCTCTGATCTAGAAAGCTTCTTTAAAAATTTAATAATTTTTGGAGCTTCAGAGCTACCTCTAAAAATTCCCTATCTTCTCGGCCTAATAAAGCAAAACCTGAAATAACTGTTCCTTGGGCCCGAACCCAACTCCGACTCGAGTTTGACCACGCCTCTCGGCTCGACCGCACCGCCTAACTGTACCCGCTCGGATCCAACCGCTATCCATCGTCCGATCGCAATCTAATGGACCGCATCAACTTGATCGAGTCTAATCAACTAAACGTACCGACCCGAGCTGCACTCCGACCCAGCCGTTCTCTGCTGCTGACGTAGAGGCCCTACCCGTCAGTTCTGTCTCCTAGCTCTCGCTGACGAGCGCACGGGTGTGAGCAGAGCTCAAGCGCCACATGGCCGAGCGCCTCTGCGCGTCCCCGTCAACGCCGTCAATCCGCCGCACGTTCCACCCACTCCTGTGCATCGCTGTTTCGTCCGGTTGCCAAATCTGTCATCTCCCAGGGATCATACCCCCCCCCCTCTCGCTTCCTTTCCCCTCATTCTTCCCCTCGGGGCTGAGGAAGAAGAGGCCCGCATTTGCTTAGCTCTCGGGTAAGCTTTGTGTTTCTGCCTTTTTCTTCGTCTCTGACCATTCCCATTTCCATTTTGGCTAACGCGGGATCTTTCCATCGCTTGTAGCTCCCAGAGCACCTGCGTGTCTTCCCGGCTTCCGGAGCACGCACTCGACGCCGCCGCCGTGCCAACTTCTTTCTCGGTAGGTATTATCCTCTCTGAAGTGCGTCATCCCGTGCCTTAGGGCATCCTCGCATTTTCCCATCGACCAATTTTGCTTTTCACCGCAGGAGCTGTGGATTTGAAAGTTTCCCCTCTTCTCCGGCCGAAAACAGTCACTTCTTCCTCACATATGGCAATGGTGAGTCAATAACCAAAATTGTCGTGTTTTCACCATCTCGTGACCTCTCTTATGCATCTCCTACCACCCATTTCCTCCCTCCGTCCTTAGGTTGTTCTCTCCTTGGTGAAGCGCCGCCGCCGCCTCGGTTCTTCGTCGTCGGTTCAACTCCGACCACCCCAGTCCCTCCGCGTCATCCTGGTAGTTTCCCTGAACCCCCTAGTACCTTATGCACTCACTAGATAGCTCATTTAACCACCAGGTGGCGACATGCACCACAACCGTAGCGCCACCTCCGCTCTCCGTCGTAGCGCCGCCGCGTCGGACCACCTCTGGTGATACTCCGACCTCCCTTGGCTTCATCGTAGCACCAGCAACCCATTTATTCTCTTGGACCATGCCGCCAGGGCCTGAGTCGCCGGCGATAGCCACGACAAGCTCGTGGGATCAAGCTCCCATGTGTCAGAAGTCCTGACCAGAACTGTAGCTTCACCATTAGCATTCAATCACTGTCTTAAGCGTGGATCACTGTGTAGATTCGGGTTTAAATGCACTAATGTCTGGCCGACAAGCGGACCCGAGCGCATTTAAGTGCCCGTTTTGGTCCATGAACCCCCTTTCACTGTGCTGTGAACTTGAAGTCTACGCACTATGTTGTAGACCGTGACAATGACACGCGGGTCCCACCGGTAAAATCAGATTCCTTTGGGATTTTAAATGAAAATGAAAATATATAGGGAGGGCCCACTGGTCAGGGTCTATGGCTAGGAAGCCCTCGGTATAAGAAGTACTTAAGGTTAATAGAAATTCCGAAGTGAATTATTGTTGCACTGAATAATCAATTAACTTCTAAAAATGCATAACTAATTCATTTTTACTCCTTTTTGGATGATTCAAATTTTGTTAGTTCTATTTTAAATGTACTTTAATCTAAAATTAGATTGAATCATGTTACCGTTCCAGAAAATGTTTGTTAATAAAATAACTTTAGGTTTAGATTTATTTTGCACAAAAAAATGCTTAAACTTGTAAATTGCATAACTAATTCTCTGTAAACCCTTTTTGAGTTAATCCAATTTTGTTGGCTTCCTATAATAATTAATTTTATTGTAAAATTGGTTGTGAGCATGTTACTATTTTTGAAGGAATTGCAAATACAATTATCTTGTGCTCTTTTTCATGTATTTGGAAATTCATAAAAGTTTCATCATAGCTCCAAATGAGGTGAATCCAATTGGGTTGTTCATATTATGAGGTGCTTGATTTTCCATAAAAATTTCAGCTGCACCACCTTTCTAGAAATTTACGCCAAACAATTTATTTTGATGAATAGTAAGAGATTGCATTTTTCAAGCTGAGCATAATTGTTTTGATCATAACTTTTGCATCGAGGATCCAAATCAATTGGTTCTTGTTTCTAAATTCGTTATAAATCATCCTCTTAATGCTGTAAAATTCTTAGAGCATTTGGAGAAAGTTGGCTGTTGAGTCTTTTCAGTTTTTCTTAGGTGCCGACGAGTGCGTTGATCTCGAAAGTGTCCCTCTGCAGCAAACTGAGCAAATCCAGCAAGGCAAACAGTTTGATCATGTTAATCCTATTATTTTCAAGTCTAATATATTGTTTTCAACTTGTATGTATGCATTGCTTATGTTGTTGTTAAATTGATTAGTTAATCCTTTAGATGCATAATTTGTAGGTAAAACATTATCCTCTACTACCTGAGCCTAGGTTATTTGCTGTGATTGGAGTTCGTTGGATGAGCTCTTGTCACTTAGTAGGTTACGGGTTCAAATTGCTTAGCCATGCTTAGCTATCTGTAGTATTGGGCGATCATCGACTTAGTCGATGATCTTGATCACACAAATGATAATATTATTCTATTATGTACAGCCCTTGTGTTTTGCTAATTTGCAAATCAAAAACTGAAAATAAAAATTATATCCTGACTTGGGCACAATGGTATGTTGGTGTGATCTGTTGGGTGTGATTGGAATGGTGTTTATGTCCCCAAGGACCGAGTTACTTGTGTCACTAAGCCAAGCGCTTATTGCGTGCTAACCACACGAGACGGATATGGGACCTCTCTTGACTAAGTACTTTGGGAGGTATTAATTCGGGGTCGCAGGTGGTTAAAACTGTTTTTATAAGGGGAAGAGCACCCGCAGTTGCTTCGGCTGAGCCGGTGCACTCTACCCTTCAGGTTGTCGCGACTCTTAATTAGCATCATTCATTGGAAATGTCTCGTTAGACGTATCCGTGCCTGCATACCCAAGGAAGTATGCTAACCGTAGCTAGTGGAAAGGCGGTCTATCGTGTGGGTACATTGGTACACCCCTGCAGGGTTAAAACTATTCGAATAGCCTCGTCCTAGGTTATGGACATTGTTTGGTGCTAAAATGAGATATACAACCTCCACTCAAAAAAGCTTGCATGTAGCATATGTATAGGTCTGTTATTCCACATGTCAGTCTTGCGAGTACATTATTGTACTCATTTTCTTTGCTTAATGTTAATTGTTGCAGAGGAAGAAGGTGAGCCCCAAGGGCCTCACTTTTGTGAGATGTGCGGTTTTTGGGACGTCTAGCTTGGCGGTCCGATTGGTTGCCTTGTGGGTTAAAGGCACACTAATTGGCTTTTGTTTATCGCCATCTTATGGCACTTTTGCTTCCGTTGTTTACTTAGATTTTTGTATGACATTTGGCCGGTCGGCCCCTCTTTTGTAATAACTTTATATTATGTATGTCTTCTTGTTTGTCGCTTGCTTCGGTTCTATGTGCATGAATGGAATTGATGCATGATTTTGTAACGGGGTGTGTATACTGCATTTCTGGGAAGTATACATATCTCGAGGCTTGGTTTATTTGATTTGTGATGCTAGGATCAATGGAAGACTAAGCATTACAAGCCGAATAAACCGGGGTCCTCACAAAGTTGGTATCAGAGTCATTCCGACCGTAGTAACCCAAGCTTGGTCGTCGTTAGGATATTTTGGAAAACTTAATTTCAAAGTATCAATGATTTATAAAAACTTAAGTAAATTCTCAGATTTTACTCCTTACCTATCTTAGCTTTCTACCCTCATCTTGCTCTAAGTTGAGTTTTAAAAATTGGTTTCCTCTCCTTCCTTTCAAAAGGTAGTTGCTTATCAGTTAAATTGGTTTTGGGAGAACCATGAGAGTTATAACCTAAAGTGTTGGCTGTCTTTTGGTGGAAAATAGAAGCTTTTGGAGTGGAAGATTTCGGCCAGGAGCTTGAAGAAGAAAATTTGGACAGCTAGCTAGTAGTTAGTGCATAGAACTGAAAATGAGAGGTTAATCCAACTAAAACTTGTGGGAATAAAAGGGTAAGGTGTGATATAAGTCAGGTAAGTGTCTAACCTTTCTTTAGGTGGTTTTGCCTTGATTTTGGCTGTGTTGAACAAAGGGTTGATTTCGGAAATTTTACCTTCTTCAACGATGGCTCATTCTTTCAATACGGGTTGGTCGTTCTGGGAAGTTGATTTTGTGACTGAAGGTCTTGTATTTATGTTGTGGTTTTTTTTGAGCCATTTTAAGTGAGTTACTGATTTCTTGCTCTCGGACCTGTTACTAACTTATCTTAGTGAAACAGGATGACCGGAAGAACTCGTGGCAGTCAGCCTGCTGGTCCTGATGAGGAGCTTCCCCCTCCTCCGACCATGGCTGAGGTTCTTGCTCAGATCGAGCAGAACCGGATGGATCAGACACACATTCTGGAGGTTATCACGAGGAACACCTCCACTCCCTCCGGTGCCTCCGGATCTGGAGATGGTGGACATCAGTCTCGTGGGGGACTCTCAGAGTTCCTCCGCACGCAGCCGCCCACGCTCTTGACGCGGATGATTGGCTACGTCTGTTTGAGCGAAAGCTCCACTTCGCTCAGTGCCAGGAGCAAGAGAAGGCACTCTTCGCATCCCATCAGCTTGAGGGTGCAGCACTCTCATAGTGGGAGAACTTCCTCACCATGCAGTTCGCTGGTCATGTGGTCACTTCGGAAGAGTTTCACACTGCTTTCCGTCGAGCTCATGTTCCCGCCGGCCTTATGAAGCTGAAGAAGGACTTCCTTGCGCTCAAACAGGGGCGCAAATCTGTGACTAAGTACCTCCATGAGTTCAATCATCTGGCGAGGTATGCTCCTGCTGAGGTGGCCACTGATGAGGCCAAGCAAGAGAAGTTTATGGAGGGCTTCTCTGAGGAGCTGCATGACAAGCTCTCTATTGTGGACTTTGCTGACTTCCAGACCTTGGTGGACAAGGCCATCATCGCCGAGCACAAGGCGAGGGTGCTGGGCGAGTCCCGCAAGCGCAAGTGGGATGCCTAGCGATCTCCGTAGGCCAGCCTCTCTCGTCCCCATGTTGGGCCTGCACCAGGGGCCCGTTCTCTGGCTTCACCACCGCCGAGGCCGTCGGTGCCAGTTCCTCGTCCTCCGCAGGCCGTGCCCCAATTATGTGCACCTGCGAACGAACAGGGTGGCCCCCGCAATTCGGCTGTCGGGGTCACTTGCTTCTCCTGCAACCAAAAGGGCCATTATGCAAACAATCGCCCTAAGAGGATTGGAGCAGCCCCTCGTCCTAATGGAGGACGTGGGCAAGGAGGTGGTCCTTCCTAGGATCAGAAGATTGTCCCCGCTGCCCAAGGTGTGGGAAATGGCCGAGTCAACCACATCTCGGCTGAGGAGGCATAGGAGGCGCCCAACGTTGTGTTGGGTACGCTTCTTGTCAATTCTCGCCCTGCTGCAGTATTATTCGATTCAGGAGCTTCGCATTCTTTTATTTCGAGATCATTTGCTGCTGCTAGTAATCTTCACTTTGTTCCTTTGGGGGTTCCGTTGCTTATTCGCTCTCTGGGTTCAGAAATAAGAGCTGATCAAGAATGCCGAGATGTTCCTATTGAAGTCGAAGGAGTGGGATTCTTGGCGAATCTCATCCTACTCAACTCAGCAAGCCTGGATGTGATTCTTGGCATGGATTGGTTGTCCCAACACTTGGGGCAAATCGATTGTGCCAGGAAGATTGTCTACCTCACCAGCCCCTCTGGCACACAGGTTGGGTTTTCACCGCAGTTGCGAGGGCCACATCTTTGTGCTCTTGAAGCGAAGCAAGTCTTGGAGATTCAGGATGTTCCCATAGTATGCGACTTTGCGGATGTCTTTCCTGAAGATTTTCCTGGGATGCCTCCAGTTCGAGACCTGGAGTTCGTCATCGAGTTGCTGCCTGGTACCGCTCCAATTTCAAACGCGTCGTATCGGATGCCTCCTAATGAGTTGGAGGAGTTGAAGAAGCAACTAGGTGAGCTTCAAGCGAAGGGTTTTATCCGTCCTAGCTCATCTCCCTAGGGTTGCCCTGTGATCTTTGTGAAGAAGAAGGACAAGACTTTGCGCATGTGTGTTGATTACCGTCTGCTTAATGAAGTGACGGTGAAGAACAAGTATCCTTTGCCCTGCATCGACGATCTTTTTGACCAGCTGCCTGGAGCTCAGATATTCTCCAAGATTGACTTGAGGTTGGGGTATCGTCAAGTCAGGATCAGGTCTGAGGATAATCCGAAGACGGCGTTCACTACTCATTACGGTCTGTATGAGTTCACCGTCATGTCTTTTGGCCTGACCAATGTTCCTGCTTTATTCATGAACCTTATGAACTCAGTATTCATGGAGTATCTGGATAATTTTGTTGTGGTATTCATTGATGATATTCTTATCTACTCCAAGAGTGAAGAAGAGCATGCTGAGCATTTGAAGCTTGTATTGGGGAAGCTGCGTGAGCACCAGCTGTATGCGAAGTTCAGCAAGTGCGAGTTCTGGTTGAAGGAAGTGGCATTCTTGGGCCATGTTCTTTCAGCAGGAGGCTTAGTTGTGGATCCTAGCAAGGTCAGCGATGTGCTATCTTAGGGTCATCCCAAGTCAGTCACCAATGTGCGGAGTTTTCTTGGCTTGGCGGGCTATTACCGTCGCTTTATCGAGAACTTCTCCGAGATCGCAAAGCCGATGACGGAATTGCTCAAGAAGGACAAGAAATTTGTGTGGTCCTCTGCTTGTGATGAGAGTTTTCAGGAACTCAAGAAGCGTTTGACTTCAGCCCCAGTGCTTGTTCTTCCCGATGTCCACAAGAGTTTCGATATCTTTTGCGATGCCTCTCGTCAGGGACTCGATTGTGTGCTTATGCAAGGAGGCAAGGTTGTGGCCTATGCATCAAGGCAGTTGAGGCCTCATGAACTCAACTATCCTACCCATGACTTGGAGTTAGCTGCAGTGGTTCATGCACTCAAGATTTGGCGGCATTACCTGATCGGTGACCGTTGTGAAGTGTATTCGGATCACAAGAGCTTGAAGTATTTGTTCACTCAACCAGATCTGAACCTTAGGCAAAGGAGATGGTTCGAATTGATCAAAGATTATGATATGGGTATTCAGTACCATCCGGGCAAGGCTAATGTCGTTGCAGATGCACTTAGTCGGAAGGTGTATTGCAATGTAGTCGGCCCTTCTTGAAGAATTTTAGCGGCTCAATTTGGGTTTGGTTGAGCACGGTTCCCTCGCTACCTTGGTTGTGCAACCAACCTTGGTGGATCAAATCAAGGCCGCGTAGCAATTAGATGTTGGTGTAAGTCAAATCAAGCAAAACATCAAGAATGAGACATCCATGTGTTTCTCAGAAGATGAGCATGGTGTTGTGTGGTTTGGACAGTGCCTTGTGGTTGCAAAGGACTTGGAATTGCGGGATTTGATTCTCCACGAATCCCACAATTCTTCTTTATCCATCCATCCTGGGGCCACAAAGATGTATCAAGATCTCCGGCAGAGGTTTTGGTGGACCCGAATGAAGAGGGAGATCGCAAGGTTTGTTATCGAGTGCGACGTGTGTCATCGTGTCAAGGCCGAGCATCAGCGTCCAGCCGGACTTCTTCAGCCTTTGCCAATTCCGGAGTGGAAGTGGGATTCGATCGGGATGGACTGCATCACTGTTCTACCCCGATCTCCAAAGAAGAATGATGCCATCTGGGTTGTCATCGATCGATTAACTAAAGTGGCTCATTTCCTTCCTGTCAAGACGGACCTTTGGGTAGGTCTTCTGGCAGATCTCTACATAGCTCGCATCGTGAGTTTGCATGGTGTGCCAAAGACGATTGTGTCGGATCGTGGTTCGCTGTTCACTTCTCTATTTTGGCATAGCTTGCAAGAGGCTATGGGAACTCGCCTTTCCTTCAGCTCAGCCTATCATCCCCAAACTGATGGTCAGACGGAATGGGTCAACCAAGTGTTGGAAGACATGCTCCGTGCTTGTGTTCTTTCCTATGGGAAGAATTGGGAGAAGTGCCTGTCGTTTGCCGAATTCTCCTACAACAATAGTTTCCAGGCCAGTCTTGGCATGGCACCTTTCGAGGCCTTGCATGGAAGAAAGTGCAGAACCCCGTTGAACTGGTCAGAGACTGGTGAGAGGCAGTTCTTTGGCCCAGATTCGATCAATGAGGCTGAAAGCCAGGTTCAGCTGATTCGCGAGCACATGCGCACGGCCTAGTCTAGGCAAAGAAGCTATGCGGATCGTCGTCGCCGTGAGTTGAGCTTTCAGCCCAATGACTTTGTGTACCTCAAAGTCTCGCCTTTGAAGGAACATCAGCGTTTCGGCATCAAGGGCAAGTTGGCTCCTTGATATATTGGGCCTTATCGCATCATCGAGAGAGTGGGAGTTGTTGCTTACAAGTTATAGTTGCCAGCTACACTTGAGGGGGTACATGATGTCTTCCATGTGTCCCAACTAAAGAAGTGCCTCCGTGTTCCGACCGAGGAAACTCCGTTGGAAAATCTCGATGTGCAAGAAGATTTGACCTACCGTGAGCGTCCTTTTCGTATCCTCGAAGAAGCTGAACGAAGCACAAGGAATCGTGTCATCAATTTCCTTAAGGTTCAGTGGTCGAATCACTCCGAGGATGAGGCAACTTGGGAGCGGGAAGATCGCCTGCGTGCAGACTACCCTTCCTTCTTTTCCGAGTGAACGGAATCTCGGGACGAGATTCTTGTAAGGGGGGGGGGATTTTGTAACATCCCAAATCAGGGTTTGGATTTCTGGAGCTTCTACATATTTTTGTGCTTTTGAAAATGTTGGAATTGGATAAAACATTAAACTCAAATCAAAGTTCCAAAAGAAAACAGAAACAAAATTAGTGATCATCTTCTGGAAATATTTTTCCTATCATCTAGATCATCCTAGTAACCTCTCTGCAAAATCTCATAATGTTTAGATTTTATTTGCTATTTCAAAAGAGCAAGTCAAACCAGTTTGAACTCTGGTCAAACCCCTAGGGTAGCAGCTTGTGAATTTTCTAGGGAACAATGCATTGCATGAAAATTCCTAGAAAAATTACACATGGTTGTTCTCTGATCTAGAAAGCTTTTTTCAAAATTTAAGAATTTTTGGAGCTTCGGAGCTACCTCTTAAAATTCGCTATCTTCTCGGCCTAACAAAGCAAAACCTGAAATCACTGTTCCTTGGGCCCGAACCCAACTCCGACTCGAGTCTGACCGCACCTCTCAACTTGACCGCACCACCTAACTGCACCCGCCCGGATCCAACCGCTATCCACCGTCCGATCGCAATCTAATGGACTGCATCAACTTGATCGAGTCTAATCTACTAAACGTACCGACCCGAGCTGCACTCCGACCCAACCGTTCTCTGCCGCTGACGTAGAGGCCCCACCCGTCAGTTCCGTCTCCTAGCTCTCGCTGATGAGCGCACGGGCGCGAGCAGAGCTCAAGCGCCACATGGCCGAGCGCCTCTGCGCGTCCCCGTCAACGCCGTCAATCCGCCGCACGTTCCACCCACTCCTGTGCATTGTCGTTTCGTCCCGTTGCCAAATCTGTCATCTCCCAGGGATAATACCCCCCGTCTCGCTTCCTTTCCCCTCATTCTTCCTCTCGGGGCTGAGGAAGAAGAGGCCCGCTTTTGCTCAGCTCTCGGGTAAGCTTCGCGTTTCCGCCTCTTTCTTTGTCTCCGACCATTCCCGTTTCCATTTTGGCTAACGTGGGATCTTTCCATCGCTTGTAGCTCCTGGAGCACCTACGTGTCTTCCCGGCTTCCGAAGCACGCACTCGACGCCGCCGCCGTGCCAACTTTGTTCTCGGTTGGTATTATCCTCTCTGAAGTGTGTCATCCCGTGCCTTAGGGCATCCTCACATCTTCCCCTCGACCAATTTTGCTTTTCACCGCAGGAGCCATGGATTTGAAAGTTTCCCCTCTTCTCCAGCCGAAAACAGTCACTTATTCCTCTCCTCCGGCAAAGGTGAGTCAATAAACAAATTGGTTGTGTTTTCACCATCTCGTGACCTCTGTTATGCATCTCCTTCCACCCATTTCCTCCCTCCGTCCTCAGGTTGTTCTCTCCTCGGTGAAGCGCCACCGCCGCCTCGGTTCCTCGTCACCAGCTCAACTCCGACCACCCCAGACCCTCCGCGTCATCCTGGTAGTTTCCCTGAACCCTCTAGTACCTTATGCGCGCGCTAGTTAGCTCATTTAACCACCGGGTGGCAACATGCACCGCAACCGTAGCGCCACCTCTGCTCTCCGTCGTAGCGCCGCCGCGTCGGACCAACTCTGGTGATACTCCGACCTCCCTTGGCTTCGTCGTAGCACCAGAAACCCATTTATTCTCTTGGACCACGCCGCCAGGGCCTGAGTGATACGGGGGAGGCCCGATCTTCTCAGTGAGGAATCGTGGATAGTTGATGCGAAGTAGACGATGTCGCTAGCTGAACACTCGCGCCAATGCACGAACCCTCAACTCTTCGGAATACGCCCAAACACACCGGGTAGTTGTTCGTCGCGAGACCACGAGCGACGAACGCCAAGTCCCCAATTCCCAATGGAACGCACGGCTTGACCTCGGATTGCGAACAAAACAATGGATCGCCTAATTCTCTCTCAAAGTCCTCGCATGAACTCTGGTGTCGAAAGAACAAGCAATAGCTATGTTTCAATATTATGCATAAACTGATCTAATCGATACAAAGGAGGGGCAAGGGTACTTAAGGCGCCCTCCATAACTCACGCACGGCCTAGGGCCGGCTACACACGCAGAATCAAACTCTAATTCGGCTAAGACCCAAAAACACACAAAAAAGGAAAACCTAACTTAAATCCGTCACATTGTTTCGGTCATAGAGCGCGACCGTATGTCTTCTGAAGTTGGGGCCATACCCATTGTGTGGGCCTTGGAATAAGCTTTCAAACAAGTCCAAGAACACCCCAATCGGACTCCGTATGCAAAAGTTATGGCCTTTTTATTACAGCCCTGTTGGGCTGTCCCGAACCGAATCCGAATTGAATTCTGAGTTGATTCCGAGATGAATTTCGGTTGGACTTGTGGAGGATCCGAATTGGGCTTGAATTCTTGGGCCTTTCTCCTCTTGGTTGACCCACATGAGCTTCTCCTCCATTGCTTTGGCTCCGGCCTCCCTCTCCTCCCTCTCGGTTCCAAAGGCTTAACAATGTTCAAACCTGAGAATACACAAAACATTTGCATGAGGTAGTACCCAATTCTCATCAATGAAAATAGAAGATTCATTAAGAAACAAAAGCACCTGTTGATTTAGAAGTTTAGCTCTTGCTCTAGTTAGTGGACCAACATGCACTTCTGCACTTGTATTATTCGTAGCTTCACTTATAGCGTCCATCTCAGTATGTGCGTGACCACCAATAGGGAAAGATGTATCAGTGTTAGGGATGCCCTCATCACTGAGTCGCCGGCAATAGCCGCAGCAAGCTCGCGGGCTCGAGCTCCCCTATGTCGGAAGTCCCGACCAGAACTGTAGCTTCATCATTAGCATTCAATCACTGTCTTAAGCGTGGATCACTGTGTAGATTCGTGTTTAAATGCACTAATGTCTGGCCGACAAGCGGGCCCGTGCGCAGTTAAGTGCCCGTTTTGGTCCATGAACCCCCTTTCACTGTGCTGTGAACTTGATGTAACAGCCCTAACTTAGGGTTTGTATTTCAAATGTAAAATTTTGAGGAGAAATAAAAACTTTTGTTGTCTCTTCAAATCATTTGAAAGTTTCTAAAGTTTTCCCTAGCAATTTCAATTTTAGAATTTAATTCTTGTGATTGGAAATTGTTGTTGTCGAGTTCTTAGCTTTCAAACTTATGGTCATCCTCTGAAATTATTTTTCCTATCATATTGATCATCCTATCTACCTCCTGAATTATTTCACAATTTTTAGATTTTGTTTGCTATTTTAAATGGCCAAGTCAAACTAGTTGAAAACCTGGTCAAACTCCTCAGACAGCAGCTTGTGAATTTTCTCTAGAACAATGCAGTGCATAAAAGTTCTGGAAAAATTATACAAGGTTGTCCTCTGTCTCTAGTAGCTACCATAAAAATTTCAGAAATTTTTAGAGCTCAGAGCTACCTCTAAAAATTCCCAAAACCTTCTCTGTCTTTTAAATCAAATTCCAAAGGTGTTCCTCGGGCCCGAACCCAACTCGGGCTCGAGTCCGACTGCACCACTTGGCTCGGTCGCGTCAACTAAACGTGCCGCCGAGTCCAATCAATCGTGACCGTCCGATGAAGATCGAACGATCCACGTCGCGTCGCAACCGACTGTCCGAATGCATACACCAATCCCACCGTCCATTTCGGATCCAGCGGTCGGTGCGTCGATCAAATCAAACCACCGGTTCGCACCGCCTCGATCGTCGACATATGGGTCCCACTGTCCGTTCTTCCTCGCGACTCGGCGACTCGGAGCTCGGCGGCGATCGCGCATGCGTGCCACGCGCTCGTCGCCGCCACGCCGGACGCGTGTCCGCCTCCGAGAGGATCGCTCAAGTCCATCTACCTCATAGGGTCGTCCATTCCTTCTCGCAGCCATTCTTGCGCCCTCTCGCCCATTTCTTAGCTTCGTAGGAGAAAAACTCGAGCGTAGCGCCGCCGTTCGAGCAGCGCGCTTGAGCGCGACCGCACCATCGTGTTCCTCTTGCCTCGCCGCCTCCATTTTGCCTATTCCGTGTCCTTGGCGTCGGTGGATCACCAAGAGCGGTATTGTCGTCTCGCCTCGGCGATCTCGATCCGTGAGCTCGTTTGCGACTGGTGAGTTTCGGCTCCGTCACTTAGTCCCTTAGGATCGCATTGATGCACCGAGTCTAACGGTGGGCTTGTTTACGCCTTTTGTGCATCGTTGCGGGCGTGCGACCAATTCTTCTCAAGCTCGGTTTTCGCCGCCGTGGAAATTCCGGTCACCTCGGGCTTTCTTCGTCGGCGTTATCGTGTGCTTCTTGCTCACGGTGTTGAGGCGGCTTAAGCACACCTTCCGAGTCTTCTAGAAGTCCGACGCCTTCTCGCGTGGGCGTGCTTTCTTCTCCGCCTCCGGCCGTCGTGAGCTCAACTCGGTGACCATCGGACCCGCGTCGCCACCACCGGGTTCG
Organism: Ampelocalamus luodianensis; assembly: GCA_036346255.1. Lineage (NCBI taxonomy): Eukaryota > Viridiplantae > Streptophyta > Magnoliopsida > Poales > Poaceae > Ampelocalamus > Ampelocalamus luodianensis. The sequence goes on along the minus strand of CM070636.1, from coordinate 25,717,420 downwards.
CCGAGTCTCGTGAACCGAAGGTATCACTCGCCGCTTTGAAACCCACTAGTTCGCGAGATCCCGCTGCGCGCGCCGCCGCCCCCGTCTTGCGCCGTGGCGAGCAGCGGTATGGCGTTCGATTAGCACTAATATTTGTTTAGTTATGTCACCGATTTGTGGGCCTCTCGTAATCGTGTTTAGTAAACTCTAATCCAACCGTTATATTTCCCTCGAGTCACCGCCATGTGGGCCCATGATGTCGATTAGTGGGTGTGTAACCCTTGGCGATATGTTTTCTGTTTGAAAGCGTATTTCTCGTGAGTATGTGTTAGAAGTACACTTTGATATGTCAAAGACGTATTCTTAGAATACGCCTTCGACGTCACTTTCGCGGCGGGTTGTTTCGTCAAGACTTTCGCGCGAGCCCGCCGGTCGATGTCGGGTTAGTTGGTGTGGGTAGAAAAAGGATTAAATGCTTTAGTAAATCTGTAATGCTTTTACATTTAATCGTTAATTCAATTAAACTTGTAAATGCATAACTAATTCAATTTTTATCCAAATTGCATGAATCGAGGTCTTTGTTTATTTTCATTTCAAATGTATTGTTTACTAAAATTAGCTTCACCCATGTCTCTGAGCAAAAATCTGTTAGCTAATAAAATGATGTCTTATGTATCTTCTAAATTAGAAAATGCATATCTCTTCCAAAAATTGTCCAAATTAAATGAACCCAATTCAGTAAAATTTCATTTTCAGTATACTAACTATTAGGATAGGTTTTACACACTGTTTCTGTTCATAAAAATTTGTTAAGTAATTAACTAGTGGCTTGTTGTGTTTTTAGCTTAGAAAATTCATAGAAAATTGCTAATAACTTAAAATAATTTGTTCTCTGTTTCTAAAATTTTGTTATATCTTGCTTAGGTTCTGTGTGAGTTTTAGCTTGTTTTGGTGTTGTTGTATGTTTGAGTTTTGTCGGTGTTATTCGTTCTTATTTCTTTGTTATGTTCGATCGTTAGGCTTCGATATTTGCGGCAACCACGAGGACGATCCTCCGCACCATATTGAGCAACAGCAGACCTGTGCAAGCGGTTTGATCATATTTATCCAGTATTTTAAAGTCTAATATTTTGTTTGATTGTATGTATGCATCGCTTAATTTGTGTTAAATTGATTAGTTAAATCCGTAGTTGCATATCCTGTAGATAAAATATTGATCTCTACTACCGAGCCTATGTTATTTGCTGTGATTAGAGATCATTGGATGATTTCTTGTCACTTAGTAGATACGATTTCATTGCTTAGACATGCTTAGTATCGGTAGAATCAGGCGTTATCGACTTTAGTCGGTAACCTTGATCACACAAAATTTACTACAACTTTATGTTTCACATTCTGCTATGTTTAATTGCAAAACTAAAAATGAAAACAAAAATGATTTGGACGCGGGCACAATGGTAAGATTGGTGTGATCTTTTGGGTGTGACTGGAAAGGTGCCCGGGTCAATTAAGGACCGAACATCTTGTAAGCTTTTCAAGAGTTAGACTACAACATTTAAATTAAAACTTGATGGGTGGTACGAATCTGGGATTCGTGCTATTGTTGTGGTGACTATTGGGATAGTCACTTCTAGGTTGTTTTATCTTTGCTCTGTTGCTATTATTATCCTTCTCGCTATTTCAATCTTAAAATGAATTGCAAACTTGCCTTTAAACTGTATTATATTATTGCAAGCGAAAGTTGGCTTTATGCAAATGAAACATATGGCCTCCACCCAATAAGCTGCATGTAGCATATGAGCAGTGCGCTAGTTCACACGTCGGTCTTGCGGGTACAAAGACAATCTTTGTACTCGGTGCTTTGCTTAATGTTTTTGTTGCGAGAGGAAGAAGGTGAGCCTCGTGGTCCTCACTTACGTGAGTGTGTTGCCGCTTCTTGGGCGACTAGTCTTGGCGGTCGGTCGGATGCCTTGTGGGTTGAAGGCACACCGATTGGCTTTGTTTATAGCCATCTTATGGCACTTTGCTTCATTGTCGTTCTTGTTATTTGTGTATCTTGTGGCACGTCGGCCTATATACGTAATATTGTTACTATTTGTTTATCTTCCGTTTGTAGTGTAATGTTTGGACTCTATGTTGAATGGAGTTGATGTCTAATTTTGTAACGAGGTGCGTATCTTTGCTCTACAGGAAGTATACATATCTAGAGGATCGATTTATTTGATTTGTGATGCTAGGACCGGTGGTTGGTTAAGCATTACAAGCCAAATAAACTGGGTCCTCACAAAGTTGGTATCGAGCCATTCGACCGTAGTAACCCAAGCATAGCCGTCCTTAGGATATTTTGAAAGTCTTATTTTCAAATTATAAAAAGGTTTATGAAAACCTAGGCAGATTCTCAGATTTTATTCCTTACCTATCTTAGCTTTCTACTCTCATCTTACTCTAATTTAAGTTTTGAAACTTGGTTTCTCTCTTTCCTATCAAAAGATAGTTAATACCGGTAGAATCAGTCTTTGGGAGAACCATAGAGAATTAGTTTAATTAAAAATTTGTGGGAGCATAAGGGTAAGACATGTATGAGTTTGCTAAGTGTCTGATTTTTGTCAGTTGGTTTTGTAACTTAAAAGTCTTGTGCTTGTTTTGTGCAGTTAGCAAGTTATTTGCAGTGGGTTATCAACTTGTGTTTTAGGCTATTGTTAACTTGTCTTAGTGAAGCAGGATGGCGGGAGAGCAGCGTGGCGATCAGCCAGCTGGTCATGATGAGGAGCTTCCTCCTCCGACCATGGTGAGGTTCTCGCTCGATTGAGCGAAACCGCATGGACGACAGCGCATCTTGGAGGTTATTGCTAGGAATACCTCCACTCCTGCCGTGGTGGCGGCCACGGACTCGCGGGGACTTGCGAGTTCCTCCGCACACACCGCCGACATTCTCCGCTCGAGGACCCTCTCGATGCGGATGATTGGCTGCGCATGGTTGAGCGGAAGCTCAACATAGCTCGATGCCGACGCGAGACAAGGCACTCTTCGCGCCCCACCGGCTTGAGGCGCGGCACTCTCATGGTGGGAGAACTATCTCGCCATGCAGCCCGCGGGCCATGTGGTCGCGTGGGAGGAGTTCGGTCGACTTTTCGTCGGGCCCATATCCCGGATGGCCCGATGAAGCTGAAGAAAAGGAGTTTCGCGCTCAAACAAGGGCGCAAGTCCGTGACGAGTATCTATACGAGTTTAATCACTTGGCTCGTTATGCTCGGGTGAGGTGGCCTCGGATGAGGCTAGCGGGAGAAGTTTATGGATGGCTTGTCGAGGAGCTGCAGGACAAACTATCTATTGTGGACTTCTCGGACTTTCGTGCCTTGGTAGATAAGGCCATCGTTGCGAGCATAAAGCTAAGGCGCTGGCGAGTCCCATAGCGCAAATGGGAGGCGATCGGTCTACTCACACCGGCCTCGTTCGTCCTCGGTGGGCGGCACCGATGGCCCGTTCTTTTGCTCCACCGCCGAGACCATCTGCACCAGCTCCTCGCCCACGCGCAGGCGTGTTTCAGCCACGTGCGCTGCGATCCAACGAGCGGCCTCCGCAATCCGGCGGCCGAGGTTACTTGTTTTCGCCGCCACAACAAGGGCCATTATGCGAATGCTCGCCTCGAGTGTTGCAGCAGCCCCTCGTCCTAATGGAGGGCGCGGGGGAGTGGTCATCCACACGACGTAAGATGATCCGAAGCCCGAGTGCGGCGTGGTCGAGTCAACCACCTTTCGGTGAGGAGGCTCGGGGCGCGGATGTCGTGATGGGTACACTTCTTGTTAATTTCGTCCTGCTGCGGTATTATTTGATTACGAGCATCGCATTCTTTATTTCAAGATCATTTGCTGCTGCTAGTAGTCTTCTTTGTGTACCTTTGGGGTTCCTTTGCTCATCCGCTCTCGGGGCGGAAATGAGAGCGATTCTGATGTCGGGATGTTCCTATCGTAGTCGAAGGATTGGTATTTTTGGCAAACCTTATTTTGCTCGATTCAGTGAGTCGGATGTGATTCTTGGCATGGATTGGTTGTCCCAACACTTGGGGCATATCGATTGTGCCGGGAAGATTGTCTATCTCACCACCCTTCAAAGGCGGTCGGGTTTCGCGCGACTACTGGGGCCACATCTATGTGCATTAGAAGCAAAGCCGACCTTGCAAATTCGGATGTCCCCATAGTATCGACTTTGTGGATGTCTTTCACGAAGATTTGCACAGGATGCCTCGGTTCGAGATCCGAGTTTGCCATCGAGTTGTTGCCGCATCGCTCCGATTTGAGGCGCCGTGTCGGATGCCTCCCAATGAGCTAGAAGAATTGAAGAAGCGGCTTGGTGAGCTCCAAGCAAAGGGTTTCATCCGTCCCAGTTCATCTCCTTGGGGTTGTCAGGTGATCTTTGTGAAGAAGAAGGACAAGACTTTGCGTATGTGTGTTGACTACCGTCCTCTCAATGAAGTGACGGTGAAGAATAAATATCCTCCGCCCGCATTGATGATCTTTTGACCGGTTATGCGAGCTCGGTGTTCTCCAAGATTGATCGAGATCGGGCTATCATCAAGTCCGGATCGGTGAGGATATTCAAGACGGCTTTCACTACTCGTTATGGCACATGCTGAGTACACCGTCATGTCCTTTGGCTTAACCATTGCTCAAACTTTGTTCATGAACCTTATGAATTCAGTATTCATGGAATATTTGGATAAATTTGTGGTGGTCTTTATTGATGACATTCTTATCTATTCCAAAACTGAAGCAGAGCATGCTGAGCATCTGAAGATTGTTTTGGGCAGATTGCGGGAACATCAACTATATGCAAAGTTCAGCAAATGTGAGTTCTGGTTGAAGGAAGTGGCATTCTTGGGCCATGTTCTTTCAGCTGGAGGCATAGCTGTGGATCCCAGCAAGGTCAGCGATGTTCTATCTTGGGGCGGCCAAGTCGATCATCGATGTGCGGAGTTTTCTCGGCTTAGCGGGCTATTACCGCCGCTTTATCGAGAACTTCTCCAAAATCGCAAAGCCGATGACTGAATTGCTCAAGAAGGATAAGAAGTTTGTGTGGTCCTCTGCTTGCGATGAGAGCTTTCAGGAGCTCAAGCAGCGATTAACTTCAGCCCCAGTTCTTACTCTTCCTGATATCCACAAGAGCTTCGATATTTATTGCGATGCCTCTCGTCGGGGACTCGGATGTGTTCTTATGCAGGAAGGCAAGGCAGTTGCCTATGCATCCAGGCAATTGAGGCCTCATGAGCTCAACTATCCCACCCATGATTTAGAGCTTGCTGCAGTAGTTCATGCACTCAAGATTTGGCGGCATTATTTGATCGGAAACCGCTGTGAGGTGTATTCCGATCATAAGAGTTTGAAATACTTATTTACTCAGCCAGATTTGAACCTCAGGCAGAGGAGATGGTTGGAATTAATCAAAGATTATGACATGGGTATTGATATCACCGCAAGGCCAATGTGGTTCTTTGATGCACTTAGTCGAAAGGTGTATTGCAATACTTTGATGATCCAAGAGCGAGAACTCGCACTTCTTGCGAAATTTCAGCATCTCAACTTGGGTTTGGTTGAGCACGGTTCCCTTATCGCCTGATTGTGCAACCGACTTTGGTGGATCGGATCAAGTCAAGCCACGACAATCGGATGATGGTGTGGGTAAAACCAAGCGTAATATCAAGGATGGATCACCAAGTGTTTCACGAAGATGAGCACGGTGTTGTGTGGTTTGGGGCGTCTTGTGGTCCCAAAGGTCCCGAGTTGCGGGATTTGATTCTTCAGAGGCCCACGGTTCGCCTTTGTCCATCCATCCGGGGCCACTAAAATGTACCAAGATCTGCGTCGAGATTTCGTGGACTCGCATGAAACGCGAGATTGCCGTGTTCGTGGCCGATGTGACATATGTTGTCGCGTCAAGGCCGAGCATCGGCGTCGGCAGTCTCCTCCATCCCTTGCCTATACCGAGTGGAAGTGGGATTCAGAGGCATGGATTTTATCACCGGTCCGCCCGCACTTCTTCAGGGAAGGATGCTATCCGGTTGTTATCGATCGATTGACGAAGGTAGCGCACTTCCTGCCAAGATTTACCACTCTCGGTGTCGATCGATTGGCGATCTCTATATCTCCGCATTGTGAGCTTGCATGGTGTGCCACGAACGATTGTGTCGATCGTGGCTCTCTTTTCACTTCTCGGCTATGGCACGATTTTACAGAAGCCATGGGGACCCGTCTTTCTTCAGCTCACCTATCATCCTCGATCGATGGTCGACGGGCGGGTCAACCAAGTTCTTGAAGATATGCTCGTGCTTGTGTTCTTTCCTATGGGAAGAATTGGGAGAAGTGTCTACCGCTTGCCGAGTTCTCCTACAACAACGACTTCGAGCTAGTCTCGGTATGGCACCGTTTGAGGCTTTGTATGGAGGCGCTGCGAACCCCGTTGAACCGGTGAACGGTGAAAGCGGTTCTTTGGCCCGATTCAATCAATGAGGTGAAAGTCAAGTGCGATTGATTCGTGAGCACTTGCGCGTAGCTCGACCCGAGCGTAAGAGCTATGCGGTCGGCGTCGTCGTGAGTTGAGTTTCGGCCCAATGACTTTGTGTATCTCAAAGTCTCACCTCGGAAGGACATCGTCGTTTGGTGTCAAGGGCAAACTGGCTCCTCGATATGTCGGGCCGTATCGCATCATCAAGAGAGTGGGAGCTGTTGCATACAAGTTAGAGTTGCCAGCTACACTTGAGGGGGTGCATGATGTTTTCCATGTGTCGCAATTGAAGAAGTGCCTTCGTGTTCCTGTGGAGGAAACGCCATTGGAAAATATCGATGTGCAAGAAGATCTGTCTTATCGTGAGCGCCCCGTTCGTATCCTCGAAGAAGCTGAACGTAGAACAAGGAACCGTGTGATCAAGTTCCTTAAAGTTCAGTGGTCAAACCACTCCGAGGATGAAGCCACTTGGGAGCGGGAAGACCGCCTTGAGCGATTACCCATCCTTCTTCTCCCGGTGATCGAATCTGGGCGAGATTCTGTAAGGGGAGATTTGTACACCCTAACTTAGGGTTTGTATTTCAAATGTAAAATTTTGAGGAGAAAAAAAACTTTTGTTGTCTCTTCAAATCATTTGAAAGTTTCTAAAGTTTTCCTAGCAATTTCAATTTTAGAATTTAATTCTTGTGATTGGAAATTGTTGTTATCGAGTTCTTAGCTTTCAAACTTATGGTCATCCTCTGAAATTATTTTTCCTATCATATTGATCATCCTATCTACATCCCTGAATTATTTCACAATTTTTAGATTTTGTTTGCTATTTTAAATGGCCAAGTCAAACTAGTTGAAAACCTGGTCAAACTCCTCAGATAGCAGCTTGTGAATTTTCTCTAGAACAATGCAGTGCATAAAAGTTCTGGAAAAATTATACAAGGTTGTCCTCTGTCTCTAGTAGCTACCATAAATTTAGAAATTTTTAGAGCTCAGAGCTACCTCTAAAAATTCCCAAAACCTTCTCTGTCTTTTAAATCAAATTCCAAAGGTGCGTTCCTCGGCCCGAACCCAACTCGGGCTCGAGTCCGACTACGACCACTTGGCTCGGTCGCGTCAACTAAGCGTCCGCCGAGTCCAATCAATCGTGACCGTCCGATGAAGATCGAGCGATCCACGTCGCGTCGCGCAACCGACTGTCCGAATGCATACACCAATCCCACCGTCCATTTCGGATCCAACGGTCGGTGCGTCGATCAAATCAAACCACGGTTCGCACCACTTCGATCGTCGCCGACATATGGGTCCCACTCGGGTTCTTCCTCGCCGACTCGCGCCTCGGAGCTCGTTGGCGATCGCGCATGCGTGCCACGCAGCTCGTCGCCGCCACGCCGGACGGCGTGTCGCCTCCGGAGGATCGCTCAAGTCCATCTACCCATAGGGTCGTCCATTCCTTCGCAGCCATTCTTGCGCCCTCTCGCCCATTTCTTAGCTTCGGAGAAAAACTCGAGCGTAGCGCGCCGTTTCGAGCCGCTTGAGCGGCGATCGCACCATCGTGTTCCTCTTGCCTCGCCGCCTCCATTTTGCCTATTTCGTGTCCTTGGCGTCGGTGGATCACCAAGAGCGGTATTGTCGTCTCCGCCTCGGCGATCTCGATCCGTGAGCTCGTTTGCGACTGGTGAGTTTCGGCTCCGTCACTTAGTCCCTTAGGATCGCATTGATGCACCGAGTCTAACGGTGGGCTTGTTTACGCCTTTTGTGCATCGTTGCGGGCGTGCGACCAATTCTTCTCCAAGCTCGGTTTCGCGCGTGGGAAATTCCGGTCACCTCGGGCTTTCTTCGTCGGCGTTATCGTGTGCTTCTTGCTCTGGTGTTGAGGCGGCTTAAGCACATCTTCCGAGTCTTCTAGAAGTCCGTGTCGCCTTCTCGCGTGGGCGTGCTTTCTTCTCCGCCTCCGGTCGTCGTGAGCTCAACTCGGTGACCATCGGACCAGCGTCGCCACCACCGGGTTCGCCGAGTCTCGTGAACCCGAAGGTATCACTCGCTCGCTTTGAAACCCACTAGTTCGCGAGATCCACCTGCGCGGCGCGCGCGCCGTCCCGTCCGCTGCGGCGAGAGCCGGTGGCGTTCGATTAGCACTAATATTTGTTTAGTTATGTCACCGATTTGTGGGCCCTCTCGTAATCGTGTTTAGTAAACTCTAATCCAACCGTTATATTTCCCTCGAGTCACCGCCATGTGGGCCCATGATGTCGATTAGTGGGTGTGTAACCCTTGGCGATATGTTTTCTCGTTTGGCGTATTTCTCTGTGAGTATGTGTTAGAAGTACACTTTGATATGTCAAAGACGTATTCTTAGAATACGCCGACGTCACTTTCTACGCGGGTGTTTCAGTCAAGCACTTTTGCGCGGGCCCGCCGTCGATGTCCGGGGTTAGTTGGTGTGGGTAGAAAAAGGATTAAATGCTTTAGTAAATCGTAATGCTTTTACAAGGTAATCGTTAATTCAATTAAACTTGTAAAATGCATAACTAATTCAATTTTTATCCAAATTGCATGAATCCAGTCTTTATTTATTTTCATTTCAAATGTATTGTTTACTAAAATTAGCTTCACCCATGTCTCTGTAGCAAAAATCTGTTAGCTAATAAAATGATGTCTTATGTATCTTCTAAATTAGAAAATGCATATCTCTTCCAAAAATTGTCCAAATTAAATGAACCCAATTCTGTAAAATTTCATTTTCAGTATACTAACTATTAGGATAGGTTTTACACACTGTTTCTGTTCATAAAAATTTGTTAAGTAATTAACTAGTGGCTTGTTGTGTTTTTAGCTTAGAAAATTCATAGAAATTTGCTAATAACTTAAAATAATTTGTTCTCTGTTTCTAAAATTTTGTTATATCTTGCTTAGGTTGCTGTGTGAGTTTTAGCTTGTTTTGGTGTTGTTGTATGTTTGAGTTTTGTCGGTGTTATTCGTTCTTATTTGCTGTTATGTTCGATCGTTAGGCTTCGATATTTGCGGCAACCACGAGGACGATCCTCCGCACCATATTGAGCAACAAGCAGCAGTGCAAGCGGTTTGATCATATTTATCCCAGTATTTTAAAGTCTAATATTTTGTTTCAGTTGTATGTATGCATCGCTTAATTTGTGTTAAATTGATTAGTTAAATCCGTAGCTGCATATCCTGTAGATAAAATATTGATCTCTACTACGAGCCTAGGTTATTTCTTTGTGATTAGAGATCATTGGATGATTTCTTGTCACTTAGTAGATACGATTTCAGCCGCTTAGACATGCTTAGTATCGGTAGAATGGCGATTATCGACTTTAGTCGGTAACCTTGATCACACAAAATTTACTACAACTTTATGTTTTAGCATTCCTGCTATGTTTAATTGCAAAACTAAAAATGAAAACAAAAATGATTTGGACGCGGGCACAATGGTAAGATTGGTGTGATCTTTTGGGTGTGACTGGAAAGGTGCCCGGGTCAATTAAGGACCGAACATCTTGTAAGCTTTTCAAGAGTTAGACTACAACATTTAAATTAAAACTTGATGGGTGGTACGAATCTGGGATTCGTGCTATTGTTGTGGTGACTATTGGGATAGTCACTTCTAGGTTGTTTTATCTTTGCTCTGTTGCTATTATTATCCTTTACTGCTATTTCAATCTTAAAAATGAATTGCAAACTTGCCTTTAAACTGTATTATATTATTGCAAACGAAAGTTGGCTTTATGCAAATGAAACATATGGCCTCCACCAAATAAGCCTGCATGTAGCATATGAACAGGTCTGCTAGTTCACACGTCAGTCTTGCGGGTACAAAGACAATCTTTGTACTCAGGTGCTTTGCTTAATGTTTTGTTGAGGAAGAAGGTGAGCCTCGTGGTCCTCACTTACGTGAGTGTGTTGCCGCTTCTTGGGCGACTAGTCTTGGCGGTCGGTCGGATGCCTTGTGGGTTGAAGGCACACTGATTGGCTTTGTTTATAGCCATCTTATGGCACTTTTGCTTCATTGTCGTTCTTGTTATTTGTGTATCTTGTGGCCCTGTCGGCCTATGTCTGTAATATTGTTACTATTTGTTTATCTTCCGTTTGTAGTGTAATGTTTGGACTCTATGTTGAATGGAGTTGATGTCTAATTTTGTAACGAGGTGCGATATCTTTGCTTTGCAGGAAGTATACATATCTCGAGGATCAGTTTATTTGATTTGTGATGCTAGGACCAGGTGGTTGGTTAAGCATTACAAGCCAAATAAACTGGGGTCCTCACACTTGAAGTCTACGCACTATGTTGTAGACCGTGACAATGACACGCGAGTCCCACCGGTAAGAATCAGATTCCTTTGGGATTTTAAATGAAAATGAAAATATATAGGGAGGGCCCGCTGGTCATCGTCTATGGCTAGGAAGCCCTCGGTATAAAAAGTACTTAAGGTTAATAGAAATTCCGAAGTGAATTTTTGTTGCACTGAATAATCAGTTAACTTCTAAAAATTCATAACTAATTCATTTTTACTCCTTTTTGGATGATTCAAATTTTGTTAGTTTCTATTTTAAATGTACTTTAATCTAAAATTAGATTGAATCATGTTTCTCTTCCAGAAAATGTTTGTTAATAAAATAACTTTAGGTTTAGATTTATTTTGCACAAAAAAGTGCTTAAACTTGTAAATTGCATAACTAATTCTCTGTAAACCCTTTTTGAGTGAATCCAATTTTGTTGGCTTCCTCTAATAATGAATTTTATTGTAAAATTGTTTTTGAGCATGTTACTGTTTTTGAAGGAATTGCAAATACAATTATCTTGTGCTCTTTTTCATGTCTTTGGAAATTCATAAAAGTTTCATCATAGCTCCAAATGAGGTGAATCCAATTGGGTTGTTCATCTTATGAGGTGCTTAATTTTCCATAAAAATTTCAGCTGCACCACCTTTCTAGAAATTTATGCCAAACAATTTAATTTTGATAAATAGTAAGAGATTGCATTTTTCAAGCTGAGCAGAATTGTTTTGATCATAACTTTTGTATCGAGGATCCAAATCAATTGGTTCTTGTGTCTAAATTCATTATAAATCATGCTGTTACTGTTGTAAAGTTTTCAGAGCATTTGGAGAAAGTTGGTTGTTGAGTCTTTTCGGTTTTTCTTTGTTCTTATCGGTTCTTTTTCGCTTTTTCGTTAGGTGCCGACGAGTGCGTTGATCTCGAAAGTGTCCCTCTGCAGCAAACTAAGCAAATCTAGCAAGGTAAGCAGTTTGATCATGTTAATCCTATTATTTTCAAGTCTAATATATTGTTTTCAACTTGTATGTATGCATTGCTTATGTTGTTGTTAAATTGATTAGTTAATCCTTTAGATGCATAATCTGTAGGTAAAATATTATCCTCTACTACCTGAGCCTAGGTTATTTGTTGTGATTAGAGTTCGTTGGATGGGCTCTTGTCACTTAGTAGGTTACGGGTTAAAATTGCTTAGCCATGCTTAGCTATCGGTAGTATTGGGTGATCATCGACTTAGTCGATGATCTTGATCACACAAATGATAATATTATTCCATTATGTCCAGCCTTTGTGTTTTGCTAATTTGCAAATCAAAAACTGAAAATAAAAATTATATCTTGGCTTGGGCACAATGGTATGTTGGTGTGATCTGTTGGGTGTGATTGGAAAGGTGCCTAAGTCCCCAAGGACCGAGTTACTTGTGTCACTAAGCCAAGCGCTTATTCCGTGCTAACCACACGAGAGGGATGTGGGACATCTCTTGACTAAGTACTTTGGGAGGTGTTAATTCGGGGTCGCAGGTGGTTAAAACTGTTTTTATAAGGGGAAGAGCACCATGATTGCTTGGTGGGCAGTGCACCTACCCTTCAAAGTTGTCGCGACTCTAAATTAGCATCATTCATTGGAAATGTCTCGTTAGACTTAGCCGTGCCTGCATACCCAAGGAAGTATGCTAACCGTGGCTAGTGGAAAGGCGGTCTATCGTGTGGGTATATTGGTACACCTCTGCAGGGTTAAAACTATTCGAGTAGCCTCGTCCTAGTTGATAAATTTCTAGATCGTACCTTAAAAAATGAGCAAACTGCTTAAGGATTGATTATGATTATGTTTCAAGCTTTGGTTTAGGTGTAATAATGTTGAGTAGTGGCTTTTGGATATCTCTGAATAGGCTAGATGCTTACATGTTTTGAATGCCTATTAATGATTCTGAGTGTTGGTTTATTTATACATGTTTTATTCAAATGCTAGAACCTCCTAGTAGTAAACCATACAGAGGAGGATCTGCCGGAATCTGATAGAATGTTTTGGCTTAGATTTGTTAATTGGGTAGCATTCCAGGCTCATGTGGGCTGGGGTGTTACAGCATACATAAGAACTAGTCACGTGGTGATCAGGAATGCACGTTTGAGGTCCCCACATTCGTGGAATGTGGGCATTGAGGAGAGGTCCCCGTCATGTAAACGATGGGCTTATGGTCCCCACACTTGTGGAGTGTGGGCTTGACGTCCCCTTTACTCACGAAGTATTGGGCAATTGGTCCCTGCGCTTGCGAGCATATGCATGGGTATGCAGCGACGGTTGCATACCCCGCATTACCGGTGTAATGCGCAAAAGAGTGAAAAGAGAAGAGATGCATTGCACATCTGCATTCATACATCATGGGATATGTTTTCGAGCAAAGTTTAGAACTGGATGTTGAGGTTGAAATTGTGAAGTTATTGTTTCTTTGTTTTGGTACTTGCTGAGTCTTTGAGCTCACCCTTGCTTTTGTTGTGTTTTTAGGTACCTTTTGCAAGAACGGCATGCATGGGAGGGAGTAGACTTGAATTGGATTCACACATCGCCATCCACCTTTATAGTTGACAAATTTTTAGTTCGTACCTTAATAAATGAGCAAACTGCTTAAGAGTTGATTATAACTATGCTTCATGCATTGGATTAAGTGTACTAATGATGAGTAGTGTCTTTTGGATACCTTTAAATATGCTAGTTGATTAACATGTTTTGAATGCCTATTGATGATTCTGGATGTTGGATTATTTATATACGTTTCATTCAAATATTAGAACCTCCTAGTAGTTATCTACATAGGGGAGGTTCTGCCGAAATTTGGTGGAATGTCTTGGCTTAGAATTATTTAATGTTAGGCAAGTAGCATTCCAGGCTCATGTTGGGCTGGGGTGTTACACTTAGTCGTCGAGATCTCCCACGGGTTTCATCTCGACCGTTAGGACCTACCTCGTGTAGACCTCAACCCTTAGGACCTCCCTAGTAGATCTGGACCGTCAAATTTAGATCCGACGGTCTAGACCTCCTCAGCGTGTTTGAGTTCTTTCGCGCAGGTCTTCGTGTGTACTGTGCTCCCGCGCGCTTGAGCCGTGCAATTTCAGATCAACAGCCCCGACCTCTCCGGTTGAGTTAGTTTTCAAGAAAAGCCCGAAAGCTTTTATTTGGCAAACTGTTAATTGTGTTAAATTTTAAAAGTGCATAACTAATTCATTTTAACCCTTTTAGAGTGATTCAAATTTTTTTATTGCCCTGTTGAACTGAACTTTACTATAAAAACGTGTATGCACCTTGTTTTGTATCAGAAATCTGTGTACAGTTATTATCTTGTTTAATATTGAATTATTACTCCAGAAATTCATTAAAACTTGTAAAATACACAGGTAATTCTCTGTGATTCCAAATTGATCAAACTAAAAAGTGTTAGGCTCCTCCGTTAATATGCTTTTGTATAGAATAGGTTTTCATTATGCCTTTGCTTCTCAAAACTGCTATGTAGAGTTTCATAACTTAGAAAAATCATAAGGAATTCATTTTAACTCCAAATGTAGTAAACTAATTTTTGCTGTTCTTAGGATGTCATTATCTGCCTACTCTAAAAATTTCATGTTCAAAAACTTTCTAGAAATTTTTGTGATGAACAGTAATAGAAAACAATTAAATTTGAATATTCTAGCAGATTAAAATTGTTTAGGCTATAACTTTTGCACGCTTAGTCCAAATTGATTGATTCTTGTTGCTAAATTCATTTAAGATCATGATCTTCCTGCTGTGTAAATTTCATGGATTTTGGATAAGTTTGGTTTTTGACACTTTTTTCGGTGTTCTTCATTCTTATTGGATTTTCGCGTTCTTGCGATAGGTTCCGAAGAATTTGTTGAACCCGAGAGTGATCCTCTGCCGCAAGAGAGCTACCAGCAAGGCAAGCAAATGTAGCATCATTTGATCATATTGCTCCTATTATTTTCAAAGTCTAATATATTGTTTGCAAAGTCTATGTATGCATTGCTATTTTGCTGTTAATCTATTGTCGGTAGTTGATCCTCTAGATGCATAATCTGTAGGTAAATGTTTATCCTCTACTACTGAGCCTAGGATTATTTTGCTGTGATTTAGGGTTCGTTGGATGAGCCCTTGTCACTTAGTAGTTTACGAGTCGATGTTGCTTAGTCGTGCTTAGCTACCGGTAGAATTGGGCGGTTGTCGACTTAGTTGATAACCTTGATCACACAAAAACTTACTATGTATTTATGTTCAGCACCTTGTGCTATGATTAATTGACAAAACTAAAACTGAAAACAAAATATTTTGCTGTGATGGTTGGTGCCCGAGTCAACAAAGACCGAATTACTTGCGCCATTGATCCAAGTACTCTTGCGTGCTAACCACACTAGAGGGATATGGGACCTCAATTGACTTAGTACTTTGGCGTGTGTTGGCTCTATGTCGTAGGAGGATGTGTGTGTGTGTTGTGTTGTGGTAAAAAGAGGTGGTATTTATGTGTTGGGTGCACGGGAGTGGAATCCTTTCTAGGTTCTCCACACCGAGAGGCATTGTAGATGTCCAAGTTGCTTTACCCTCTATGGGTAGTTGACTCCTGGCTTTACAATGACTCCGATGCAACGTATGGGTTTCTATCCATGCGGGCGACTCGTGGTTAATACACAATATTGGAAAACGTCTCTAGGACTTAGCCGTGCTAGCATACCTTTGGAAGTGTGCTTAATCTTGTGGCAAAAAGGCGGTCTGAAGTGTGGGTACATTGGTACACCCCCTGCGGGGTTAAATCTATTCGAATATCCTCGTCCTAGGTTATGGACACGCTTGGTTATTTCCCGCAAGAATTAGACTATAACATTTTCTCTAAAACTTGATTGGGTGGTACGAATTGGGAATTCGTGCTATGTTGTGGTGGCTATTGGGATAGTCACCTCTAGATTGTTATTTATGTTACTTGTATTCGTCTCGCTGTTATTTCAACAATTAAAAACAGATTTGACAAATTGCCTTCAATCTATTATATTATTGCAAATGAAAATTATTTTATGCGTCCAATGAACCATATGACCATCTCCTTTCTTTCAGCTTGCATGTAGCTATGTATAGGTTTGTTACTCGTATGTCTTGCGATTACATTCTTGTACTCAGTTGTTTTGCTTTAATTGCTACAGAGGAGGAAGTTGATCCCCAAGGGATCGACTTTTGTGAGTTTTGCTGCGGTGGGTGCGACTAGCTTGGCCGTCCGGTTGGTTGCCTTATGGGTTATTGGCTAACCGGTTGATTTTTGTTATCGCCATCTTATGGTATCTTGCTTTCGCTGTTATGTTTGCTACTTCGATGTCATTTGGCCGGTCGGCTCTTGTGTAATAACTCTATATATTGTAGGTCTTTTGCTAGACTTGGTATTGTAAGTTGTATGAAAATGATGCATGATTTTGTAAAGATGTATGTGTGCTGCAATTCTGGGAAGCACATGTCCATCGAGGCTTAGGATATTTAATTGGTAATACTAGAACCATGTGGAGGTTAAGTATTACGAGTTAAATACCCTGGGTCCTCACAGAATCTATCCAGGACGTCTCCTAGAGAATTGTAGGTGACGTCGATACCTTTCTGTAGAGTACAAGATCACATCGTTTGGACGAGTGATTCAAAAGATATGAATTTTGTAGCTCTGCTGTTTGGTAAATATGCTAGAATTCTGATTATTATTAGTAATCAGACATAAGCGGATAGTTAAAGATTATTTGGAAGGTCTCACTTTAATGAAAGATGTAGATAATTGGTTTAGCTTTCAAGTAAGCCAAAGAACGTGAAATTTGGATAACTGTACTGAAAGTTATGATAGTCTTAATATCACTGTCTAGAAACCCGATGTGAATTAGCTGTTCTATTAATCAGCTTGGTAAGTGTAGTAAATGGCCGAATCTGGAAGGCTCGCCAACTAGGTTTAGATGGAGGATTTGATAAATTATCTATAAAGTTCAAGAACACCTCATTTGGATCTTGGTACTAAAAGATATGATTTTTTTATTATGACTGTCTGTCGAGGGGACGAACTACTGTTTAGGATTTTGGAGTTGGGGTTGCGCGAGAGAGTATAGTTTTTTCATAAGTGCTTCTAGCTTTGTTTTGGTCCAGTATTGTTATCTTAGAGTGCTTGTTAACTTAATTCATGTGGGGGATTTGTTCCGGGGGCAGCGCCCTCTTCGCGTCCTTTGTTCTTGTAACATCCCAAAGAATGGTTTATGTTTCAAATGTAATATTATGAGGATAAATTAAAACTTTTGATACCTCATGAAGTCATTTGGAAATTTTCTAGAATTTTCCCCTAGCAATTTCTATTTTCTAAGATCCATGTTTCTTTTTATGGAAGTTGGTGTCAACAAAATTTTCAACCCTAATTTTGTGATCATCCTCTGGAAGTATTTTTCCTATCTTCTTGACCTTCCTAGTAACCTCTCTGCAAAATCTCACAATTTTTAGATTTTTTTTGCTATTTCAAAAGAGCAAGTCAAACCAGTTTGAATTCTAGTCAAATCCCTAGGGCAGCAGCTTGTAAATTTTCTTGGAAACAATGCAGTGCATAAAAATTTCTGGAAAAATTATGCAAGGTTGTTCTCTGTCCAAAGGAGTTAACATAACAATTTCGGAATTTTTAGAGCTTTGGAGCTACCTCTAAAAATTCCCCAATCTTCTCAGCCTTTTAAAAATCAAAATCTGGAATCACTATTCATCGGGCTCGGACTCGTGTCCGACCGCGCTGCTCGGCTCAGCCGCACCGCCTAGCTTCACCGCTAGAGCCCGATGGTTGTCCACCGTCCGATGCTAATCGTGCGGTCCATACACGCCCGATCTGATCGGACTGGCCAACACGTTCCTCCAGATTTCAACCGTCCATTTTAGATCTAATGGTCTGCGTCATCTTGATCGAGTCAAACCATCTATTCGTGCCGCACCAGGCTCCGACCCGCACCACTTTTCTCCCTGCCGCTGACAAGCGGACCCCACCTGTCGGGCTCGCCCTCGTCTTCTCCGTCGCGTCGAGCGTATCGGCGTTCGCGCATGCATGCCACGTAACTCGTCGCTGCCACCTTGATGCCCTCGTGTCCGGCTGGGAGGCATCGCCGTGACCCCCTAAAGCCCCTGAGCTCACCCACTTTTTGCCCCTTGCTCTCTCACGTTTTCTCTGCCCATTTCTTGGTTTCGGCCGGAGAGGAAGCCGAGGGCAGCGCCACCACCTCACTGCCGCTCGAGCAACAGCGACCCCGCCGTCGCGTTCTTCTCTCCACGCCGCGTCCATTTTTCTCTGTCCGAGCTCGTTTCATCCACGGAGTCGTTGGGGGCGGCATCTTCGTCTTTGCCTCCGGCAGCCTCGGCCCTCGTAGCTCTTCGGCGTTCTAGTGAGTTTCTAGCCTCGGCAATTAGTCTCTTAGGATTGCATTGCTTCACTGAGTCTAACGGTGGCTTTGTTTTGCTCTTTGGTGCATCACCGAGGAAGCGCGGCCCTTTCTTCTCCGATCACGGTGTGTCGCCGCTGTGTCGATTCCGGCCGCCTCGGACCTCCTTCGGCGACGTTATCTTGGGCGTATCGTTCCTGGAATCGAGGCGGAGCTAAGGCGCACCTTTTGGAGCCTTCCCGAAGCCCATAGCGTCTTCTCCGCGTGAGCCGTAGCTTCTTCTCCACCTCCGTTCATCACCAGCTCACCGCCGGCATCCTCTGGACTCCGCGTTGTCGCCATCGCACTCGTGAGGTTGCTGTGCACCTGCTGGTGCCACTCCCGAGCCCAGAGCGTCTCTCCTTCACCGAATCACCCTCCTCGCCACCGCGCTCGCGCACGGGACCTCCGGCGAGCCGCCGGCAACGTTAGGGTATAAACCCTGTCCTTAGTTTTAACCCATTTTATCTGAGTCTATGTCATGTGGACCCCTTCTAGTTTAAGTGTGTTAATCTAGCAGTTTATCATCCTCTGAGTCCATGGCATGTGGGCCCATGTTAACCGATTAAGTGTTTGTGTAAACTTTGAAAATACGCTTTCTCTTATAGGAAACGTATTTTTCGGTACGTATAGGTTAGGGTTGCGTTTTTGGAAAGCCAAAGACGTATTTCTAAATACGCCTTCGACGTCGCCGTTAGCGCCGGCTGAGTCAAAGTTGACCCAGTCAGTGCCCTGGCTCGGTCCCACTGGTCGGTGACCGTGGGTCAGTTGAGCGCCAGTAGAAAAAGAAGTTATTGCTTTTAGAAATTTCCGAATTGAATTTCTTTTGCACTAATAAATCCTTTAAACTTAGAAAATCCATATCTAATTCAATTTTGATCCAAATCGAATGAAACCAATTTTGTAAATTTTCATTTTTAATGTACTTTTTACCAGAATAGGTTTTAAGTATGGTTCTGTTCATAAAATTTTGATAAATAATTAAATGGTGTTTTTATGTATTTCTAACTTGGAAAATTCCTAGCAAATTCTCTTTAACTCCAAATAAAATGTTCTCTGTTTCTAAAATTTTGTAAAATCATGCTCTAGCTGCTGTATGAAATTTGTGCTCATTGGATTAAATTGAATTTTGGCTTTTGTCGGTGTTATTTGTTCTTATTTGTTCTTTTTGCTCTATCGATAGATTGCGATGATTCTGGTATTATCGAGAGTGAGCCTCAGCAACATATTGAACAGCAGCAACCAGCCAAGAAGTTTGATCATGTTAATCCCTTTATATTCAAAACTAATATTTTGTTTGCAACTTGTATGTACGCATTGCTATTTTGTTGTTAAAATATGGTTAGTGGGCCCTTTAGTTGCATAATCTGCAAGTAAATGATATTCCTCTACTACCTGAGCATAGGTTATTTGCTGTGATTAGAGATCATTGGATGATCTATTGTCACTTAGTAGATACGAATTCAACTACTTAGACATGCTTAGTTATCGGTAGAATTGGGCGGTTATCGACTTAGTCGGTAACCTTGATCACACAAAATTATTATAACTTGGTGTTTCAGTATTTATGCTATGTTTAATTGTGAAAACTAAAAACTGAAAATAAAATGATTTGGACTTGGGCACAACGGTATGTTGGTGTGCTTTTGGGTGTGACTGGAATGGTGCCCGAGTCAACAAGGACCGAGTTACTTGTGCCACCGTACTGAGCATTTTGCGTACTAACCACACTAGAGGGTATGGGACCTCTCTTGACTTAGTACTTTGGCGTGTATTGGCTCCGAGTCGCAGGGGGTCGGAGGAGGGATGGTGTTGGGAGCATGGTAGTTGTTCGAAAAGCTTTACCCTTTGTGGATAGTTGTCTTTTCGGCTTTACCATGTAAGCGTATGGATTTCTATCCGTACGAGCGGCTCGTAGTTAATACACAATATTGGAAATATCTCGTAGGACTTAGCTGTGCCGGCATACCTTCGGAAGTGTGCTTTTGTGGCAAAAAGGCGGTCTGAAATGTGGGTACATTGGTACACCCCTGCAGGGTTTGATCTATTCGAATAGCCTCGTCCCAGGTTATGGACACGCTCGGATACGCCCCGTGAGAACTAGACTACAACTTTTAATTAAAACTTGACATGGGTGGCATGAATGGGTAATTCATGCTATGGTCGTGGTGACTAATGGGTTAGTCACTTCCAGGATGTTGTCATCTACTTACTGTTATTACTGTCGCTGTTATTTCAACAATAAAAATGAATTGCCAACTTGCTTTTAAATGTATTACATTATTGCAAATAAAGATTGCTTTGTGCTAAAATGAGCCATACAGCCTCCACTCAAATAAGCCTGCATGTAGTTATGCATAGGTCTGCTAGTCCACACGTTAATCTTGCGAGTACATTTTTGTACTCATTTGCTTTGCTTAATGTTTTTGTTGCAGAGGAGGCAGGTGAGCCCCAAGGGCCTTACTTCTGTGAGATGTGCGGGTTTTGGGACAACTAGCTTGGTGGTCCAGTTGGTTGCCTTGTGGGATGAGGCACACTGATTGGCTTTTGTTTATAGCCATCTTATGGCACTTTTTGCTTCATTGTTTACTTTGTTATCATTTATCTTGGCAGTCGGCCCTCATTTATAATAACTCTACTTTGTTGTCTCTTGTTTAGTATCGTTATATTTGGATTCTATGTCTAGAATGGAGTTGATGCATAATTTTGTGAAGAGGTGTGTATCTGCAGATTAGGAAGTATACATATCTCGAGGCTTGGTTTATTTGATTTGTGATGCTAGGGCCAGGTGGTTGGTTAAGCATTACAAGCCAAATAAACTGGGGTCCTCACAGTTCTCGCACGGTTGAGGCAAGTACATTGATTGATAGATTAATTGTGAATGCTTGATCATGATTGCGTGTATTTGATACATGATAGCAATGCATGGTTGTCGGCATGATATGTGTAACACCCCAACTCAACATTGAGCCTGGAATGCTACTAAAATTAAATTAAACTAAATTAAACTAAGACCAATTACTAATTTTCGGCAGAATCTCCTTTGTATAGTTAACTATACCGAGGTTACAACAATTAATCATAGCAGTTAACAATAAACTCCATATTCAAGTTCATTCAAGCATGTAAGATAATCTAAATAACATAGACAAAACGTGTTATTCTCATCATTACAATTAATCTAAAACTCAAAACCATCCATAAGTGATACTCAAGCAGTTTACTTATTATTGGAATAAAACTAAATAGCAGTAGCCTTAAAGATGAGTGGTAGTGAGTGCATCCAAACAACTACTCCCTCCCATGCATGTCGTTCTTGCCAGTTGTACCTAAAACACATCAAAACAAGAGTGAGCCCAAAGACTCAGTAAGTATCAACAAGGCTAAAGATAAACTCACAGTCATAGCATCAATACACCAAAATAAACATTACACTAAACATAGCCTTCATGCTTATATAATGCGACCAATGCAATGCACCTTTTAAACTTTATCTCTTTTTTCTGCATTTTACCGATAATGCAGGGTATACAACCGTCGATGTATACCCTTGCCTGTGCCCTCTGGCACAGGGACCAAGAACCTATACTCCACAAGTATAGGGACCTTTGCCCATCATCTTCATGATGGGGACCTCTTTACTCATTGTCCACATTCCACGAATGTGGGGACCTCAAGCCCGTCATTACATGACGGGGACCTCAACTATATGTATTTGGTCACCACGTGACCATGGCACCTATATGCTCTCAACATGCGTATGTACTAGAATTTAACTTTCAACAACAAGTAAAAGCATGAGTACACACCACATCTCATTTACCGAATAACATGTAGAGCAATATCACATACAAAATTACCCTTTAATCACAAACATGCCGTAACCAAGTCTCAATCATATATATATATATATCACACTATCATCCATGCATAGCTATTACGAGTAAAACACAAACTGTCTCAGCATACAAGTAATAATATGCTATAATCCGAATACTTGCCTCAACCGTGCGAGAACGGTGGACGAGAAGAGGGTGCTGCCCCTAGGGTCACGCTTCCGTCTGAACATAAAGATAACCCAAACTAATACCAACATACTGGACCAAAAACATAAATAACAACATAATTGAACTCGCTAAACTCCCAAGCGTTTACAATCTTCCAATTTTGAACGATCGATTCGGTGTTCACTGCGGACAGTCAACTTCTAAAATACATAACTTTCTCCTAATGGGTCCAAATAAGATGTTCTAATACTCTATGGAAAGGTAATTAAATTACCTAAATAAACTTAGTTGGGGTGCCCTTCTGATTCTGCCATATACTGCCCCTACCAAGCCAATCTACAGAACATCAAATACCACGTTGGGTTTTCTGGATAGATCACTAAAACCAACATAACTTTTGCTACGAAAGTACAAATCTGGTGTTCGTTATCTCTCTGAAAAGGTATGGAAATTAGCTACATTTTTTGTTATATCGACATCCTCTGATTTCGTCTTTAACTGTTGGTTTAACCCAGTTTCCTTCAGACTGTCCGAAAGCTCACAGATTAGTAGGACAGCGGCACTCAAAAATTCATAACTCACTAACCGTTAATCGGATTTGGGCGTTCTTGGCGGCCACTGAAAGCTAAGAACATAACCTAAATAACTCTAGGAGATCAAAACTCCTAATTTGGCTTCTAAACACACGAAACAGTCCGCACAACAATCTGGACAGAACGCAATCTAACAGCAATTGGCAACCGATCTACTAAACGGATTCATAAACGCGGCTAATACAAAACATTCGGCGGGGGAGGGTCTTCGTTACCCTTGTAGATCGCGGGAAGATGATGGATTAACCCACGAAGATAATCTCCTCCTCTCACCTCCTTCTTCCTCCTAGGGCGACCACCACAAGGAAGCTTCTTCTCCTTCTCCACTCGATCGGCAGCGGGAAGGAAACTCCTTGGCCGGTTAGCAGGGGGAAGAGATCATGGAGCAGGGGCTGCTGGTGGGGAGGATGTGCAAGGGGAAGGTGGGGAGGGAGGGAGGTTGGGGCGCAAGAGGGAGGTGGGGAGGGGGAGAAGATGTGGCGGCCACAAGGGTGGAAGGGGGTTGGAGACGTGGGGGAGTGGGGGTGCTAGGGTTTGAGCCCCCCCTTGGTCGGCCACCCTCCTGGGCCTTTGGGCCCCAAGATTTCTTCCCCCCTTAGGCTTCAAGGCTTCCTCTTGGCCTCTTTGAGCCACGGCCCGACCCAAAGTGGAAGAAACAGGCAGTGTGGAAAATTCTCTTTTAGAGTCTGAATTCGAATTGATTTACTTCTAAAAGACAATGGAGTATTACATTCTACCCCCCCCCCCCTTAACAGGATTCGACCCCGAATCTAAACGCCAAACTACACAAGATAAACCCGTGATTGGAGACTTAACAACAAAGATTACGCACCTGCTGTGAACAAGTCTAGATATAGCTTGCGCATGCGAGACTCCAGTTCCCAAGTAGCCTCTCCCTCGGACTGAAAAGACCACAACACCACGACGTAACACGACATCTGAACTAACACTCAACCCGGTACTTCCCGGCACACTCATCAGACAAGACTCGAAGGTAAGATCTTACTCGAAGGTCAACGTTGTTAACGAAACCGCAAACTCTGGATCTCCCAGGTACTCACTCAACACCAGAACATACAAGACGTTACGTACTCCGCGCACGGACTCGAGACAGTCCTGGCGATACGCCAACTAGTGAAAACAACCCAATGTACCTTGGGGCAACCCCCCTAGTGGTACCGAACCACGTAGCATGCGCATAGAACACTGAACTCTTGTTCCACCTCTCAATCGAACTTTTTCACCCAACCAAAGATCACCTCCTTTAACGAGGGAGACACAACAGAACTCGCTTTAAACACACTCTTTTACCAACATAGCTCAACTGAAAATGATGGACTCTCATCGCAGCCAAACGTTATCAACTCGATACTAAAAAGAGTCAAATTCAGAATCAAAGATTTAACAAGAAAATCTTTCCACCTTCAAATTAGAAAATTTGCAAATAAACACCACGTCCGCCAAAGGAGAAACTCGAATATCCAATTCCATCATTTCTTTTATTCTTTCTGAACTGATAAGAACCACACATGCCAACATAAAACCAAGCTCAATTTGCGAAAGACATCCGTCATAAACACATAGCTCATACAAGAAAAGAGAGCGTTTTAGTACTCGAGGAAATATTCTTTTCTCAATTTCTCTTTTAGAAATAAAATTTCTCTCAACTTTTTGGAATCCTGATTCATCGCATAACACACTAATCCATCTCTCTTAACTTGGCATTCTCAATGCTATGCTCAAACTGAAATTCATCAACCACACCTCTGTAGAGAGGCTCTATCGACCCTACAGAAACAATACTCTAGTCAACTCCTCTACTGACAGATTTACCTTGATAGATAACTTCTGATGCATCCCAAAATGGATCTTCACACGTAATCACGTTACCTCAATCATTTAAGAATGAACAACTCAGAATTCATATCACATATTCTCATGTATTTCATCAAAAGATTTCTATCAATGATCATCCCACCATTCGAAATCCACGCTTATACTACTCCTTCACATTATCATTGGGCGATCAAAGTTCTAGCATAACAATGCAAAGTATAAATTTAACCTCCAAGACTCTTACAACGAAATTCTCATATAAAGATAGGGAAATCCTCATATTAAATCCCTAAAATTCCACAATTCCAACATACTCACTCATTAACATCATTATGAAAATATTTTCTTGACCAGTTTAGCCTGGCATCTCCAAGCCTAATGCATTGATCTCTGCTTGTGTAACAGCCCTAACTTAGGGTTTGTATTTCAAATGTAAAATTTTGAGGAGAAATAAAAACTTTTGTTGTCTCTTCAAATCATTTGAAAGTTTCTACAATTTTCCCTAGCAATTTCCAATTTGTAGAATTTAATTCTTGTGATTGGAAATTGTTGTTATCAGATTCTTAGCCTTCAAACTTGTAATCATCCCCTAGGAATATTTTTCCTGTCATCTTGATCATCCTATCTACCTCCCTGAATTATTTCACAATTTTTAGATTTTGTTTGCTATTTCAGATGGCCAAGTCAACTCTGTTTGAAATCTGGTCAAACTCCTCAGACAGCAGCTTGTGAATTTTTCTAGAACAATGCAGTGCATAAAAGTTCTGGAAAATTATACAAGGTTGTCCTCTGTCCCTAGTAGCTACTATAAAAATTTTCGAAATTTTTGGAGCTCAGGAGTTACCTCTAAAAATTCTCCAAACCCTCTCAGCCTTTTAAAACTTCAAATCAGTATTCACTGTTTGTCGGGCTCGAGCCCGAGCCCAACTCAAATCCGACCGCGCCACTTGACTTGGTCGCGTCAACTATCCGCACGCGCGAGTCCAATTGATCGTGACCGTCCGATGCAAATCGAGCGATCCACGCGCGCGCGGCAACCGACTCGTCCGAATGCATACATCAATCTCACCGCCCATTTCGGATCCAACGGGCGTGCGTTTCGAACCGAGCCAAACCTCCGTTCGCACCGCCGTCGTCGCCGGCGTGTGGACCCTACCGTCAGTCCACCTCGCTTCTCCGCGACTCACCGGAGTTCGCGCGCGGCGCGCATGCTTGCCACGCACTCGCCGCCACCTATTTGCCCTCGTGTTCGTCCGTGGAGCATCGCGAGCTTCATAACCTCACCGCACTCATTCGGGCCATCGTTTCTTCGCTCTCTCACCTTCTCCGCCCAAATTTTCCTCTCGGCCGAGAAGAACTCGAGCGTAGCGCCGCTGCTTCGAGCCGCTTGAGCCGCCGATCGCACAAGCCGTGTTCCTTCGCCGCCGCTCCATTTTGCCTATTCCGGTCCTGGCGCCCAGTGGATCACCGGGCGGTATCGCTGCTCTCGCTCCGCGATCTCGCCCCGCGAGCTTGCTAGCGCTCGTGAGTCTCAAGCCTCGGCGCTTGGTTCCACTTGATCGCAATGCTCCACCGATGCTCACGGTGGGTTCGTTTCGTCTTTGGTGCATCGAGGAAGCCGCGGCGACCGATTTTTCTCCGAGCTCGGTGCAGCCGCGCCGTGGTGATTCCGCCGCCTCGGACCTCCTTCGCCGCCATCATCTTGTGCTTATTGTTCCGGGATCAAGGCGAGCCGTGGCGCACCTTCTCGAGTCTTCTCGGCCCGTAGCGCCTTCTCCGCGAGCACCGCATCTTCTTCTCCGCCTCGCCGCCGCCGCCAAGCATTCCCGTGACTCGCCACCGCTATCGAAGTTCGCGAGGTCCTTGCGAACCCGAAGGTACCACTCACTCGCCTTGAAACTCATCGGTTTGCTAGATCACCGCGCGCCGCACCGCGTGCGCGTTGCTCGCCGGTGAACCGCCGGTGAAGATTAGTTTAACTCTAATCATGTCTTTGAGTCACCGATTTGTGGGCCCTCTCGTAATCGATTTAGAAATCCTTTAATCCAGCCGTTTTTTTGTTCTCGAGTCACCGCCATGTGGGTCCATGTTGTCGCTAGGTTTGTGTAGTTCGTTATACGCTTTCTCCGATGGGAAGCATATTTCTGTGTGAGTGTTTTAGGTTTGCACTTTAGTGAGCCAAGACGTATTCTTTGAATACGCTTCGACGCCACTTTAGGCGGTGCGTCATTCCCGTCGTCAGCGTTGCCATGGCCCGCCGTCGCTGGTCGGGCCATCGATCGCGGAGAAAAGTATTCATTGCTTTAGTATTTCGGTTTATGTTTTCTCGTTGAGTCATAATTCAATCAAACTTGTAAAATGTATAACTAATTCAATTTTTGTCCAAATTGCATGAAACCAGTGCTGTTATTTTTCATTTTAAATGTATTATTTACTAAAATTAGTTTCATCCATGTCTCTGTAGCAAAAAAATCTGTTATCTAATAAAATGGTGTCTTATGTATCTTCTAAATTAGAAAATGCATATCTCTTTCAATAATTGTCCAAATACAGTAAACCCAATTCTGTAAAATTTCATTTTCAGTATACTAACTATTAGGATAGGTTTTACACACTGTTTTTGTTCATGAAAAATTGTTAAGTAATTAACTAGTGGCATGTTGTGTTTTTAGCTTAGAAAATTCATAGAAAATTATTAATAACTTAAAATAATTTGTTCTCTGTTTCTAAAATTTTGTTATATCATGCTTAGGTTGCTGTGTGAGTTTTGACTTGTTTTGATGTTGTTGTATGCTTGAGTTTTGTCGGTGTTATTCGTCCTTATTTGTCCGTTGTGTTCGATCGTTAGGCTTCGATATTTGCGCAACCCCGAGGACGATCCTCCGAAGATATTGAGCAACAGCAGCCGTGCAAGCGCTTGATCATGTTTAATCCCAGTATTTTAAAGATTAATATTTTGTTTCAATTGTATGTATGCATTGCTTAATTTGTGTTAAATTGATTAGTTAAATCCGTAGTGCATATCCCGTAGACAAAATATTGATCTCTACTACCGAGCCTAGGTTATTTGTTTGTGATTAGAGATCGGATGATTTCTTGTCACTTAGTAGATACGATTTCACCGCTTAGACATGCTTAGTATCGGTAGAATCAAGTGTTATCGACTTTAGTCAGAACCTTGATCACACAAAATTTACTACAACTTTATGTTTCAGCACTTTTGCTATGTTATTTGCAAAATTAAAAATGAAAACAAAAATGATTTAGACTTGGGCACAATGGTAAGACTGGTGTGATCTGTTGTGTGATCGAAAGGTGCCCGAGTCGCTTAAGGACCGAGTTACTTGCGCCACCAGATCGAGCATTTTGCGTGCAACCACACTAGAGTATATGGGACCTCTCTTGACCTAGTACTTTGGCGTGTATTGGCTCCGGTCGCAGGAGGTCGCAGGAGGGACGGAGGTGGGAGCATGGTAGTTGTCCAAAAGCTTTATCCCGAGTGGGTAGTTGTCTTTTCGGCTTTACCATGTAAGCGTATGGGTTTCTATCCATACGAGCGGCT
Source organism: Ampelocalamus luodianensis (assembly GCA_036346255.1). NCBI lineage: Eukaryota > Viridiplantae > Streptophyta > Magnoliopsida > Poales > Poaceae > Ampelocalamus > Ampelocalamus luodianensis. The sequence goes on along the minus strand of CM070636.1, from coordinate 25,689,216 downwards.
CGTAGTTAATACACAATATTGGAAAAAGTCTCAGAGGACTTAGCGTACAAAGATACCTTCGGAAGTGTGTTTTGGCTTAAAGGCCTCAAGTGTGGGTACATTGGTACACCCGCAGGTTAAAACTATTCGAATAGCCTCGCCCTAGGTTATGGACACGCCGGATACGCCCCAAGAACTAGACTACAACATTTAAATTAAAACTTGATGGGTGGTACGAATCTGGGATTCGTGCTATTGTTGTGGTGACTATTGGGATAGTCACTTCTAGGTTGTTTATCTTTCGCTTTTGTTATTATTATCCTTACTGTTATTTCAATCTTAAAATGAATTGCAAACTTGCCTTTAAAACTCAGATTACCTTATTGCAAATGAAAATTGGCTTTATGCAAATGAAACATATGGCCTCCACCAGACAAGCCTGCATGTAGCATATGAACAGGTCTGCTAGTTCACACGTCAGTCTTGCGGGTACAAAGACAATCTTTGTACTGTGTGCTTTGCTTAATGTTTTGTTGCAGAGGAAGGAGGTGAGCCTCGGGGCCTCACTTCGTGAGTCAGGTCTGTCGCCGTGGGTGACGACTAGTCTTGGCGGTCCGGTCAGATGCCTTGTGGGTGAAGGCACACTGATTGGCTTTGTTTATAGCCATCTTATGGCACTTTTGCTTCCGCTGTCTTTCTGTTGTTATTTGTGTACCTTGTGGCCAGTCGGCCATTGTCTGTAATATCTTTACTATTTGTTTATCTTCCGTTGTAGTGTAATGTTTGGACTCTATGTGTGGAATGGAGTTGATGTCTAATTTTGTACCGGGGTGTGTATACTGCTTTCTGGGAAGTATACATATCTCGAGGATCAGTTTATTTGGTTTGTGATGCTAGGACCAGGTGGTTGGTTAAGCATTACAAACCTAATAAACTGGGGTCCTCACAAAGTTGGTATCAGAGCCATTCTGACCGTAGTAACCCAAGCATAGTCGTCCTTAGGATATTTTGAAAGTCTTATTTTCAAATCATAAAAGGTTTATGAAAACCTAGCGATTCTCGATTTTATTCCTTACCTATCTTAGCTTTCTACTCTCATCTTACTCTAATTTAAGTTTTGAAACTTGGTTTTTCTCTTCACCTTTCAAAAGATAGTTACTCTAGGTGGAATTAGTTTGGGGAGAACCATGAAGTTTAATCCAACTAAAACTTGTGGGGATAATAGGTAAGATGTAAAGGGAGTAGTTATGTGTCCGATTTTTGCCTGGTCGAACTTTATCCCGCCTTGTGTTTGTTTCTCGACTGCTTTCATGAATTTTGGGCTTTCTTGCTCTTAAATTTGTTGCTAACTTGTCTTAGTAAAACAGATGGCCGGAGAACGCGCGGCGCTCGCCAGGTGGTCATGATGAGGAGCTTCCTCCTCCGACCATGGTCGAGGTGCTCGCCGATCGAGCGAAACCGCATGGACCACGACGCATCTTGGAGGTTATTGCTAGGAATACCTCCACTCGCCGGTGGTGGCGGCCACCGACTCGCGGGGACTTGCAGAGTTCCTCCGCACGCAGCCACCGACTTTCTCCCGCCTAAGGACCTCTCGATGCGGATGATTGGTCGCGCATGGTTGAGCGGAAGCTCAACATAGCTCGCCGTGCGCCGACAAGGCACTCTTCGCGCCCCACCGCCTTGAGGGCGCGGCACTCTCATGGTGGGAGAACTATTCGCCATGCAGCCCGCGCCATGTGGTCGCGTGGGAGGAGTTCGATCGCTTTTCGTCGGGCCCACATCCCGCATGGCCCGATGAAGTCAAGAAAAGGAGTTCCTCGCGCCAAGCAAGGGCGCAAGTCCGTGACGGAGTACCTTTACGAGTTCAATCATCCGCTCGTTATGCTCCGGTGAGGTGGCCTCGATGAGGCTAAGCAGAGAAGTTTATGGATGGCTTGTCCGAGGAGCCGCAGGACAAGCTATCTATTGTGGACTTCTCGACTTTCGTGCCTTGGTAGATAAGGCCATTGTTGCCGAGCATAAGGCGAAGGCGCTGGGTGAGTCCCGCAAGCGCAAATGGGAGGCGATCGCTCGCTTCACACCACCTCGCCGTCCTCGGCCGACCGCACCGTGGCCCGCTCTTTTGCTCCACCGGCGCCGAGGCCATCTCGCACCAGCTCCTCGCCCACCGCAGCCGTGAGCCACCACGCGCGCCGCGATCCAGCAGCAGAGCGGCCTCCGCAATCCGGCCGCCGAGGTTACTTGTTTTCGCCGCCACAACAAGGGCCATTATGCGAATGCTCGCTCGAGAGTGTTGCAGCAGCCCTCGCCCTAATGGAGGACGCGGCGGGAGTGGTCACCACCACCGTAAGATTATTCGAAGACCTGTGGTGCGAGCAATGTCGGGTGAACCACCTTTCACCGAGGAGGCTCGGGAGGCGCCGATGTCGTGATTGGTACACTTCTTGTTAATTCGCCCCGCTGCAGCAGATATTTGATTCTCGAGCATCGATTCTTTTATTTCAAGATCATTTGCTGCTGTTAGTGGTCTTCACTGTGTTCCTTTGGGAGTTCCTTTGCTCATCCGCTCTCCGGGGTCGGAAATGAGAGCCGATTTACAGTGTCGGGATGTTCCTATCATAGTTGAAGGAGTGGGATTTTTGGCAAATCTCATTCCGCTCGCCAATGAGTCCGATGTGATTCTTGGCATGGATTGGTTGTCCCAACACTTGGGGCAAATCGACAGCCGTGAAGATTGTCTATCTTACCACTTCTTCGGGTGAGCAAGTCGGGTTTCGCCACACCTTCAGGCCCGTGTCTATGTGCATTAGAAGCAAAGCCACCTTGCAAATTCAAGATGTTCCCATAGTATCCGACTTTGTGGATGTCTTTCCAAGATTTGCTCGGGATGCCTCCGTTCGAGATCCGAGTTTGCCATCGAAGTTGCTGCCCGCATCGCCCGATTTCAAGGCGCCAGACGGATGCCTCCCAATGAGCTAGAAGAATTGAAGAAGCAGCTTGGTGAGCTCCAAGCAAAGGGTTTCATCCGCCCCGCCATCTCCTTGGGGTTGTCCGTGATCTTTGTGAAGAAGAAGGACAAGACTTTGCGCATGTGTGTTGACTACCGCCCTCTCAATGAAGTGACGGTGAAGAACAAATATCCTCTCGCCCGCATTGATGATCTTTTGACCAGCTTGTCCGGAGCTCGTGTGTTCTCCAAGATTGATCCGAGATCGGGCTATCATCAAGTCCGGATCGTACGAGGATATTCAAGACGGCTTTCACTACTCGTTATGGCTCGCACGAGTACACCGTCATGTCTTTCGGTTTGACCAATGCTCCGCGTTGTTCATGAACCTTATGAATTCGTATTCATGGAGTATTTGGACAAATTTGTGGTGGTTTTTATTGATGACATTCTTATCTATTCCAAGATCAAGCGAGCATGCCGAGCATCCAAGATTGTTTTGGGCAAATTATGGAGCATCACCGTATGCAAAGTTCAAGAAATGTGAGTTCGTTGAAGGAAGTGGCATTCTTGGGCCATGTTCTTTCACTGGAGGCATAGTCTGTGGATCCCAAAGAAGGTCACGATGTTCTATCTTGGGGACAGCCCAAGTCACCATCGATGTGCGGAGTTTTCTTGGTTTAGCGGGCTACTATCGCCGCTTTATCGAGAACTTCTCCAAGATCGCAGCCGATGACCGAATTGCTCAAGAAGGACAAGAAGTTTGTATGGTCCTCTGCTTGTGATGAGAGCTTTCAGAGCTCAAACGGCGATTGACTTCACTCCACCCTTACTCTTCCCGATATCCACAAGAGCTTCGATATTTATTATGATGCCTCTCGCCGGGACTCTGATGTGTTCTTATGCAGAAGGCAAGGCGCTTGCCTATGCATCTAGGCATTGAGACCTCATGAGCTCAACTATCCCACCCATGATTTAGAGCTTGTCTGCAGTGGTTCATGCACTCAAGATTTGGCGGCATTATTTGATCTGAAACGCTGTGAGGTGTATTCGATCATAAGAGTTTGAAATACTTATTTACTCAACAGATCTGAACCTCGTGCAAAGGAGATGGCTAGAATTAATCAAAGATTATGACATGGGTATTCAAGATCATCCCGCAAAGCCAATGTGGTTGCCGATGCACTTAGTCGAAAGGTGTATTGCAATACTTTGATGATCCAAGAGCAAGAACTCGCACCGCTTGCAGTTTCATTGCCTCAACTTGGGTTTGGTTGAACACGGTTCCCTTGTCGCCTTGGTTGTGCAACCAACCTTGGTGGATCAAATCAAGGCGCACAAAGAATCGATGATGGTGTGGGTAAAATCAAGCAAAACATCAGAATGGATCACCAAGTGTTTCACGTAAGATGAGCACGGTGTTGTGTGGTTTGGAAGCGTCTTGTGGTCCCAAAGGTCCCAGAGTTGCGGATTTGATTCTTCAAGAGGCCCATGATTCGCCTTTGTCCATCCATCCCGGGCCACTAAAATGTACCAAGATCTCGCCGAGATTCTCGTGGACTCGCATGAAGCGCGAGATTGCGTGTTCGTGGCCGATGTGACATATGTTGTCGTGGTCAAGGCCGAGCATCGGCCCAATGGTCTTCTTCACCCTTACCTATACCGAATGGAAGTGGATTCATTGGTATGGATTTCATCACCGGTCTCCGCCCGCACTTCGCAGGGAAGGATGCATTATGGGTTATAATTGATCGATTGACGAAGGTGGCTCATTTCCTTCCAAAGGCGATCGAAGATTGATGTGAATCGCTTAGCGGATCTTTACATATCCCGATTGTGAGTCCGCATGGTGTGCCACGAACAATTGTGTCGATCGTGGTTCTCTGCTCACCTCTCGGTTTTGGCATAGTCCGCAGAAGCCATGGGGACCCGCTTTCATTCATTTCACCTATCATCCTCGTGATCGATGGTCGACGGAGCGCGCCAATCTGTGTGCTTGAAGACATGTTCGTGCTTGTGTTCTTTCCTATGGGAAGAATTGGGAGAAGTGCCTACCACTTGCCGAAGTTCTCCTACAACAACGCTTCCAGCTAGTCTCTGATGGCACCGCTTGAGGCTTTGTATGGGAGGCGCCGCAGAACACCATTGAACCGGTCGAACCGTGAAAGGCGTTCTTGGCCCGATTCGATCAATGAGGCGAAAGTCAAGTGCGATTGATTCGTGAGCACTTGCGCGTAGCTCACCCAGCGTAAGAGCTATGCAGATCGCCGTCGTCGTGAGTGAGTTTCCACCAATGACTTTGTGTATCTCAAAGTCTCACCTTTGAAGGACATCGCTCGTTTTTGTCAAGGGCAAACCGCTCCTCGATATGTCGGGCCGACGCATCATCAAGAAAGTGGAGCCGTTGCATACAAGTTGGAGTTGCCGGCTACACTTGAGGGGGTGCATGATGTTTTCCATGTGTCGCAATTGAAGAAATGCCTCCGTGTTCGCTGAGGAAACACCATTGGAAAATATCGATGTGCGGGAAGATCTGCCTTATCGTGAGCGCCCGCTCGTGTCCTCAAGAAGCCGAACGCAGAACAAGGAACCGTGTGATCAAGTTCCTTAAGGTTCAAAGTGGTCGAACCACTCCGAGGATGAAGCCACTTGGGAGCGGGAAGATCGCCTCCAGCAGATTACCCATCCTTCTTCTCCAGTTGATCGAATCTCTGGCGAGATTCATGTAAGGGGGAGATTTGTAACAGCCCTAACTTAGGGTTTGTATTTCAAATGTAAAATTTTGAGGAGAAATAAAACTTTTGTTGTCTCTTCAAATCATTTGAAAGTTTCTACAATTTTCCTAGCAATTTCCAATTTGTAGAATTTAATTCTTGTGATTGGAAATTGTTGTTATCAGATTCTTAGCCTTCAAACTTGTAATCATCCCTAGGAATATTTTTCCTGTCATCTTGATCATCCTATCTACCTCCTGAATTATTTCACAATTTTTAGATTTTGTTTGCTATTTCGATGGCCAAGTCAACTCGTTTGAAATCTGGTCAAACTCCTCAGACAGCAGCTTGTGAATTTCTCTAGAACAATGCAGTGCATAAAAAGTTCTGGAAAAATTATACAAGGTTGTCCTCTGTCCCTAGTAGCTACCATAAAAATTTCGAAATTTTTGGAGCTCAGGAGTTACCTCTAAAAATTCTCCAAACCCTCTCAGCCTTTTAAAACTTCAAATCAGTATTCACTGTTTGTCGGGCTCGAGCCCGAGCCCAACTCAAATCCGACCCGCGCCACTTGACTTGGTCGCGTCAACTATCTGCACCGCGCGCGAGTCCAATTGATCGTGACCGTCCGATGCAAATCGAGCGATCCACGTGCGCGCGCTGCAACCGACTCGTCGAATGCATACATCAATCTCACCGCCCATTTCGATCCAACGGCGGTGCGTTCGAATCGAGCCAAACCTCCGTTCGCACCGCCGTCTGTCGGCCGGGCAGTGGACCCTACCGTCAGTCCACTCGCCTTCTCCGCACTCACCGAGTTCGCGCCGGCGCGCATGCTTGCCACGCACTCGCCGCCGCCACCTATTTGCCCTCGTGTTCGCCCGTGGAGCATCGCGAGCTTCATAACCTCACCGCACTCATTCACCATCGCTTCTTCGCTCTCTCACCTTCTCCGCCCAAATTTTCCTCTGGCGGAGAAGAACTCGAGCGTAGCGCCGCGCTTCGAGCCGCTTGAGCCGATCGCACGGCCGTGTTCCTCTCGCCGCCGCTCCATTTTGCCTATTCCGGTCCTTGGCGCCCAGTGGATCACTGGGCGGTATCGCTGCCTCGCCTCCGGCGATCTCGCCCCGCGAGCTTGCTAGCGCTCGTGAGTCTCAAGCCTCGCGCTTGGTTCCACTTGATCGCAATGCTCCACCGATGCTCACGGTGGGTTCGCCGTCTTTGGTGCATCGTGGAAGCCGTGGCGACCGATTTTTCTCCGAGCTCGCGAGCCACGCTGTGGTGATTCCGGCCGTCTCGACCTCCTTCGCCGCCATCATCTTGTGCTTATTGTTCCCGGGATCAAGGCGAGCCGTGGCGCACCTTCCGAGTCTTCAAGCCCGTAGCGTCTTCTCCGCGAGCACCGCATCTTCTTCTCCGCTCCGCTTCGCCGCCGCCGCCGCATTCCGTGACTCGCCACCGTCATCGAAGTTCGCGAGGTCCTTGCGAACCCGAAGGTACCACTCACTCGCCTTGAAACTCACTGGTTTGCTAGATCACCGCGCGCCGCACCGCGTGCAGTGCGCTGCTCGCCGGTGAACCGCCGGTGAAGATTAGTTTAACTCTAATCATGTCTTCTTTGAGTCACCGATTTGTGGGCCCTCTCGTAATCGCATTTAGAAATCCTTTAATCCAGCCCGTTTTTTTTTTGTTCTCTGAGTCACTGCCATGTGGGTCCATGTTGTCGCTAGGTTTGTGTAGTTTCGTTATACGCTTTCTCCGATGGGAAGCATATTTCTCTGTGTGAGTGTTTTAGGTTTGCACCTTAGTGAGCCAAGACGATTCTTTGAATACGCCGACGCCACTTTAGGCGTGCGCTGTCTCGGTCGGGCGTTCGCATGGCCCGTCGATGGTCGGGCTTATCGATCATGTAGAAAAGTATTCATTGCTTTAGTATTTCGGTTTATGTTTTCTCGTTGAGTCATAATTCAATCAAACTTGTAAAATGTATAACTAATTCAATTTTTGTCCAAATTGCATGAAACCAGTGCTGTTATTTTTCATTTTAAATGTATTATTTACTAAAATTAGTTTCATCCATGTCTCTGTAGCAAAAAAATCTGTTATCTAATAAAATGGTGTCTTATGTATCTTCTAAATTAGAAAATGCATATCTCTTTCAATAATTGTCCAAATACAGTAAACCCAATTCTGTAAAATTTCATTTTCAGTATACTAACTATTAGGATAGGTTTTACACACTATTTTTGTTCATGAAAAATTGTTAAGTAATTAACTAGTGGCATGTTGTGTTTTTAGCTTAGAAAATTCATAGAAAATTATTAATAACTTAAAATAATTTGTTCTCTGTTTCTAAAATTTTGTTATATCATGCTTAGGTTGCTGTGTGAGTTTTGACTTGTTTTGATGTTGTTGTATGCTTGAGTTTTGTCGGTGTTATTCGTCCTTATTTGCTGTTGTGTTCGATCGTTAGGCTTCGATATTTGCGGCAACCCTGAGGACGATCCTCCAAAGATATTGAGCAACAAAGAGCTGTGCAAGCAGTTTGATCATGTTTAATCCCAGTATTTTAAAGATTAATATTTTGTTTCAGCTGTATGTATGCATTGCTTAATTTGTGTTAAATTGATTAGTTAAATCCGTAGCTGCATATCCTGTAGACAAAATATTGATCTCTACTACCTGAGCCTAGGTTATTTGCTGTGATTAGAGATCGCTGGATGATTTCTTGTCACTTAGTAGATACGATTTGTTTGCTTAGACATGCTTAGTATCAGTAGAATCAAGCGGTTATCGACTTTAGTCGGTAACCTTGATCACACAAAATTTACTACAACTTTATGTTTCAGACTTTTGCTATGTTATTTGCAAAATTAAAAATGAAAACAAAATGATTTAGACTTGGGCACAATGGTAAGACTGGTGTGATCTGTTGGGTGTGATCGAAAGGTGCCCAGTCGCTTAAGGACCGAGTTACTTGCGCCACCGATCGAGCATTTTGCGTGCTAACCACACTAGAGTATATGGGACCTCTCTTGACCTAGTACTTTGGCGTGTATTGGCTCCGGTCGCAGGAGGTCGCAGGAGGGACGGAGGTGGGAGCATGGTAGTTGTCCAAAAGCTTTATCCCGAGTGGGTAGTTGTCTTTTCGGCTTTACCATGTAAGCGTATGGGTTTCTATCCATACGAGCGCTCGTAGTTAATACACAATATTGGAAAAAGTCTCGTAGGACTTAGCCGCAAAGATACCTTCTAAGTGTGTTTTGGCTTAAAGGCGGTCCAAGTGTGGGTACATTGGTACACCGCAGGTTAAAACTATTCGAATAGCCTCGCCCTAGGTTATGGACACGCTCGGACACGCCCCAAGAACTAGACTACAACATTTAAATTAAAACTTGATGGGTGGTACGAATGGGATTCGTGTTATTGTTGTGGTGACTATTGGGATAGTCACTTCTAGGTTGTTTATCTTTCGCTTTTGTTATTATTATCCTTCATGTTATTTCAATCTTAAAAATGAATTGCAAACTTGCCTTTAAAATCAGATTACCTTATTGCAAATGAAAATTGGCTTTATGCAAATGAAACATATGGCCTCCACTGCATAAGCCCGCATGTAGCATATGAACAGTCTGCTAGTTCACACGTCAGTCTTGCGGGTACAAAGACAATCTTTGTACTCAGGTGCTTTGCTTAATGTTTTTGTTGCAGAGGAAGGAGGTGAGCCTCAGGGGCCTCACTTCTGTGAGCTGTGCTGTCGCTTCGTGGGTGACGACTAGTCTTGGCGGTCCGGTCAGATGCCTTGTGGGTGAAGGCACACTGATTGGCTTTGTTTATAGCCATCTTATGGCACTTTTGCTTCCGCTGTCTTTTTGTTGTTATTTGTGTATCTTGTGGCCAGTCGGCCATTGTCTGTAATATCTTTACTATTTGTTTATCTTCCGTTGTAGTGTAATGTTTGGACTCTATGTGTGGAATGGAGTTGATGTCTAATTTTGTACCGGGGTGTGTATACTGCTTTCTGGGAAGTATACATATCTCGAGGATCAGTTTATTTGGTTTGTGATGCTAGGACCAGGTGGTTGGTTAAGCATTACAAACCTAATAAACTGGGGTCCTCACAGCTTGCTCTCTTCTCCCTCCTTTCTCTATGTTGTGCGAAATTAGTTGGACTGTAGTGTTGGTTGTGGTGGTGGAGCGTACCCCACTTTTATAAGTGGCTAGGGTGTAGCCATTGATTGGCGTGAACTAATCTTCAACTATCCAATCATCGAAGAAGGGCCAGAGGACACAACAGAAGCAAAGTGTCTTCGACAACATGCGTGAAATTACTCCGTCGTCGATTGCTCCTCTAGAAAGGAGGGGTGTGCACCTCTGGTGCATACCAAGAAAAGAAGGCCAAGAACTCCTCCAAGAAGTCCACCAAATGACTCTATGAGCTCACTAGGTTGCCAATGCCCTTCGTTAAGGCTTTTACTAGCCCACTACATTGTGCGATGCCTAGAACCTTGTGCAGAAATGCCAAGGATGTTAGTGGATGGGACACATTACCAAAGCCCCACCAACACCACTGCAGCCGCTAACCCCAGTATGGCTCTATGCAAGATGGGGGCTCGACATCATTAGGCCATCCTTCGCCTTCTCCCCCTCCCCCCATGTTAAAGGCAACCTCCTCTTCTCCTTTGTCGCCATTGAATACTTCACAGGATGAGTCAACGTGGAGCCCATCGCAAAAATCACAATGGCGGTAGCTCAGAAATTCAAGTGGAAGACCATCATATCTGGCGCTACAGGGTACCTCGATAAACCATCACGGGCAATGGCTCGCAATTCGACTTGGATAAATTCAAGGACTTCTACGAAGGCGTAGGAACCAAAATATGCTTCACATTGGTAGGCCACGCCGAATCCAACGAAATCATCGAAAGTGCCAACAGCAACCTCCTGGCGGGACTCACGAAGTGCCTCGTGGGCATGCCTAAGGATCTCTAGCCTGAGGAACTCATCAAGACGCTCTAAGCAATCCAAACTTCACCCACAAGAGCAATAGGGTTTTCACCCTCCAAACTCATCTTTGGAGATGAAGCCATGATCCCAAATGAGCTCATTGTGTTCCTTGCATGCCCAGGCATAGCAGGCTCCTGTAGAACACGTAGTATCCCTCAACCTCCTTGAGGAGGATTGACTACAAGCCACCGTGACGATGACAAGGTATGCAAAGGGAGTCGCCGCATCATACAACAAGAACGTCAGGCTGCGACTCCTAGGGCCAAGTGACATGGTGCTCAAATGCACAGCCAACACCAACATGGTAGGAAAGCTCGAGTCCAAGCAGGAAGGCCCAAATATTGTAATCGACATGACAAGGGTGGGCACGTACTATCTCACAACGGTGAACGGAGATCCTGTGGGCCACACGTGGAACACAAAAAGCCTTCACAAGTTCTACCCCTAGAAACACTAGCTGCTCCACCTCAAGAGATCCCTTTCTAAAATCCGACTGCACTCGAACAAAGCCTCGAGGCACTAGGGCGGAGCCAAGGCTTGTAAGCAAACCCCATGTACGCATTTTAGCACACTACCTACATCAATGAAAAGCACAATTGGGCACAACACAATGGCAACACCAAAGACACTACGCATGGCTCAAGCAACATGGTGCACACCTAGACGCACCACGTGTGTGTGTGGTGTACAAAGAGTATAGGAATGGTGCCTACCTCTACCTCCCTCTCGCCAGTTTTGGGCTCCCCCTCGAGCCTTATCAAAAAGTATGGGGGACAGCGCTCGGTTGCTATGAGGACCCGGGGTATTTAACTCGTAATACTTAACCTCCAAATGATTCTAGTATTACCAATTAAATATCCTAAGCCTCAATGGACATGTGCTTCCCAGAATTGCAGCACACATACATCATTACAAAATCATACATCATTTTCATACAACTTACAATACCAAGTCTAGTAAAAGACATACATAAACTAGAGTTATTACAAAAGAGCCGACCGACCAAATGACATAACAGCGACATATAACAGCGGAAGCAAAAGCGCCATAAGATGGCTATAAACAAAAGGTGACTGGTTAGCCACAACCCACAAGGCAACCGATCGGGCCGCCAAGCTAGTGGCACAATCCGCAACAAAACTCACAGAAGTCGATCCCTAGGGGATCCACTTCCTCCTCTACAACAACAAAGCAATGCAGTTGAGTACAAAAATATACTCGCAAGACTTACGAGTAACAAGCCTATACATAGCTATATGAAAGCTGTAACAAAGGAGATGGTTATATGGTTAATTGGACGCATAAAGCAATTTTCATTTGCAATAATGTAATAGATTGAAGGCAATTGATCAAATCTGTTTTTAATCATTGAAATAACAACGAGGTAACAATAAGTAACATAAATAACAACCTAGAGGTGACTAACCCAATAGCCATCACAAAATAGCACGAATTCCCAATTCGTACCACCCATCAAGTTTTAGTGAAAAGGTTATAGTCTAATTCTTGCGAGAAATAACAAACGTGTCCATAACCTAGGACGAGACTATTCGAATAGATTTAACCCTACAGGGGGTGTACCAATGTACCCACACTTCAGACCGCCTTTTTGCCACAAGATTAAGCACACTTCCGAAGGTATGCCAGCACGGCTAAGTCCTATGAGACATTTTCCAATATTGTGTATCATTGTGAGACCCCGATTTATTTGACTTGTAATGCTTGGCCTTCCATTGACCCTAGCATCACAAATCAAATAAACAAAGCCTCGAGATATGTATACTTCCCAGAAATGCAGTATACACACCTCGTTACAAAATCATGCATCAATTCCATACAACACAATATAGTAAGTCTAGCAAAAGACATACATAATATAAAGTCATTACAAAAGAGCCGACTAGCCAAAAGACATTAAAGTATCAACAACAGCTGAAGCAAAAGGTGCCATAAGATGGCTTTAACCAAAATACGACCGGTTAGCCATAACCCACAAGGCAACTGACCGGGCAGCCAAGCTAGTCGTCCACACCGCAGCAAAACTCACCAAAGTTGATCCCTTGTGGATCAACCTTCTTCCTCTGCAACAATTTAAGCAAAGCAAATGAGTACAAAAATGTTCTCGCAAAACTTACGGGTAACAAACCTAGTTACTACTACATGCAGGCTTTAATCAAAGGAGAAGGCTCAAGGTTAATTTTCAGCATAAAGCAAGTTTTATTTGCAATAAGTAATAGTTTGAAGGCAATTTTGACAATCTGAATTTTATTTGCATAAATAACAGCGAGACAATAAGTAATAACATATCAACAACCTGGAGATGATTAACCCAATAGCCATCACAACAATAGCACGAATTACCCATTCGTACCACCCATGTCAAGTTTTTAATTTAAAAGGTTGTAGTCTAGTTCTTACGGGGCGTATCCGAGCGTGTCCATAACCTAGGACGAGGCTATTCGAATAGTTTAAAACCTTGTAGGGGTGTACCAATGTACCCACACTTCAGACTGCCTTTTGCCAAGTTATTAAGCACACTTCCTTTGGTATGCCGGCACGGCTAAGTCCTATGAGACATTTCCAATGAATGATGCTAATTAACAGTCGCGACAACTAGAAGAGTAGGTTACATCCGCCCATGGCTCAAGCTGTTGCGGATGCTCCCCCCTTATAAAAACAGTTTTAACCACCTGCGACCCGTAATTAACACCTCCCAAAGTACTTAGTCAAGAGAGGTCCCATACCCTCTAGTGTGGTTAGCACGCAAAAATGCTTAATACGGTGACGCAAGTAACTCGGTCCTTAATGACCCGAGCACCATTCCAATCACACCCAAAAGCACACCATCTTACCATTGTGCCCAAGTCCAAATCATTTTGTTTTGATTTTTAGTTTTCACAAATAAACATAGCACAAAGGTTGAAACATAGAGTCACAATAAGTTTGTGTGATCAAAGTTATCGACTAAGTCGATAACCGCCCAATTCTACCGGTAACTAAGCATTGCTAAGCATCGTATCGTAAAGATAAATAAAAGACCATAAATCATTCACCAGGATCTAATTCACCAGTGGGATAATAACCTATGGCAGTGGCAGAGGTGAACAATTTCAAGGCAACAATGTAATGGGATTAGCTACCTCTAATCGACAAAATAAATCTTGACGCAAAGAAGCATGCATACTTAGGTTTTGCAAACAAGATATTAGACTTTAAAAGTAATAGGAGCAATATGATCAAATGATGATACACTGCTTGCCTTACTGGAGATCACTTTCTTGCTGCAGAGGATCACTCACGTAATCAATAATTTCTTTGAAACCTAACGCAAAAATGCGATAAAACCAATAAGGGCGAAGAACACCAAAAGAAATCCAATAGCAAAACTTATCCAAATCTGATGAAATTTACACAGCAGCAAGGGTATGATTTTAAATTAATTTAGAAACAAGAATCAAGTCATTTGGACTAAGTATGGAAAAGTTATAGCTAAAACAATTTCCCTCAGCTGTTAATTCCAATGAAATTAATTACTCATACTGTTCATGGCATAAATTTCCAAAATGATCTAAGGTCTGAAATTTTTATGCTAGGTAGATAATGGCATCCTAAGGTCAACAAAGTTGGGTTTACTCAATTTGGAGTTAAAATGAATTACTTATGATTTTTCTAAGTTGTGAAACTAGAATATATCATTTTCAGTAGTAAAAAAATTGAACAAAACCTATCCTATATTGAAGTACATTATCAGAGGAATTTAACAGATTTTAGTTTGCTAAATTTGGAGTTACTGAAAATTACTTGTGTCTTTTAAAAAATTTAAATAAATTTCTGGACAATATTTGTACCTATTCAAGTCAACTCAACCTATATAATTTTCTGGTACAAAATCAGTGCCTACATGTATTTTTAGGTTAAACTTTAGCTAAACGGGAATTTAACATGGTTGGATTCACCCAAAAGGGATCTACAGAGAAATAGTTATGCATTTTTCAAATTAAATGAATTTTTAATGCACATAATAACCCTAAGCAGGAATTAAATTTATTCTCATATTTTTCTGGAGCTAAACTAACCTTAAAACCATTTTTAGATTAAATTTTAGTTAACAAGAGAATTAACAAAATTGGAATCAACCGATTTGGAATTAAAATGAATTAGTTATGCATTTTTTTATAGTTTAATGCATTTTTCAATTGCAAAAATAAAGCTTACCGAGAATTAATAACCATTTCTGAAAAGAAAAGGACGTGGGCAAACATGGGCCATCGATCCTTCATCGCACGGCCCACGCGCACGGCGCGCACAGTGCGCATGATTTCTAAACGGCAACCTGCCGTTCAGATCGAAACGGACGGCGGAGATCAATCGGGCACTGTTCATGGCCCAAACGGCCCAATGAACCTCAGCCGATGATCAAACTATGGAGGGCTGAGATCAAAGTGCGGTTCGGGCGACCCGAACGGCACAACGATCCAAGCCACTAATCGCGAAATGGACAGTTGACAATGATTGAAGTTCAGAACGCACGTGCAGAGTGAGAGGGCCCACCCGTTAGTGACAGAGGAGCCACGGGGCTTAAGCGCACGCGCACAGTCAAACAAAAGCCCACCGTTGGATCAAAATCCAACGGTCCCTGTGGGTTGGGACGTTCGGGGACCCGATCGGCCCAATCGATCTCGACCACAGATCGCGAGATGGACGGTCCAAGGCGATGGGGAGTTCGGGTGGTCCGAACGGCCACTCTGATCTAGACCGTCGACCTAGATCTGACGGCCCATGGAGATTGAGACCTCCGGGGTTCAAAATTTTGGATAGATCTATACCGTTGATCTTGAGATCGACGGTCTACAATCAAAGAGCGTTTCGCACGCGCCCGCGAGGGTTAAATGACCCGGGGCCCACATGTAAGCGACACGTAGGGCCAGATTAAGACAGCCATTAATTACCGAACCCAATTATTAATAATTAATGAACCCAAATTTGTTCTAATGACTCCATCACTGCGGTTTAGGCCTACGGGCCCACATGACAGTGACTCAAAGCGTTATTTTCGACAGCCAATTAATTATAAGCATTAATCATCAATGATTAAGCATTAATGATGCCTAGGGCGTTGATTAGGGCCGACGGGGGTTTTAAGTGGTTGGGCCCACTGGTCAGTGGCACAGTGGACCGGCTTAAGACACATTAATTACCCCCAAAGATTAACAATGATTAGGCCATTGATGATATCCTAATGACAATGACTCAGAGAGGCTTTCGTCCGGCAAAACCCGAGCGAAAAAGAAGGGCTCATCGCCGGCGACTCCGGCCATGGCGGCGCGACCTAAAGGTTAAAATGGGTTCGCAATAACCTTGCGGACCCGATAGTGATGACCTCGACGGTGGCGACGGCCTAGAACACCGGCTAGCCGGAGAAAGGGCACAGTGATACTAAGGCCAAAAACGAAAATAGCTCAAAAGCTCCGCAGCAGTCCAAAGAAGCGGGTGCCATAGCATCGAAGGACTAAATAGAAGCTACCTTAAGCAAGATGAGCTTCAAGATGGCCGGAGGAGCTCGGACAGCAGAGAATCCCGCCGGAGTTGGAGAAGACAAAGTGAAAATGATGTTCTGAGCAAAAAGAACATGAAAGAATGGTAGAGTTAGCTTCAATATAGCTCATAGAAGCTTCATGAGCAAATAATTGAGACAAGAAGCCCTTACCGGAGCTGGAGAAGAAAGGGGGTAAAATCGGCCGAAATGATCCAAACTCAAAATTGGTCCATTCCTGTGAATGAAACCCAAAATTGAATTAGGGAAAATGCATAAGGGGTTAAGGAGTTCAAAAGGGTACAAGAAGGATTGAAGATGAACCACTGGAGCACCCAAGTCCACAAAGAAGGAGTTAGGGGAAATGCATAGGGGGTTAAGGATTGAAGATGAACCACTTCACGGCCGAAAATGGAGGCTTGGCTATTTTTCGGTGTCTTGAGTTCCACAAACAAAGAAGGAGCTAGGGGTGGTGTAAAGGAATACCAGGAGGGGTTTTGGGGACCTTTTAAAGCTAGAGGATTAGGGTTTGGGAAAAAACAAGCTCCACGGGTGAGCTCGGCTCATGGCACAACCATGGACCAAAAAAGAGAAATGATAGGGTGCAGGATAGAGCATGGCTATGGCCGAAAGCACTAACGCGCCGCATTCACTGCCCTGACCAAGGAGAGTTGACGAGGGAATAAGAAAGGACAAGGCCATGCCTCTCCCTGTGCTGCGCACAGCGCGAGGAAGAAGATGATCAGAGAAAAGCTAGGGCTGTTGTGGGCGGTTGGGTTTAAAATGGACTGCTGTGATCGCTTCAAGCTCCTGAGGTTTAAGACACTAGGAAAGATCGTGAGCGTTGGATCTACCACGGACGGTCACGATTGAATGTGATGACCGGGTGACCCGAACAGCCCAAATCATCTGGATGGTTGGATCTAGATCTAAAGGCTCAAACGAGTTGGCGCGATCGCGAGGTCCGACCGTTCACGCGGACGAGGGCCGTGCGATTGAAATCTAATGGCTGAGATGGAATGCGCGTTTCAAAGTGAACCCGGTGCAGTTAGTTGATTGGGCTCAACCAATTGGCTCGAGCCAGATTTAAAAGGCAACCGGTGCGAAGGGGTATGCACCCACAGCGGCTGGATTTGGATCCAACGGCTAGAAATCGAAGGTGCGATCGGAGGCCCGAAGGTTTCAACGAACGAGGGCCATTTGATGGGGATCCAACGGCCCACGTCGCACGCACGCTTGAACGGACTGAGCCAGGCGTTGATAGGGTTGGGTGCAACCAAGAGAAGGGGTTTGGGTTCGAGCCCGACTCAGGCCCAACCAGGGTTTGACCTAGGGTTTAATTTACCAGCTGAAACTTTGGAGAATGTTTAGAGGTAGCAAACTAGATCCAAAAATTCTGAAATTTTAACTAGAGGTTATTAATTCCAGGATAAACCTTGTATAAATTTTCCAGAGGTTTTTATGCAAAGCATCTTTCTCCAGAAAATAATCAAGGCTTGTTCTAGGGTTTGACCGAAGGTCAAACTGGTTTGACTGCCACTTAACATATTCAAACAATTTCTAAAAATTGTGAAATTTTTCAGAGGGGTCACACATTAACTCTAGAACTTAGGAAAAATATTTCCAAAGGATGATCATAAGAAAAATTGCGAGATGGACGGCACGCGCGATTTGGAGCGCGGGTGGCCCGAACGGCCACGCGTTCTGAGCCAAAGATCTAGAGATGGACGGCCCAGATCGATGTGTGCTTCGGGTGACCCAATCAGCACATTGATCTCGGCCGTTGATTGTGAGATCGACGGTCGCTAGTGATGTGGAACCTTCGGGGACCCGAAAATCCCAGAAGATCTGGGCCGCGGATCTTGAAATCGACGGTCCACGATCAGCGCAAATAACACATGTGGATTTTTAGTGTGCGGAGAAGATTAAATGCGCAGGACCACATGTTAGTGAGACAAAGGACCATTTAGGATAGCAATTAAATGCTAAACTCAAAGATTAGTGATGATTAGCATTTAATGTGTCCTAAAGATTTCGCACAGAGAGGATTTAAGTGGATGGGGGCCCACAAGGCAGTGACTCAAAGGGTTATTTCCAACACCCATTAATAGCTAACGATGATTAGCGACTAATGAGCCCAAATTTTGTCCTAATGACTCAGTCACTGTGGTTTAAGGCCTACGGGCCCACATGACAGTTACTCATGGAGTCATTTCCGACAACCAATTAATGCTAAGCACTAATTAACAATGATTGATTATTAAAGATGTCTTAATGACTAAGTAGAGTGCCAGCAGGGGACTTAAAGAGGCGGGTCCCACCTGTCAGTGACACAGTGTACCTCCTAAGACATATTAATTACCCCCAATGATTATCAAAGATTAAGACATTAATTGTGTCTTAACGACAACGACACAGAGGAGGTTCTCCCGTCCGGCAAAAACCGAGCGGGGAGAGGGGCTCGTCGCCGGCGGCTCTGGCCATGGCGGCGCCCGCAAAATACCAAAATGGGTTCGCAATAGCCTTGCGATCCCGATGGTGGTGACCTCGCCGGCGGCGACAGCCTAGAACACCAGCGAGCCGGAAAAGAATGACGGCGACAAAATCGGTCGACAACAAAAATAGCTCAAAAGCTCCGCAGCAGTCCAAAGAAGTGGGTGCCACAGCATCTAAGGACTAATAAGAAGCTACCTGAAGCAAGATGAGCTTCAGAGATGGTCAGAGAAGCTTGGATAGCAGAGAGATCCACCGGAGTTGAAGAAGACGATATGGAAAATATGCCCTGAGCAACATGAGTGATACCAGATCATCATTATAGCTTTATTATGTCCCAGAGAAGCTCCACAAGCAATTAATTGAGGAAAGAAGCCCTTACCAGAGCTGGAGAAGAAAGGGGATGATTTCGGCTGAAATGATCCAAACTTAAAATTGGTCAATTCCTGTGAATGAAACCTAAAATTAAGTTAGGGGAAATGAATATAGAGCTAAAGGGCTCAAAAGGGTACAAGGAGAATCGAAGATCAACCACTGGAGCACCAAAGCCATCAACAGAGCTTCGCGGCCATTAATGGCGGTTTTGAGATTTTCAGTGGTTTTGAGCTCCACAAGAGTTGGGAAGCTAGGTGGTGCGACAAGGGAGCTCAGAGAGAGTTTTGGAAAGCTTCATATATATGGTGGGACTAGGGTTTGCTAAACTGAAGCTTTCGGGTGAGTTCGGCTCAAAAAGCAACCGAGGCCCAAAAAGAAACGAGGGGGGACAGGGAAATGAACGCGAACGTGGCCGAAAACAACGCACGTTTCACTGCCCCAACCAGGGATACGCTGACGAGGACGCTCGAAAATACACGACCATGCCTCCCTCCCTGTTCACGCACCGCGCGAGGAAGAAGACGACCGGAAAAGGCTAGGGCAATTTTGGGCGGTTGGATTTTGATCGGGCGGCTGAGATCTCTCCACGTTTCTGAGGTTTAAAACAAAAGAAAAGATCGTGAGCCCTTGGATTAGAATCGGACGGTCATGATTAAATGTGACCATCGAGTGACCCGAACGGCACACTTAATCTGGATGGTTGGATCTTGATCTAATGACCCAAATGAGTGGGCGCTTCACGGGGCCCGAACGCCCAAACAACGCGGGCTGTTCGATTCAAATCTAATGGCTGAAAAGAGGCGCGCGATCAAACTGGCGAGGGGTGCGATTAGTTGGTTCAATCGAGTACATTGGCTTGAGCCCGAGTCTGACTCGAACCCAATGAACAGTGAAATCAGGTTTTTGGGTTTTTAAATTGAGCTAAGACTTTGGGGATTTAATTGAGATAGCAAAACAACTCCAAAAATTCTGAAATTTTTAAACGAGCTTGCTAACTTAGATATTAACCTTGTGTAAAATGTTCAGAGGTTTTTATGTAGTGCATTTTTCTCCAAAAAATATGCAATGTTCTTATTTAGGGTTTGACTATAAGTCAAACAGGTTTGACTGCCTTCTAAAAACATTCAAACAATTTCTAAAAATTGTGAAATTTTTCAGAGGGGTCACATGCCATCCCTAGAACTTAGAAAAAATATTTCCAATGGATGATCACAAGATTTGACAAGAATGTTTTTGGAGGACTTGGTTTTGGTCAAAATGACTTGTGACTTTGTATTTCCATAACTTCTTACAACAATTGTTCAAAGCATACAGGGAATACAAGATGTAAGAAAAAGTTTTAATTTCTACTCATTTTCTTACATTTGAAACACAAGTCTGAAACTTGGGATGTTACACACTAGCAGCAGCAATAGACTTTGAAATAAAGGAATGCGAAGCTCCTGAATCGAACAATACTGCAGCAGGGCGAGAATTGACAAGAAGCGTACCCAACACAACGTCGGGTGCCTCCTGTGCCTCCTCAGCCGAGATTGGTTAACTCGGCCACTTCCCACGCCCTGGGTCCTCTGGATAGTCTTCTGGTCAGGGGAAGACCGCTCCCTTGCCCGCATCCTCCATTAGGACGAGGGGCCGCTCGAGTCTTCTTAGGGCAACTATTAGCATAGTGGCCCTTCTGGTGGCAGAAGAAGCAAGTGACCTCGGCAGTCGGATTGCCGAGGCCACCTTGCTGGACCGCAGGTGCACGTGGCGGAAACACGGCCTGCGGGGGATGAGGAACTGGTGCCGACGGCCTCAATAGTGGTGAAGCCTGAGAATGGGCCGCTGGTGCTGGCCCAACACGGGGACGAGAGAGGCTGGCCCGTGCAAACTTCTGGGCCTCCCACTTGCGCTTGCGGGACTCACCCAGCACTCTCGCCTTATGCTCGGCGACGATGGCCTTGTCAACCAAGGTCTGGAAGTCGGGGAAGTCAACAATCGAGAGCTTGTCCCTGCAGCTCCTCGGACAAGCCCTCCATGAACTTCTCCTGCTTGGCCTCATCAGTGGCCACCTCAGTAGGAGCATACCTCACTAGGTGGTTGAACTCATGCAGGTACTATGTCACAGACCAGCACCCTTGCTTGAGCGCAAGAAACTCCTTCTTCTTGAGCTTCAACAGGCATGCGGGGACATGAGCCCGACGGAAGCTGTGTGAAACTCCTCCCAAGTGACCACGTGGCCAGCAGACTACATGGCGAGAATGTTCTCCCACTATGAGAGTGCTGCACCCTCCAGCTGATGGGATGCAAAGAGTGTCTTCTCCTGGTCCTAGCACTGAACAATGTTGAGCTTCTGCTCAACCAGACGCAGCCAATCGTCTGCGTCGAGAGGGTCCTCAGACCGGGAGAAGGTGGGCGGCTGGGTGCGAAGGAACTCTGAGAGTCCCCTGTAATATCCCGTTTAAACATACAACAAATAAATGATTAATACTGAAATTAAATATAATTAGAAAGAAAAATTCAGAATTTGGTAGGAGTATTACAACTTGGGCCTTTGGCCCATAGCTCTTTGGCCCAAGTGGGGAAGGGGCTTAAGAGGTACAAACCTTAGCAGTTTTACTGTAGCACGCATTCTAGCGCCACCTGCATCTTTGTAGCACCGCGATGCGTAGCACAACGAGGCATCAGAGCACCGCCTCTCCACTCTCGCTGGCCGGAAGAGGAAGATCAACCAGAGGAAGGAAGAAGGAAAGAAGAGAAGAGGAGGATAAGAGGAGAGATGGTCTTCGTGGGGTTTCTTCATCGTCTTCCTAGGTGCTTGAAGGGTAACGGGTGTCGATCTTCGTTGTTTGATTAGTAGTAGATGTGAATTCGGTTAGAATTGATTGGTTCGATTTGCTGCGGTTAGAGATTCAATTCTGTCCAGAAGGTTGTGCGACTGTTTTCGGGTTTTTAGAGGCCGAATTAGAGGTTTTCATCTCCTAGAGATATTTAGATGATGTTCTTAGCTTTCAGTGGCCGCCAAGATCACTTAATTCCGATATACGGATCAAAAGTTATGATAGTTTTCATCTCTGCTGTCCTTTACAGCTTCCTGCTAGATTGTAGTTCAATTCGAGTAAAGAATGTAATTTAAACGTTGGGTTTTTGGGGTATGTGCTGCGAGTAGTGTCTTGATGTCGTGGTTCTTATTGAGTAATCTAATGTTGTAGGAGGTGAGGCTTCGAGGTTAGGGCATCGTCTTTGCCTCCTAACGCATCGCAACACTAAAGGCAAGTACATGGTAGAGTGGTGAACAATAGATTGTTCGCCATTGTCATTGATATTACTTATCATGCTATTTATTATGCTTTTGTTAAGCTTATTCTTATACATGGTATTGACGACATGGATTGAATGAGATTACGATATTGCGTTAATGAGAATGAGATATTGAGTTAATGAGATGGATTATGTTGATGAATAATTAAAGATGTTGCATCATTTACATTCATCATGATAAGAATTGCACGAGCCAGGTCGGTGAGAAAGTCATGTAACTAGTCCGGTGAGGTCGGTGAGAAAGATACATGACTAGTCCGGAGTGCTCTAGATAAAATCCTACTTCGGTGGGGACTTCACGAGAGTGAAGGATAGAGTGGTTCATCGACGGGTGAACACTCAACTATACCGGTATCAGCTGATGAGATGCATATGAGCATGAGCATGATGGTTCATTCGCATATATGAGTAAAATGTTAAATTGTGCGACTTTACCTACACGAAATATGGCTTGTTCATTTGAATATGAGAATGGCATTCAATAGATAGATGATGATGATGATATCCTTGATTATGGTTGACAAATTGTTGTTTATGGTTTTATTATGTATTTGCTGAGTCCTGGACTCATTCTTGCTCTATCGTTGTTTTTAGGTGACCGTTGGTGACGTTCCACTCGGGAAGGGCTAGCACCCTTGGAATCACAAACTACACCCAATTACTTGATTCATTGCACATGAGATATTTTTGTTTTAGCATGATGACTTATATTTAGGACATGATGGTGTTGAATAACCTTAGATGATAAGTTAGAGTTGATTATTCATCCAATAGACTTAATCGATTGGTTTGCGTTAATCTTGGTTTATTATCTTGTTATGCGTCTAGGAGTAAATTATCTTTGGTTGTTATATCAATATGCTTATATTATTATGACCCGTGGACGGGTTTTATTGTGATACGCTTGCTGTAATTTATTATAAAATGATGTTAAAATTGATAGTTAGTGTAGTTAGTGGCATTCCGAGCTTAGGGTTGGGCCGGGGTGTTACAGTTGGTATCAGAGCGGGCTTTAGGTCCGTGGGTAATAGATTAACAATTTAGGTAAAATAAAATTGCTAAAAATTGTTTTAGGACTAGTTAAATTAACTAAAATTTGCTAATGGTTAATTAACTTAAAAATTTGACATACTAGTGCACAGTAGGATGGGAATGGGACGAGTATTGCTCTACGCTTTCGATATGTTGTTATACTGATGTATGAGTTGATATTGGTTCTTTGAACCTATTGTGTGTTGTTGATTGGTTGATAGCTATGACGAGAGGTAGAGATTGTGGTTATTATGATTACTGACCACTTGCGGTTGTTGAACTTTCTTTGGATAGTGGTTACAATACGATTTGGGTTTCAATGGGTCTCTATTTGTTTTATAAAGTAATTATTGTCTTCTCTAATTGTTGAGCTATTCTTGCTACTTGTAAATGTTGTTATTGGCAATATTGTTCCTTTTCATGAGAGTTCTACTTTCTTGTTGGCAAACGTGACCCGCTTATTCGGTTGGTGTTTTAGATAATGGAAATTATCTTTTACAAAATTCGTTGAAGAATGTTTTGACTCTACGCATTTGTGTTAAGTGGTTTTAAGTATAGAGGAAATTGATAATATATGAGTTATCAAGTTGGGTGCATGAAGGTGGTGCATAATCGATCTTAACCAAGATCTTTGGAAGTGAAGTTGATAAATTTGATGTTGTTTTGGGCGATTACATGATGAATTATGATTAAGGGTATGTCCATACCTACTAAAAATCTGGGAGTTATTAAGAAGTATGGGATATTGATGAACTGGTCTGATCATTAAGATTGTTGAATTCGGTAAACTTCTTGGATAAATTGGATTAATGTGTCTCAATGGATTAATCTAACCGTTTGGGATGGTTAAGTTAAGAGGGTGTTAGATTATTGCCTTAGTAGATATTAATTTTGGAGTTATCTTTTCTGTGGATACTTAGTGATCATATATAATTGCTAGATTTACATAGTCCTTAGTATGGTTAATTGTTTGAATTGTGTACAAAAGATTGGAGGGGTTGAATATAGGTGGAGGTAGAATTTATGGGAGAAATTTCTGGATAGTTAATCTAGCAAAAATGGTTGGATGAATTTGGTTGTAGTGTTGTTGAGACTTTTGATCGATGGAAGATTTCGATTCTTAAAGTTTTAGCGTGATTTTGTCTAAATCTAAACATGAGGAGGAACAATTGAATATATATTTGTAAATATTTATGTGATTTGCAAAGAGAAGTAGGTAGCAACTAGATTTTATGATGAAGTCAGTTGATAACAACGATCGTTGGAGTGTAATTATCGTGTGTTGAAGTTTGGTGTTGAGCATAACTTATGGGATTTAAATAGGTGGCTTATGTTTACTTGATTGTGGAATTGTTGGATGATTGCATGTTCTTGATGAAAGGGTTTTGGTAGAACCGTTTAATTTGTATAGTAGATCATCTTTAGAATAAAGTGGTTATTGTAGTCGGGTTGTAAAGTTTTGGTGGGCTCTCAATTTGATGATGAGATGATAAAGTAGTATGAAACAATTTGGTAAATTTCTAGAGAGTTTTATAGTGGAAGAGTAGACTATGATGATTCTTGTTAAGAGTGTGTTGTTCTTGATGTTAGTAAGATTGTCTGCAAGGGATTGTGACTGGTGAGGGAGGTGTTGATTCTTATAGAAAGTGAGTTAATTGGATCGTCTTTCGGGGTATCACCCAAATGAAATATTTTGAGTTTTGCATTCGTGATCTTTTGGAGTTCATGATTTATGTGGTATCTGAAATTTGTGGAGCAAAGCGATGTGTTAAAAAGTTCTATTGGTTCTTAAGTGATTAAGGTGATTTGATCTTAAAATCTCTTCTTGTTTGAGGTGGCAAAGTGTTGTTGTAATCAAAGAAAATTGTTTTCTTTGTTAAAGGAAAGAGTGTAGTAGAAGTATTTGAGGTTGGAGTTAAGCTTTGTAACTTGCAACTTATTGAAGTTCGTTTAACTTTTCTGTCGTTGTCGCTTAAGAGTTTCTCGAGTTTCCAAAGTAATACTTTATTCTTATTGGTTGAGGTTTGATATTCTTTTCTTGTGGGACGTATGTTCTCAACTGTGGTCTCCTCTTTTACTTTCCCGAGATCTTTGTTATTTGACTATTTCTCTTGGTCTTATGTTTACTATGAAAGGTAAAAAAAAATTTCTATGTACTGAAAAATTGTTTTTATTTGCCTCTTCTCTTGAAAAAGGAATAATTGATTTATTTTACAAAACCTTATAGAGTATATAGTGGTAACTAGTTAGTAGTGGTCAACTATAGAATGTTGTGAGACCTTGGATTGTAAGTTATTTGAGGAGCATTGGAGGATAAATTGATTGCGTGATAGAATTCTTGGAGGGAACTTGATTTAAATGAAATGATTGTCGTTGAAATAAAATTAATTTTTGTTACAACCAGTAGAAACTATAGTGAATGGTGATCCAAGTACATTTGTTTATGTTGGTGGAATATTAGAATTATCAAAAGTTTGAATCTTGGTCAATTAGTTAAGGTATTGTGATTGTGTAATTTGCAAGGTGGTGTAGGTGAAATTTAATGATGTTGTTTAGTGAGTATCCGAGATTAGCAAAATTAATTGTTTTAGGAGGTCAATTGATTAGTTATGATTGTTGATTTTAATGATTGAGGATATTGTTTTGATTGTGGGGTGATCATGAAATCTGAGGATTTTCCTATCAACTATGCCAGAATTTTATTGTAGGAGTATTGGATGTTGAAATTGAGCTTGTGTTTTATGCTAGAATCTTGGTTGTCCACGGATTATATGTATAAATGGTAGAATAAAAGTGGATTTTGAATAGTATGATGGTCATTGATAGCATCCTTTGGGTGTAGTATACGAGTGTGTGTGTTGTGAATCTCAAGTTGATTCTCCGTAAATGATTGAGTTGATGTGATTGTGAGTGAAATATATATTGAGGTGCATTGGAAATTATTTGTCAAAGTAAGTCTTTTGATAGAGGAGTGGACTAGCATATCTTTTTGGTGGATTAGTAAAGCCCTCTAGATGAGTGCGGTTGTTGTTTTTAGGTTGAGAATTGTTTTGAGGTTGCTAGTTAAGAGGAAAGAGTTAGTGTGATGATTTGGAATCCCATGATTTGAGAGAAGGTTTATTTCCTAAAATAAAAGTTGAGAAGAGAACGATTTTTGGGTAGTGAAATGCTCTCTTAATTTTTATTTGAGTTGTGTGTTTATGATGGAGGTCAGTACCATTTGATTGGCTTTATGTTGGCATGGTGGTTCTTTCTAGTTCAGAAAAATAAAAGTGTTTAACTTGGGCATTTGAGTGACTTCTCCTTTGGCTTACGTGGTGTTTATTTGCAAACTGCCTAATTAGAAACTGAAAAGGTTTTCCTGATGAATCTTTGATTTTGGATTTGACTGTTTTGGCGGGGAGTTGGTAATGCGTTGTTGCGATGAGAAACCTTTATTTTTTTTAGTTGGGCTCTATTTGTAAAAAGGTTTATTTAAAATGAATCCTGTTGTGTATGCCTGGTTAAAGGAGGTGCTCCTTGTGAAGGTGAGGAGATTGATTGAGAGATGGAACAAAAGTTATGTGTGTTATGTACAAGTTGTGTGGTTTGGTACCAAATGAGAATGCTGGCTCAAGGTTGGATTTGTTTCTGAAAGTTACGGGGATTTTGGAAGATAGCGTATCGCTAGAACCGTCTCGAGTCTAAGCGCAGGGTTCACAATGTTTTGTTTGATCCAGTGTCAAGAGAGTACTTAAGAGATCTGGAGTGTGAGGTTTTATTAGAGCTATTAACCTATGAGTACGGTCGTACCTTCAAGTCCTATCTGTTGAGTGTACCTGAAAAGGTAGAGACGAGTGTGCAGGTGTAAGATGTTGGTATCCATCAAGGTGATGTGGTCCCATAAGTCCGAGAGGGTAGTGACTTGGGAGTTGGAATATTGCATGCCCAAGCAGAATCCAAAGTTGTTCACGTCGGGTACGTATTAATTGTGATCAATTTTAGTTGTGGTCCTCTTGTGTATAGAACGACAAGTAGAATTCGGGGTCGAATTCCATTCAAGGGGGGTAGAATGTAATATCTCATTTAAACATACAACAAATAAATGATTAATACTGAAATTAAATATAATTAGAAAGGAAAATTCAGAATTTGGTAGGAGTATTACAACTTGGGCCTTTGGCCCATAGCTCTTTGGCCCAAGTGGGGAAGGGGCTTAAGAGGTACAAACCTTAGCAGTTTTTGTAGGGATACGGGTAGGCTACGCTAGCCATAAAACAAAATTTCTACCACGTAAAGCAGGATGCCAAGAAAGATATATGATCACAGATCATTACCACTAGGCGCGCAGTGCAGCGGAAGTAGAGTCGGAGTAGCCTAGTCCGACGATGAACGCGCCGATGTAGTGGTCGTAAATGATCGTCCAACGTTCTCGTAGTCGATCGTCTCCTCCAGCAGCTTCCACAGTTCCTTGTGAAGATCACGGATCGTCCTCGCCGCAACGGCGACCGCGGTAGCGTCTCTACGGTATCCACACGCCCGGAGAAGGAACAACCGTGCGCGGTGTGCTAGCACCAAGTCGCACGGAAGGCTCTCTCAAGAAGATGGCGGTTTAGGGCTTTGGTGGAAACAACTCACGTGTCTCTCTTGTCACACCAAAACTAGCCTCAAGCATCTCCTTATATAGTGCCCGTGTCGGATCCTATCCGAACACTTTTAACGAATTGTATTCGTTTCGGTTTGTTCCATCCCATTAAGTGTGTGACCGTTAGGTTTATGTGTAATCGGTTGTGACTCGGAAAACCTTTCCGATCACGAGTCGAAGTGATCCCTAGCAGGACATAACGATTCGAATACACACAAATTATATCGGACGAACCTTAATGCAATATGATCTATGACTAGGTCCTCATCACTTACGACCGTGTCTTATCTTTATACGACCGATTCGTACTCGGTCACGACCAGTTCGTAAACCCTTACGACCGTGTTTCGACCACTCTGTGATTTCGTTCGATCGATCTACAACTTGCTCATATCACCATACGACTTGTCCGGATCGATCGAACTAAGCGACTTACTCCGATATTCTCCTTTGCCTCACGATATCTGGTTTGAACTCCAGGTGAGATAGTGTGTCATCCATGGACTGTTCAATACTTTCTCGATCGAGTTGTCGGATAACCTTACGTGGTTGAACTCTTCGACCACTAGTGGCACGGCCATGCACTTTCTTTATCCGACTACTTCGAGGGGCCCAGAGACATCTCTCCCGTTATGTTAGGAGGGGCAAATCCCATATCCGACCAGTCACATCCCTCCGCATGTTTCATAGCATACCCGAAAGCTACCTTTATAACTACCCAGTTACGAGCAGCGTTTGGCAACCCCTAAGAGTGCTATTACACATGTAGGGAACCATGCTGATCTCAGGTCTAAGGATTATACATCATCATTGCTTGAGACCAACTAATGACACATAGAATCATAACAATCTCTATAGTGTCTCAAGGTGGGTCATTCCAACCCCATGTTCTCTAACATGTGTTTACATTATTGATTTGATATCCCCATATCCATGATCGGTGAAACATGATCATCAATCAATACATGTATTGGTCGAGAGTCACCGTGTTCCGATCAATGACATTCGACTGGGGATACTTTTAGAACGACATCATATAAGTCAAGTATTTCACCAACAAGTCACATACTCGTTGATCTTCGAACTAATGATTCATTCAAGGAGCAGAATAACATTTATTCAAGAACTCATAAACATAGACGTGATACAATCATCTCCATGATTGCCTCTAGGCATATCACCAACAATCTCCCACTTGCACTAGAGTCAATCGTATAGGTATCGAATTCCCATAGCTCTTGTGTGCGCCTCATGCTTAGGTTGTGGAGAGGCTTTGTCAACGGATCGCAATATTCAAATCCGTGTGCACTTTGCATATTTTCACATCACCTCTCTCAACGATCTCACGAATAATGTGGTATCGCCGAAGTATGTGCTTGGACTTTTGATGCGATCTAGGCTCCTTAGCTTGTGCAATAGCTCCACTATTATCACAATAGAGATCCATTGGACAGGAAGCACTCGAAACCACACCCAGCTCACTAATGAACTTTTTAATCCATACGGCCTCTTTCGCAGCTTCCGAAGCCGCAATGTATTCAGCCTCTGTCGTGGAATCAGCAACCGTTCCCTGCTTGGAATTTTTCCAGCTTATTGCTCCTCCATTTAAACAAAACACAAACCCTGATTGCGATCTGAAATCATCCTTGTCGGTTTGGAAACTAGCATCGGTGTAACCATTTACGACCAGCTCTTCCTCACCACCATATACAAGGAATGCATCCTTAGTCCTTCTTAAGTACTTAAGGATATTCTTGATCGCTATCGATGACATTCACTGGATCTCGACTGATATCCGCTCAGAACACTTAGAGCATACGACACATCTCGTCGTGTGCACAAGATGGCATACATGATAGATCCTATAGCCAAAGCATATGGAATTCTACTCATTTTGTCTTGCTCATCGCTGGTCGAAGGGCACCTGAGTCTTGCTAAGATTAATACCATGTGACATGGGCAAGAAACCCCTTTGGAATCTTGCAAGTTGAACCGTTTCAACACCTTGTCAATGTACATGTCTTGGCTTAATCCAATTAGCCTCTTAGATCTATCTCTATAGATTCTTATACCAAGAATATATGCTGATCTCCTAAATCTTTCATTGAGAAACTATTTTTAATGAAGTTTTAACAGATTCAAGCATTGGAATATCATTTCCACCAGTAGTATGTCATCCACATACAAGATCAGAAACACAAGCTTGCTCCCACTAACCTTCTTGTAAACACAAGGTTCTTCTTCATTCTTGACGAAGTCAAACCCTTTGACCACCTCATCAAAATGAATGTTCCAACTCCGAGATGCTTGCTTTAATCCATAGATGGACTTCTTAAGTTTGCATACCTTTCTAGCTTCCTTTGGATCGACAAAACCCTCAGGTTGTGTCATGTACACATCCTCACTTAGGTTTCCATTTAGGAAAGCCGTTTTGACATCCATCTTCCATATCTCATAATCGAAATATGCAGAATGACTAGAATGATCCGGATAGACTTAAGCATAGCGACAGGAGAGAAGGTTTCATCATAATCAACACCTTGAATTTGTTTGAAACCCTTCGCAACTGATCGTGCCTTATGAATGTGAACCTTTCCATCCATATCTATCTTTTCTTAAAAATCCACTTGCACTCAATGGTTTTAACATCATCAGTGCATCAACCAAGTTCCAAACTTGATTGTCATGCATGGACTTTATTTCGATCTCATGGCCTCAAGCCATGACTCGTAGTCTGGGTCTACCATCGCCCGAATAAGTATTAGGCTCATCATTATTCATTAATAAAAACGTCATGCCCATACCTTATAGGCAATTGACGTGGCCTTTAGATCTACGTGGGGTGATGCTTCATCTACTGTGTTTAACAATATTTTGTTCATCCTGTAGAGACTCGAGAGGAGTTGAAACATTTTCGGATGTTTCCGAATTTCTTCGAGTTGCACCTTACTCCCACCGACTCCTTTGGAAAGAAACTCTTTCTCCAAGAAGACACCATTACGCAACAAACACTTTGTTTTCTTCCCGCTTGTAAAAGTAATATCCTTTAGTTTCCTTAGGATACCCCACAAAGAAGCACTTATCGGACTTGGGTGTGAGTTTGTCGACGTCAAACGCTTGACATACGCCTCACAACCCCATACCTTGAGAAAAGACAAGCCGACACTTCCCGGTCCATATCTCATATGGTGTCTTCTCTGCTTTTGATGGAACCCTATTTAATGTGAAAGCTGCGGTTTCTAGAGCGTATCCCCAGAATTGCAATGGAAGATCAGATTGGCTCATCATTGACCGAACCATGTCCAACAATGTTCGGTTCGCTGCTCGAACACCCCATTCCATTGAGGCGTTCCCGTGGAGTGAGTTGTGGAACAATTCCACATTTCTTTAGATGATCACCAAACTCATGGCTCAAATATTCACCTCCACGATCAGATCGTAGATATTTGATTGTCTTGCCAAGTTGATTTTGTACCTCATTTTGAAATTCCTTGAACATTTCAAAGGATTCCGACTTATGTCTCATCAAGTAGACATAGCCATATCTACTGAAATCATCAGTAAAAGTTATGAAGCATGAAAACCACATCCGCCGACGTGCTCATAGGTCCACATACATCCGAATGTACAAGGGCCAACAAGTCACTCGCCCTTTCACCTCGGGTCGTGAAAGGTGTCTTTGTCATCTTGCCAAGTAAACAAGATTCACATGTTTCAAATGATTCAAAATCAAATGAGGTTAGAAGACCATCTTTATGGAGCTTCATCATGCGCTCGATTTATATGACCAAGTCGACAATGCCGATAAAAGTGGGATTCATTTCATTGGGTCAAGTCTCTTAGCATTAACGTTATAGATAGGCATATCCTCAAGATTCAAAACATACAATCCATTCATCAATGGAGCATGGCCATAAAGCATATCTTCAAAATAGATTGAACAACAATTGTTTTTATTCTGAATTCATAACCTTCGCTCCTAAACATGAAGCGTAAATAATGTTTTTGCTTAAGGTCGAACATAATAACAATTATTTAGTTCCATAACTAATCCTCAAGGTAAAGCTAATGGTAAAGTTCCAATAGCTAATGCAAGAACTCTTGCTCCATTGCCTACGCGAAGATCAACATCTCCTCTTGTCAAAATTCTACTCCTTATTAGTCCCTCGCATCGAATTGCAAATATGAGCAACCGATCCAGATCTAATACCCAAGAACTGGTCTGAGAAGTGGCAAGATTAATTTGTATAACATTTATACGAATCGAAGTCGTACTTCCTTTGTTCTTTCTACCAAGTACTTCTTGCAATTTCTCTTCCAATGCCCAGTCTCATGACAATGGTAACATTCGTGTCGCTTAGGACCCAGTTTAAGCTTCTTAAGCTTAGCCTTGAGACTCTCGATCTCATCTTTAGTCTTTCCTTTGCCTTTTCCTTTCCCGACTTACCCTTCTTCTTGAAGGTCTGTAGTCTTTGAACCATCATCACATGATTGGAACTTTTCTTGATGCTTTCTCAACACCCTTAAGCATACCATGTAACTCGGTCATTGATTTCTCCATGCCATTCATATGAAAATTCAGATGACAGCTCAAAGCTCGCAGGGAGCGATTGGAGAATCACATCAGTAGCCAACTCTTGACTAAGGGGAAAACCAAGCTTTTCCAGGCTCTCAATGAGACCAATCATTTTGATCACATGAGGACTGACCGGGTTACCTTCTGATAGCCTGCTAGAAAACAATGCCTTAGAGGTGTTGAACCTCTCTGCCCTTGCTTGATCCTGAAACATACCCTTCAGACTCACAATCATATTGCAAGCATCCGTGGTCTCATATTGCTTCTGAAGCTCAGAGTTCATGGTTGCAAGCATTAGACAGTGTACATCGACTGCGTCGTTGCAATGCTTCTCATAAGCATTCTTTTCAGTTCGAGTAGCATCAGCACTCGGTTCCTCGAGATAGGATTCTCTAGAACATATTCCTTCTTTTCTTGTTTGAGAACAATTCTCGACACTAAACCACCAATAAAATTTGAACCATTCAACTTTTCCTTTTCAAGAATAGATCGCAAATTAAAGGTAGGTGCGTAAGAAGTAGTAGGTGCCATGATCTACAAAGAAAATATATGCAAAGATTCAAGACTATGTTTATGAAAGATCTTCTATTAATCATATATGTCGTTGGTTATGTTCGACCAGTCTACGACTCGCGTCGTATCACCATACGATATGTCCGGACTGGTCAGATCACTATACGACCAAATGGTCGAATTTTTAACTTAACAATAGATAACAAAGATACTCCCACTATAAACCATGTTTCCTCAAACAACATATAGTGAGTCCAAGATCCATAAGTCATTAAGTTCTAGTGAGCTTTGGCATCACCGCTAGAAACCTAGTGATTTATGGTAGGCAATCTCTTGCCAATCATATCGTATATGACTCTTGTTTGTTGGATGGCATCATGATGCCCGGCTTCCAACACCATGCCTCAAGGCCCAAAACTATTTTGATAGCCTTGTCAAGTCAAACCAACACTATGCATGTGGGTGTCCGACACCCTCCCCATCTTATTAAGATAGTTAATGGCACCCTACTTTGGTAGACTCGCCATTAACGATCAAAATCGTGATAGGTGCAGCAATTGGGAAGGCATCAATTTTACTTAATTTTCTCGAGGGAGAGTATTCTATCATGTCAAAAACATCTAATGATAAAATAGCATAACAGGAATAAACATAAATATTCACAGATAATCAAATTAAACTGTGAAATAGTATGGCCCTGCTAGCCGATTAGCGGGCTGGGCTCGAAGGGGCAGCGCCCCTCGCTGGTCGAGGGCAGCACTCTCGGAAAAATTTCCCGAGACATGAATCTCATTCATATATCCGAGCCTTGGAAATCATCGGATTAATCATATTAACCCTGTCCCGAACCAATCTGATCCCTGCCTTGATACGACAACACCTTGCGACGTACTCCGATGGCGGAACTCCGACCGGTAGGAGTATCACGCAAGATAGTCGAAAAACAAGTCGAGCGGATCATATGGTGCTCTTAATATGTGCCTCCTCGAAAAACCCATCTTCTATCGCCGAACAACAATCGATCCTATCGACCAGTGCCTAGATCGTTTCATACATATGAACCAATCTAGGTTATCAGACCAAACCAGTAATAGATCCAATCTACTACTGCCACATATACAGTATATGCGACCGATCTAGATCAAAAACTATGCAAGATGGCTCGATACCATCGTAGGATACGGGTAGGCTACGCTAGCCATAAAACAAAATTTCTACCACGTAAACCAAGGATGCCAAGCAAGATATATGATCACAGATCATTACCACTAGGCGCGCAGTGCAGCGGAAGTAGAGTCGGAGTAGCCTAGTCCGACGATGAACGCGCCGATGTAGTGGTCGAGATGATCGCCCAACGCTCGTAGTCGATCGTCTCCTCCAGCAGCCTTCCCGGTTCCTTGTGAAGATCACGGATCGTCCTCAGCGCAACAGCGACCGCAGTAGCGCCTACGGTATCCACACGTCCAGAGAAGGAACAACCGTACGCCGGTGTGCTAGCACCAAGTCGCACGGGAAGGCTCTCTCAAGAAGATGGCGGTTTAGGGCTTTGGTGGAAACAACTCACGTGTCTCTCTTGTCACACCAAAACTAGCCTCAAGCATCTCCTTATATAGTGCCCTGTGTCGGATCCTATCCGAACACTTTTAACGAATCGTATTCGTTCTGGTTTGTTCCATCCCATTAAGTGTGTGACCCGTTAGGTTTATGTGTAATCGGTTGTGACTCGGAAAACCTTTCCGATCACGAGTCGTAGCGGTCCCTAGCAGACATAACGATTCCGAATACACACAAATTATATCGGACGAACCTTAATGCAATATGATCTATGACTAGGTCCTCATCACTTACGACTGTGTCTTATCTTTATACGACCAGTTCAGATTTCGGTCACGCACCAGTTCAGAAACCCTCACGACTGTGTTTCACCACTCAGGATTTCGCTCGATCGCCTACGACTTGCTCGTATCACCATACGACTTGTCCGGATCCGATCGAACCAAGCGACTTACTCCGAGATTCTCCTTTGCCTCACGATATCCGGTTTGAACTCCGGTGAGATAGTGTGTCATCCATGGACTGCTCAATACTTTCTCGATCGAGTTGTCGGATAACCTTACGTGGTCGAACTCTTCGACCACTAGTGGCACGGCCATGCACTTTCTTTATCCGACTACTTGAGGCCCAGACATCTCTCCGTTATGTTAGGAGGGCAAATCCCATATCCGACCAGTCACATCCCTCCGCATGTTTCATAGCATACCCGAAAGCTACCTTTATAACTACCCGATATTTAGTAGCGCTTGGCAACCCCTAAGAGTGCTATTACACATGTAGGGAACCATGCCGATCTCAGTCTAAGGATTATACATCATCATTGCTTGAGACCAACAATGACACATAGAATCATAACAATCTCTATAGTGTCTCAAGGTGGGTCATTCCAACCCCATGTTCTCTAACATGTGTTTACATTATTGATTTGATATCCCCATATCCATGATCGGTGAAACATGATCATCAATCAATACATGTATCGGTCGAGAGTCACCGGTGTTCCGATCAATGACATTCGACTGTGGATACTTTTAGAACGACATCATATAAGTCGAAGTGTTTCACCAACAAGTCACATACTCGTTGATCTTCGTAACTAATGATTCATTCAAGGAACAGTAATAACATTTATTCAAGAACTCATAAACATAGACGTGATACAATCATCTCCATGATTGCCTCTAGGCATATCACCAACGCTTTTATCAGAGCACGATCGTAGCGCCACCGCAGATCAGAGCACCGCGCCACGTGATGCAGAGACAACGAGGTATCAGAGCATCGCCTCTCCACTACTGCTGGCCAGGAAGAGGAAGATCAACCAGAGGAAGGAAGAAGGAAAGAAGAGAAGAGGAGGATAAGAGGAGAGATGGTCTTCGTGGGGTTTCTTCATCACTGTAACACCCCGGCCTGACATGAGCCTGGAATGCTACTAAAATTAAATTAAACTAAACTAAACTAAGATCAATTACAAATTTTTGGCAAAACCTCCTTTGTATAGTCAGCTATACCGAGGTTCCAACAATTAATCATGGCATTTATCAATATCTTCATAATCGAGTTCTTTCAAGCATGCAGATAATCTCATAAACATAATCAAAATTTGCTATTCTCATTATTACGCTTAATCAAACTCAAAACATCCATAAGTAATTTTAAGATTGAGTGGTAGTGCGTGCATCCAAACATCTACTCCTCCCATGCATGCGGGTCTTGCCAGCTTGTACCTAAAACACATCAAAGCAAGAGTGAGCCCAAAGACTCAGCAAGTACCAACAAGGCTAAGCAAGTTATCATTCATAGCATCAATAATCCAAGATAATCACTCGCACCAAAGTATAGCCTTCATGCTCATGTGAATGCAACCAATGCAATGCACCTTTTCAACTTTATCTCTCTTCGCATTTTACCGGTAATGCGGGTACACAACCGTCGCCAGATATACCCTTGCTCGTGCCCTCCGCACAGGACCAAAAGCCTATACATCACATGTATAGGGACCTTTGCCCATCACTTTAATGATGGGGACCTCTTTATTCATAGCCCACATTCCACGAATGTGGGGACCTCAAGCCCGCCATCTACATGACGGGGACCTCAACTATATGTACTTGGTCACCACGTGACTGTGGCACCAGATGCTCTCAACATGCATATGCGCCATGATAACATATTCATAAGCAGGATTACATCATATTCTCATTATCATGTAAGCAACCTTACTTCGCTATCATATATCAAAACATGCATACATGACCAAGTATCCAACACGCTTGAAACATGCAAATGCTCCATGCCCACGTCTTTCATACC
This sequence comes from Ampelocalamus luodianensis, assembly GCA_036346255.1. Taxonomy (NCBI): domain Eukaryota; kingdom Viridiplantae; phylum Streptophyta; class Magnoliopsida; order Poales; family Poaceae; genus Ampelocalamus; species Ampelocalamus luodianensis. The sequence continues at coordinate 25,652,253 of CM070636.1, read as the reverse complement.
CAAGAATTTAACATGTACATAACAACATGTAAGATTTAGCAACGCTCAGGGGAAACATTAACCATAGCTTGCATTCATCAAGATAAAAGGAAAACTCATTACGCTAACATTCGTGCAAGGCTACATCAAGCAATCACAACAATTTTATCATACAACCGAAAATACGCTTATAACCCGAATACTTGCCTTAACCGTGCGAGCGGTGGACGCAAAGAGGCGCTGCCCTGGGATCACGCTCCCACCTGAACATAAAGATAACCCAGACTAAGTCCAACATACTGGACCAAAAGCATAAGTACAACACAAACGAACTCGCTAAACTCCCAAGCGTTTTCCAATCTTCCAATTCCTAGCGATCGCTTTGGTGATCACTGCGGATAGTCAACTTCTAAAATACATAACTTTTCGCTCAGGGGTCCAAATAAGGTGTTCTCAGACTTTCTGGAAAGGTAATTAAATTACCTAAATAAACTTAGTTGGGGAGCCCTTTTGATTATGCCAACTACTACCTCTACCAAGCCAACCTACAGAGCAACAATTATCACGTCGGGTTCTCTGGACAGATCACTAAAACCATCATAACTTTTGCTACGAAAGTCCAAATCTTGCGTTCTTTATCTCTATCAAAAGGTATGGAAATTACCTACATTTTTTTGTCATATTGAGGTCCTCTGATTTCGACCTTAACTAGCAGATTCATCCCATTTTCTACAGACTGTTCTAAACTGACAGATTAACAGAGCAGCGATACTAAAAAATTCATAACATCCTGACCGTTAATCGGATTTGGGTGATCTTGGTGGCCACTGAAAGCTAAGAACAAAATCTACATATCTCTAGGAGACCAAACCTCCTAATTCGGCATCTAAACACATGAAACTGGCCGCGCAACGTTCTGGACAGAATTGCAACTTTAACAAACCGACTTCAATCTTTCCAAAACTACTCGATTTCGGATCTACGACTAAACACACAACAACAAACGAAGCTAGTTACCCTTGGCGCAGCTGAAGATCACGAACTCGGATGGGATCCCGCTTTCTTCTCTTCTTCCTTCTCTCCTTCTTCTTCCTTCTTCTTGGCCGCCACAAAGGGAGGAGGGGAAAAGAGGTGGAGATGCAATGGGGAGGAGGGGCTGCTACAGTGGCGGCGCTACAGTGCGTGCTACAGTAGCATGGCTGCCCCCCCTCTACTTGGATGGTTGCCCTAATGGGCCAAGGTGTTGTGGGCTTTCAGCCCACAGCCCAAGTTTTCCGAATTACGCAAAAATCCCCCTGAACTTCTGTTAAAACCACTCCCTCTATTCAATTATCCTCCCTACAATCTTTCTTTTCATTTAAATAAATATTTGGAGTGTTACATTCTACCGCCCTTAAATGGAATTCGACCCCGAATTCTAACCACGCTCTACACCAAAGAACAATCACAACTAGAATTTACCAACAATACCACACACCTGCTGTGAACAATTCTGGATATTGCTCGCATATGCGAGACTTCAATTCCCAAATTGTTTTCCTCTCGGACTTTTGGGACTAACGCACCTTGATACAACTAATGTATTATACCTCATCACTGCATCGACCTAACCGTAATCACTCAACGGACATGACTCGAAGATGCGGTATTACTCATCGGTCAATGACTCTTATGAAACCTCACACTCCAAATGCCTCAAGCATTATATCAACACCGGGTCATACAAAACGTTATATACCGCGCTCTAGGACTCGAGACAATTCTAGCGAATTGCTATCTTCCAAAATCCCTGCAACTTCCAGAACAAGCCAAATATACTCTAAGCTATCATTCCCTTTGGGGACCAAACCACGTAACTTCAACATAAACATATGTAACTCTTGTTTCATCTCTCAGTCGACCTCTTCATCCTAGTAAGGAGAACCTTTGTTAAGCAGGGACGCGCAACACAACTTATTTTAAACAAACTTTAATAATCAGAGCTCAACAGAAAACAAAAAATTCACAATGCCACCCACTATTAACCAACTTTCCTCTAAAAACACTCAAATCCAAAATTGAAGATTCATCATGAAAATCTTTTCACATTCCAATTAGGCAGTTTGCAAATAAACACCACATAAGTCAAAAGAGGAATTGTTGGAATGCCCAAATCAAACACTTCATTTATTTTCCTGATCGGGAAGGAACCGCCTTGCCGACATAGGGTCAACTCAAACTGTAAGTGTTCTCCGTCATAAAAACCCAACTCCAACAAGAACCAATAGAACACTTCTCTACTGGAGAAAACATTCTTTTCTGAGATGTCCTTTAAGAAATAAACATTCTCCAAAATCTTGGATTTCCAAATCATCAAACTTACTCCTTCCTCTTAACCGACAACCCCAAAATGATCCTCAAACCGAAAGAACAACCACACTTATCTAGGGGGACTCTATTAATCCACACAAGGATTCTCTAGTCCACTCCTATACCAAAGGAATTTTTTTTTGACAACTGGTTCCCAACACCTCAATAAAGATTTTTCACCCGCAACCACATCACCTCATTCTGTTAAAGATAATCAACTTGAAATTCTCAGCGCACATACTCATTTACTACACCCGAAGGATTCTATCAATGATCAATACTATTCGGAATCCACTTTTGTTCTTCTTCTTCTACACATAACATTGGGCCGCTGAGGTCCTAGCATAGAAAGGCAAGTCCAAATTTAACCTCCAAGTCTCCTATAATGAATTTCTGGTATGATTGATAGGAAATCCTCAAATTCTTTTACTAACTTTTCACACAGCTCAACAATAACCTCAGTCATTAATATCAATATTCCTCACTAACCAAGTAACCGCCCAAGGCGTTTCATTTCACCAATCTTTGACCTTCACTCAACCACACCAATTAATTTTCAGCTACATGACCACAATATACTCATTCGCAATACCCTCACTAATTGATCAAGATTCAAACATACTCAATCACTAACATTAATAAATAAATATATTCTTTGACCAAGATATCCTTAGAGATAATCTAACTCCCATAGGGTTACTCACCGAGGCCGAGTCATGCTTGACAATAGCTCAACAATCCCTGCTATCCCATTAATTAACACGACGATTATAATTTTTTTCCACATCGCTACTCTCATTAAGCCACACCATCATAATTCTTCTACACAATCTTACCGAGTACCCAATTGCGATACTCTAATAAATTTGGTCAAGATTTTCATACTTTCTAATTCTAATGTTCTGTCAAAATGAACAAAAGATCTTGGACCACATCCCTTTATAGGTTCTACTAGTTGCGACACGTAATAAGTTAGCTCCAAAGACAAACATTCTATTTAAATCGAACTCTCTCCAAGGATTAATCTAATAAATCAATTTACTCAATGCCTCTCAAACAACTTGACACATAAAGGTTCACAAAATCATCTACTAGACCACCACTATCTAGTTGCCAATTCACAACGAAGGGACTTTACAATACTGATTCGGTTAACCCTTTCATAGAAAAAGAGGCAAACATAAATCATTTTCAGCATATAGGAAAACGTTACCACTTACAATAGTTACAAGTTCAAGAGAAACAATCAAATAGAAAAGATCTTAAAAACAAAAGAGTGATCATAGTTGAGGGCACACGTTCCACAAGCAAAGTGTATCAAACCTCAAACGAGAATAAAACATTGGTTTTGGGATTCAGAAACTCATGGGCAAACAAAAGCTTAGGCAAGAATCGATAAACCGCAAGTTACAAAGCTTGACTTCAAATTGAAATACTCCTACTTCACTATTTCCTTTAACAAAGAAAACGACTTCCGTTAGTTACAAAGATCACCATGCCAACACTAACAAGAAGAGATTTCAAGTCCACAACACATAAACTACTTAGGAACCGATAAAACCTCTCAGCACGTCACTTTGTTCAAAACAATTTCAGCTACCACATCAACATGAGGTCTGAAAGATTACAAACGCGTGACTAGAAGCATTTTCATTTAATCAATGTCAGACGAGCGATCCAATTCCTTATACCAAACATTCAATAGTATCATCATAATCCCTTACTGACAATCTCACTAACAAAGAAATAATACACTCCTAGCGAGAATCATCATAGCCTCTTATCCCATCATAAATCTCTCCAAAAGAAACACCCTTCAACTATCATTGACAATTGACAATTGTCTCTATCACGTATACAAAATAGGGTCCTACTGCTATTTATAGTCATATAACCATTTATAAACACAGAGTCAACATTCCATTTTATGCTCAGAGTTTAATTAAGGATTTAATAACATCATCTCCTTTAAACACCGGGTTTTGCAAGGTACTACCTCAACATTCATCTAACTGATATACATGTTTCAATCTAGCAATTTAGTATAATCATCAAGTTGTCACTTATGAAAATTATGGATTGATATATCGTAAGTCATTGTTCAATCACATCCTTAAACATGACCATCACTAATAGGTAGATTAATCCATTGGAACACATTACTCCAAATTATCCAATAAATTTACCAAATTCCACAATCCTATGATCAAACCAAATCATTAATATCTCACACTTCTTAATATAATTGTGGATTCCTAGTATGTATAGTCATACCATTAAACAAGTTCATCATGTAACTACTTCATGACAACATCAAATCTTTCACTTCACTTCCAAGGATCTTGGTTAAGATCGACACGCATCAAACTACGCACCCAACTTGATAACTCATACATTATCAATTTATCTTTTATGCGTGGAACCTCTCACATAACACAACAAATATTTCAAAATAGTTTTTGATATTTTCTTTCTCAAAGAGGATGCACGAAATTTCAACATTCCAACTACTCCAAAAGAAGTGCATAAAGTCGAAACATACTTCAATGGAGTTGGTAAATGATATCTTCCATCATAAAAACTCTAAGCGAATAAATGGGTCAAGTTTGCCAACAAGAAGGTAGAACTCTCTGAAGAGGAACAATATTGCCAATGACAACGTTTACAAGTAGCAAGAATAGCTCAAGAGTCGAAAAGATAATATTTGCTCAGAAACAAATACAAACCAATTGAAACCCATCGATCGCATTGCAACCACTATCCAAAGAAGGTTCATCAACGCAAGCGGCTCAATAGTTCAAAAACAAAGTTCATTTTAAGATTCAAATTAAATAAATGGAAACAAATCGAGTGGAATAAGAACTACTAACCCCAAGAGAAATTTATCAAGCCCAACTGGACAAGAGTTAACCAAATTCAAATTCAAGGAAGAGAACAACTTCTAATGATACTCACTATCACGCTTGTACTAAGATATCCGAGGTAACCACTTCACTAATCTCTTACTACAAATAGTGGTGTAACTGGTAAAACCTGGCCACAACCACAACCTCTCAACATCTATTATCCTCACATATAACAATCATATAATCGTTAATAAGCAATCTTACTATATTCATATCAAGAATTATCAATGCGATATAATAGAACCATAGATGCAATGCAATAACCCAACCCCACCCTGTGCACCAAAGGTGTCAAACTTTTAAGTTGATTAGCCATTCGCAAATTTTTAATTAATCTAGTCACCACGGACCTACACCGCTCGATACCAAGCTGTAACACCCTACCGACATGAGCCGGAATGCTACTAAAATTAAATTAAACTAAACTAAACTAAGATCAATTACAAATTTTTGGCAAAACCTCCTTTGTATAGTCAGCTATACCGAGGTTCCAACAATTAATCATGGCATTTATCAATATCTTCATAATCGAGTTCTTTCAAGCATGCAGATAATCTCATAAACATAATCAAAATTTGCTATTCTCATTATTACGCTTAATCAAACTCAAAACATCCATAAGTAATTCTTAAGATTGAGTGGTAGTGCGTGCATCCAAACATCTACTCCCTCCCATGCATGCGGGTCTTGCCGATTGTACCTAAAACACATCAAAGCAAGAGTGAGCCCAAAGACTCAAGAAGTACCAACAAGGCTAAGCAAGTTATCATTCATAGCATCAATAATCCAAGATAATCACTGCACCAAAGTATAGCCTTCATGCTCATGTGAATGCAACCAATGCAATGCACCTTTTCAACTTTATCTCTCTTCGCATTTTACCGTAATGCGGGTACACAACCGTCGCCAGATACCCTTGCTCGTGCCCTCCGCACAGGGACCAAAAGCCTATACATCACATGTATAGGGACCTTTGCCCATCACTTTAATGATGGGGACCTCTTTATTCATAGCCCACATTCCACGAATGTGGGACCTCAAGCCCGCCATCTACATGACGGGACCTCAACTATATGTACTTGGTCACCACGTGACCAGGGCACTGTATGCTCTCAACATGCATATGCGCCATGATAACATATTCATAAGCAGGATTACATCATATTCTCATTATCATGTAAGCAACCTTACTTCGCTATCATATATCAAAAACATGCATACATGACCAAGTATCCAACACGTTTGAAACATGCAAATGCTCCATGCCCACGTCTTTCATACCCAAGAATTTAACATGTACATAACAACATGTAAGATTTAGCAACGCTCAGGGGAAACATTAACCATAGCTTGCATTCATCAAGATAAAAGGAAAACTCATTACGCTAACATTCGTGCAAGGCTACATCAAGCAATCACAACAATTTTATCATACAACCGAAAATACGCTATAACCCGAATACTTGCCTTAACCGTGCGAGAGCGGTGGACGCAAAGAGGGCGCTGCCCCTGGGATCACGCTCCCACCTGAACATAAAGATAACCCAGACTAAGTCCAACATACTGGACCAAAAGCATAAGTACAACACAAACGAACTCGCTAAACTCCCAAGTGTTTTCCAATCTTCCAATTCCTAGCGATCGCTTTGGTGATCACTGCGGATAGTCAACTTCTAAAATACATAACTTTCCGCTCAGGGGTCCAAATAAGGTGTTCTCAGACTTTCTGGAAAGGTAATTTAATTACCTAAATAAACTTAGTTGGGGAGCCCTTTTGATTATGCCAACTACTACCTCTACCAAGCCAACCTACAGAGCAACAATTATCACGTCGGGTTCTCTGGACAGATCACTAAAACCATCATAACTTTTGCTACGAAAGTCCAAATCTTGCGTTCTTTATCTCTATCAAAAGGTATGGAACTTACCTACATTTTTTTGTTATATTGAGGTCCTCTGATTTCGACCTTAACTAGCAGATGCATCCCATTTTTTACAGACTGTTCTAAACTGACAGATTAACAGAGCAGCGATACTAAAAAATTCATAACTTCCTGACCGTTAATCGGATTTGGGTGATCTTGGTGGCCACTGAAAGCTAAGAACAAAATCTACATATCTCTAGGAGACCAAACCTCCTAATTCGGCTTCTAAACACATGAAACTGGCCGCGCAACGTTCTGGACAGAATTGCAACTTTAACAGACCGACTTCAATCTTGCCAAAACTACTCGATTTCGGATCTACGACTAAACACACAACAACAAACGAAGCTAGTTACCCTTGGCGCAGCTGAAGATCACGAACTCCGGATGGGATCCCGCTTTCTTCTCTTCTTCCTTCTCTCCTTCTTCTTCCTTCTTCTTGGCCGGCCACAAAGGGGAGGGGAGGGGAAAAGAGGTGGAGATGCAATGGGGAGGGGAGGGGCTGCTACAGTGGCGGCGCTACAGTGCGTGCTACAGTAGCATGGCTGCCCCCCCTCTACTTGGATGGTTGCCCTAATGGGCCAAGGTGTTGTGGGCTTTCAGCCCACAGCCCAAGTTTTCCGAATTACGCAAAAATCCCCCTGAACTTCTGTTAAAACCACTCCCTCTATTCAATTATCCTCCCTACAATCTTTCTTTTCATTTAAATAAATATTTGGAGTGTTACAGTCTTCCTAGGTGCTTGAAGGGTAACGGGTGTCGATCTTCGTTGTTTGATTAGTAGTAGATGTGAATTCGGTTAGAATTGATTGGTTCGATTTGCTGCGGTTAGAGATTCAATTCTGTCCAGAAGGTTGTGCGACTGTTTTCGGGTTTTTAGAGGCCGAATTAGAGGTTTTCATCTCCTAGAGATATTTAGATGATGTTCTTAGCTTTCAGTGGCCGCCAAGATCACTTAATTCCGATATACGGATCAAAAGTTATGATAGTTTTCATCTCTGCTGTCCTTTACAGCTTCCTGCTAGATTGTAGTTCAATTCGAGTAAAGAATGTAATTTAAACGTTGGGTTTTTGGGGTATGTGCTGCGAGTAGTGTCTTGATGTCGTGGTTCTTATTGAGTAATCTAATGTTGTAGGAGGTGAGGCTTCGAGGTTAGGGCATCGTCTTTGCCTCCTAACGCATCGCAACACTAAAGGCAAGTACATGGTAGAGTGGTGAACAATAGATTGTTCGCCATTGTCATTGATATTACTTATCATGCTATTTATTATGCTTTTGTTAAGCTTATTCTTATACATGGTATTGACGACATGGATTGAATGAGATTACGATATTGCGTTAATGAGAATGAGATATTGTGTTAATGAGATGGATTATGTTGATGAATAATTAAAGATGTTGCATCATTTACATTCATCATGATAAGAATTGCACGAGCCAGGTCGGTGAGAAAGTCATGTAACTAGTCCGGTGAGGTCGGTGAGAAAGATACATGACTAGTCCGGAGTGCTCTAGATAAAATCCTACTTCGATGGGGACTTCACGGGAGTGAAGGATAGAGTGGTTCATCGACGGGTGAACACTCCACTATACCGGTATCAGCTGATGAGATGCATATGGGCATGAGCATGATGGTTCATTCGCATATATGAGTAAAATGTTAAATTGTGCGACTTTACCTATACGAATATGGCTTGTTCATTTGAATATGAGAATGGCATTCAATAGATAGATGATGATGATGATAGTCTTGATTATGGTTGACAAATTGTTGTTTATGGCTTTATTATGTGTTTCTTTGAGTCCCGACTCATTCTTGCTCTATCGTTGTTTTTAGGTGACCGTTGGTGACGTTCCACTCGGGAAGGGCTAGCACACTTGGAATCACAAACTACACCCAATTACTTGATTCATTGCACATGAGATATTTTTGTTTTAGCATGATGACTTATATTTAGGACATGATGGTGTTGAATAACCTTAGATGATAAGTTAGAGTTGATTATTCATCCAATAGACTTAATCGATTGGTTTGCGTTAATCTTGGTTTATTATCTTGTTATGCGTCTAGGAGTAAATTATCTTTGGTTGTCATATCATTATGCTTATATTATTATGACCCGTGGACGGGTTTTATTGTGATACGCTTGCTGTAATTTATTATAAAATGATGTTAAAATTGATAGTTAGTGTAGTTAGTGGCATTCCGAGCTTAGGGTTGGGCCGGGGTGTTACATCCCCACTGTGACTGATGTCCACATCCTCCCCAAGATCCGGAGGCACCAGAGAGGGTGGAGGTATTCCTCACAATAACCTCCAAGATCTGTGTCTGATCCATACGGTTTCACTCGATCTGAGCGAGAACCTCAGCTATGGTCGAAGGAGGTGGGAGCTCCTCCTCATGACCAGCTGGCTGATTCTGACCGCTGCGAGTCCTTCTAGCCATCGTGTTCCACTGAGATAAGTTAGCAACAACCCTGGAACTGAAGGCAAGGAATCAATCAACTCACTGAGATATGAACTCAAAAGGCCCAAAATCAATCACAAAATCAGCACAAGACCTTAAGTCACAAGACCAACTTCCGGTACTACTAACTCGTATGGAAAGAACGAGTAATCGGTTGAGGAAGGTAAATTTCAGAACACATCTCTAGACCTTAACATAGCTAAAGAGCAGGGTAAAACCGCCAAATGGAGTGTTAGATACTTAGCTAACTCATATCACTTCTTACCATTTTTTCCCACAAGTTTTGGTTGAATTAACCTCTCATTTTCAGCTCTATTAACTAATCAACAGCTTGCTGTTCCAAAACTGATGCTTGCTGTCCAGATTTTGTCTCCCACCTTCCAGCCGAAATCCCCTGCTCCAGATGCTTCCAACTTCATCAAGAGACAGCCAACACTCCAATTTCTAACTCTCATTAGTTTTCCCAAAACCACAAATAATCGATAACAACTATCTTTTTGGAAAGGGAAGAGGGAAAACAATTTTCTAAATTCAATCAAGAGTAAGGTGAGATGAGCAATCTAAAGATAGGTAAGGAGTAAAACCTGAGAACTTACTTAAGTTTTCATAATCCCCTGATAGTTTTGAAACTAAGTTTTTCAAAACATCCTAAAGGCGACCAAGCTAGGGGCTCCTACGGTCAGTATGGCTCTGATACCAACTTTGTGAGGACCCGGGGTATTTAACCCATAATACTTAACCTCAAAATGGTTCTAGTATTACACATGATAGCAATGTATACGTAGAATTTGCAAACAACATATTAGACTTTGAAAATAATAGGAGCAATATGATCAAATGATGCTACATCTGCTTGCCTTGCTGAAGATCACAATCTTGTTGCTGAGGATCACTCGCGGGTTCAATAAATTCTTCAGAACCTATCGTAAGAACGCGAAAATCCAATAAGAACAAAGAACATCGAAAGAAACTCAAAAACCAAAGTCATCCAAATTCCATGAAATTTACACAGCAGCAAGGTCCTGATTTGAAATGAATTTAGCAATAAAAATCATTCAATTTGGACTAAGTATGCAAAAGTTATGACCTAAACACTTTCCTTCAGCTAGACAATTCAATTTAATTAATTTTGAGTACTATTTATAGCACAATTTTTCAGAAAGTTCTAGAACCTGAAATTTTTATGGTAGGTAGAACATGGCATTCTAAGAACAGTAGAATTGGATTTACTCCATTTGGAGTTAAAATGAATTACTTATGATTTTTCTAAGTTGTGAAACTAAGGAATATCATTTCTCTAAGGCATAGACATGAACAAAACCTATTATACATTAACGTACATTATCAGAGGAATTTACCAATTTTTATTTTGCTCAATTTGGAGTTACAGGGAATTACTTGTGTCTTTTACAAATTTTAAATAATTTTTAAAGCACAAATAAAGCTAATCAGAAATTAAATCTATTAACAAATTTTTCTAGAGCAAAAATAAGCCAACAAATATTTTTAGATTCAAGCTTAGCTAAAATCAGAATTAAAAAAATTTGAATCACCTGAAAAGGAATTAAAAAAAATTAGTTATGCTATTTTGAAGTTTAATACAATTTTCAGTTGATAAATAAAAGCTTACCAGAGTTAAATCAAACTTACCAAAAAGTAAACGACGTGGACAAACATGGGCCGTTGATCTAGAATCACACGGCCCACACGCACTGAGTTCAGCACACGCGCACACAGCCCACGAAAGCCCACCGTTGGATCAAGATCCAACGGTCGACAACAATCGGGGCGTTCGGAGGTTCGAACGTCCCAACCAACCTCGACCGCTGATCTAAAGATGGAGGGCTGATATTGAAGGGACATTCGGAAGTCCGAATGCACTCGCCACCTCAGCCGCAGATCGCGAGATGGACGGCACACGCTGACTAGGGCCGAAAGGGTGGTCCGAACGTTCCAAGGATCTGAGCCGCAGATCACAAAACAAATGGTCCGAGATCGACAAAGTGTTGCACACTACACACGTGAGTTTTAAGTGCACAGAGAGGGTCAAGTGTGCGGGCCCACAAGTTAGTGACACAGAGGGCTATTTAGGACAGCCATTAATCGCCAAAGCAATGATTATCAATGATTAGCACTAATGACTGGATCTGTGTCCTAAATGACAACAGCAGAGGGAGACTCCCATCCGACAAAAACCCGAGTGCAAAAGGAAGCTCATTGCCGGCGGCTCCAGCCACCGCGACGGCAACTAAAGGCAAAAATGGAAACGCAATAACCTTGCGCACCCACTAGAGGTAATGTAGACGGCGACGACGGCCTAAAATGTCGGCGAGCTGGAGACAAACGACGGTGACCAAAACGGTCGAAAACGAAAATAGCTAAAAAGCTCCGCATTGTCCAAAGAAGCGGGTGCCACAACATCTAAGGACTAATAAGAAGCTATCTTAGCCAAGGAGAGCTTCAAAGATGGCCGGAGAAGCTTTGACGATGGAGGACCGCGCCGGAGTTGGGGAAGAAGACGACGAAAACACGGCCTGAGCAAAACGACGACCACAGGGTGGTCTAGAGAGCTTCATTAGGGCCCACAGCAGGTCTATGAGCAAGTAGTTTGGCAAAAGAAGCACTTACTGGAGTTGGAGAAGAAAGGGGATGATTTCGGCCGAAAAGATCCCAACTTAAAATTAGGTGATTCCTGTGAATGAAACCCAAAATTAAGTTAAGGGAAATGATTAGAGTATTAAGGAGCTCAAAAGGGTACAAGAAGAAGGGAGAAAGAATCACTGGGGCACCAAAACCACCAACAGAGCTCCACGGCCTCTAATGGCGATTTGGGAATTTCTGTAGTTTTGAGCTCCAAGAACAAGGAAGGAGCTATGGGTGTCGTAAAGGAATACAAGTATGAGCTTTGGAGGCTTTATATAGCTGGAGGGCATCTGGTTGGGCTAGGGTACGCTCCAAGGATGAGCTCGGTTCATGGCTCTGCTATGGACGAGCTGAAATGATGGGAGCAGCTCAGAGCACGACTTCGGGGCCGAAAGCACTAGCATGCATTAAATGAGGGCTAAAGAGCCATTGACAAGGAAAACGGATGTAACATCCCAATTTTGGGCTTGTGTTTCAAATGTAAGAAAATCAGTAGAAATTAAAACTTTTTCTTACATCATGTATTTCCTGTTGTGCCAAACAATTCTTGTACAAGGGAATATGGAAGTACATTGTCACAAGTCCTTTTGATCCAAATCTTGGCTTTCCAAAAACAATCTTGTCAAATCTTATGATCATCCTCTGGAAATATTTTTCCTAAGTCTCTGTGATGGCATGTGACCCCTCTGAAAAATTTCACAATTTTTAGAAATTGTTTGAATATTTTTAGAGGCAGTCAAACCTGTTTGACTCTTAGTCAAACATTAAAACAGAGCCTTGCAGAATTTTTGGAGATTTATTCACAGTATAAAAACCTCTGAAAATTTTACACAAGGTTGATAATTGAGTTAGCACGCTCCTGTAAAAATTTCATAATTTTTGGAGTTAATTTGCTACCTCAAAGAAATCCTTCAAGGTCTCTGTTCTAATTTTAAAGTCAAACGTGGTTTTACTGTTACTTGGGTTCGAGTCAGACTCGGGCTCGAGCCATTTGATTCGGTCCATCAACTAAACGCACCGAGCCACTCTTAAAACGCGCAATCGATCTCGACCGTTGATCGAAATCGCGCGTTCGCGCGCTGTAAGACTTCGGACCTTCCGTTGCAAGATTGATTGTCGATCGTTAGATTCCCATCCAACCATTGAGATCTCCGAACCCTTCGGACCATCCGGTTGCATTTTTGAATCGAGCCGTTGGATTAAGATCCAACGCTCGCACTCTTCGTTGTAAATAAGAGTTTGCGACGTGGAGCAATCTGAGCCGCTCGTTTCTAATCATAGGGCTCGCAACCTCCCGTTGTGTTTTAAAGCCCGTAGGCGTGGCACTATCTCACCGCTCGTGTCTCATCCAACGGTTGAGAATCGCCCGAGCTTTTTGCGCTGGTCATCTTCAACCTCCCGCCGTGCGAAAACAGGCAAGGCATGGGGTGTCGTTTCATGCTTCCACGCCGCCCTAGTCAACAGTGGAGGTCGTGGGAGACATGATCGCCATGCCATGCCCTATTTCACCGCCTATCGTCTTTTTCCTTGTCGTAGTGCGTGGTGCTTTGTGTTTTGCCGCCGAGAGAGGAGTGGTGCAAACCCTAACCCTTTCATGGCCTTATAAGCACCCAAATGCCTTCCCGAGTTTCTTTAGACCACCACCAAGCCTCACTCACAAAGATTGGAGCTTAATACCTCAAAAATGGCAAATCGCCATTGTTGACCCGTGGAGCTCCATCGGTGTTCTTGGTGTTCCGGTGGTCCTCCTTCATGTTTCTTTGCCCTAACATTATCCCTTTATTATCTTGAACATTTCCTCACTTAATTTTGGATTTGATTCTCGTGAATTGTCCAATTTGGGGTTTGTTCAAATTCGGTCGAATTGGTCATCTTCTTCCTCATTTCGGTGAGTGCTCCATTTTCCAATTGCTCGCTCATGTAGCTTCGTGAATCATTATGAAGCCATTCGATGCCTTGGTATCACTCATTTGGCTGTGGTGTCGTTTTCAATCGTTCTTCTCCAAGTCCGGCGAACCTTCACCGTGATCAAGCATCTCCGGCCATCTTTGAAGCTTCTCGTCCCTAAGGTAGCTTCTTATTAGTCCTTAGAAGCTTTGACACCCGCTTCCTTGGACCGCAATGAGCTTTCGCTATTTTCATGTTTAGCGTTGAAGCTCCTGTTTTCATTTTCCGCTAGCCGGCGTTTCGATCCTCGCGCGGCGAATGCTACCATTAGGTTCGTGGCCGCTATTGCGAATCCATTTTGGGTCTTGTTCACCGCCGCGCGTTGTCGCCGGCGATTAGCCGTCATAGACGATCGGGACTTTGCCGCAGAGCTCTCGTTGCCACCATTAGGACACATTAATTACCAATCATTAGTTATTAATTGGGTCTTAATCATTATTATTGAGCCAGCGACCAAAGGCCCAATATCCTTAAATCAATCTTCCGTTCACTCCGCATCGTTCCGACATCATTAATGTCTAATCATTGCTTAATTAAATGAGTCGGCATTTAATCGTTTCGAATTAACCTCTCGGCCGATGGTGGGCCCGAGGGATTAAAATCAAATTCCGTAGTCTTTAGTGTCTAGTTAATGATCATCATTAGTGGCATTAATTCGCCCTAGCCGCCCTCTCGGCCGCCGCCACGTGGGCCCAGTGCATCGCGCACGTGGGTTAAACCAGCGCATGTGTGCCTCAGGTCGCCGATGGTCCCCACGTGTCATCCATCTTTTGAACTCGATCTTTAGCCACCGTCGATCCCTTGATCAACGGCCTAGATCGTGAGGGCATTCGGACCCTCCGGATGCCTTGATCATTCTTGGCCGCCGATCTTGCGATCAATGGTCGAGATCGTGAGTGCATCGGACAATCCGGTTGTTGGTGCGCTCGACCGCCCATCCGCCGACCGCGGTGGGATTGGCCCAAGCAACCGCACCGTCCGGCTGCATACACTCGTATGAGCCGTTGGATCTTGATCCAACGGTGGGTTTCTAGTGGCTTTGCAAGCGCGCGCTGCTTTCGCGCGCGTGAGCCGAGGATGTTAGATCAAGGGTTGGGGTTGTCCACGCCATTTTCTTTTTATTGGGTTGTTCTGTATTTCGTAAGCATTTGTTTATCAACCAAAATGATATAAAAACTTTAGAAACTCACAACTAATTCATTCTAATCGCTTTTGGTTAATTCCAATCGTAATAAATTATGTTATTACTTTAGCTTATTATAAAAATGGATTTAAGCACGCCCAAGAGTGTAAAATTGTATAACTAGGAATAACTTGGTTTCGTCATTTTGAATATTCCAAAATGAATAAAACTTTAGAAAATGCATATCTTGCTCTGTGTATGTCCAAAATGAATGATTCCAACTTTGATAAATTTGTTATTAACCCAATGATAATATAAAAATGATGGTAGGTCCAAGATTGTAATGAAACCTTGATTAATGATTTAGTACCTATTTTCAAAGATTTAGAAAATTCGAAGACTTATAAAATGCACAAGTAATTCTCTGTAAATGCAAAATATATATGATAAATTCTAGAGAACCCTCTGTTGGTATACTTCATCAGTAAAATTAGTTTTGAACATATTTATGCTCCCGAAAGTGCATTATGCTAATTTTGCATCTTAGAAAAATCATAACTAAATCATTTTAACTCCAAATGACCTGAAATTTTATATGGGTTACCTCTATACCAATGAGTAGCTACCATAAAAATTTCAGCTTAAAAATCTTTCTAGAAAATGTTTTTTGCTACAGTGCTAATTATGGCCGAAAATGTGTTTTTAGATAATTTCTTTTGCACCACAAATCCAAATTAGGTTTTTCCAGTTTCTATGTCTTGGCATATTCGTATTTCACCTTGTGTATAAGTTTCGTCGCATTTGGTCAATTTTTGCTTGATCTTTTGTTAAGTGTTGCTAGTCTTATTGGTTGTTCTTGGTTCTTTTTGCCTTTCGCTTAGGGTTCGACATTTGCGGTAACCCGAGAACGATCCTCCGCAACAAATTGAGCAACAGCAAGAAGGCAAGCGATTTGATCATGTTAATCCCAGTATTTTAAGTAATTATGTTGATTACAAATTCTATGTATGCATTGCTACTTTGTTTTAATAGTTGGCCTAGTAGATGCATTCCTTAGCAAATGATTATCCTCTACTACCATGAGCCTAGGTTACTTGTCTGTGATTTAGAGTTCGTGGATGGGCTCTTATCACTTAGTAGTTGCGAATTAATTGCTTAGTTGTGAGGACCCGGTTTATTCGGCCTGCATCGTTTAACTTCACCACTTGGTCCTAACAAGACCAACCAAATAAACTAAGCCTCGAGATATGTATACTTCCTAAATGCAGATACACACCTGTTACAAAATCATGCATCAATTCCATTCATACACATAGAGCCAAGCAAAAAGCAACAATCGAAAGACATAGATACTTTAAATAGAGTTATTACAAAAGAGAGGCCGACTGCCAAAAGACATACAAATAGATAAATACACAATGAAGCAAAATGGTCATAAGATGGCAATAGCAGAAGCCAATCGGTGTGCCTTTACCCACAAGGCAACCAACCGGACCGCCAAGCTAATCGTCCCCAAACAGCAAGAACACGACTCACAAAAGTGAGGCCCTTGGGGCTCACCTTCTTCCTCTGCAACAATTAATATTAAGCAAAGCGATGAGTACAAAACTTGTTTTTGTACTCGCAAGACCGACGTGTGAGATAACGAACTATAATTAACTACATGCAAGCTTTATTTAAGTGGATGAGGCTTTGGACTTATTTTCAAGATAAAGCAAGTTTTCATTTGCAATAAGGTAATAGATTCAAAGCAAGTTTGCAATTAACTTTTAGTGTTCAAATAAAGAGAGACAATAATAACATAGATAGAGAACAACACCAACCTAGAAGTGACTAACCCATAGTCACCACAACAATAGCATGAAGTACCCTTCATACCACCCATGTCAAGTTTAAGTTTTAAAAGGTTGTAGTCTAGTTCTTGTGGGAAATAACCAAGCGTGTCCATAACCTAGGACGAGGTTATTCGAATAGTTTTAACCCTGCGGGGTGTACCAATGTACCCACACGATAGACCGCCTTTCCACCACCACTGTTAGCACACTTCCTTTGGTATGCGTGCATGGCTAAGTCTAACAAGACGCTTTCCAATGGACGATGCTAATTAAGAGCCGCAACCCACGGAGAAAGACACATTAGACAGCCTAACCGGTCCGCTAATGCTCCCCTCCAACACCACAAACACACACACACAGGAACACACCCACCGACCAGCTCATAATTAACACCTCCCAAAGTACTTAGTCAAGAGAGGTTCCATATCCCCCTCGTGTGGTTAGCACGCAATAATTGCTTGGATCAATGGCACAAGTAACTCGGTCCTTAGGGACTTAGGCACCATTCCGCCACACCCAACAGATCACCCAACATACCATTGTGCCCAAGCCAAGATATAATTTTTGTTTTCAGTTTTTGATTTGCAAAATGGTAAAACACAAGGGTTGGACATAATGGAATAATATAAGTATTTGTGTGATCAAGATCACCGACTAAGTCGATGATCGCCCAATACTACCGATGCTAGGCATGGCTAAGCAATATTTATTCGAATCTACTAAGTGACAAGAGCTCATCCAACGAACTCTAATCACAAAGAAATAACCTAGGCTCGGGTAGTAGAGGATAATTATTTACCTACAGATTATGCAACTAGAGGTCTAACTAATCAATTTAACAACAAAATAGCAATGCATACATAGAAGTTAAACAAAATAGTAGACTTTAAAAGTAATGGGATTATGGAAATGATCAAACTGCTTGCTCGCTTGTCGTTGCTCAATTTGTTGCGGAGGGTCGTTTGGGATTACCGCAAATATCGAATCCTAAGCGAAAGAGCGAAAACAACCAATAAGACGAGCAACACTTAAACAAAAGAGCAAGCAAAATTATCCAAATGTGACGAAACTTATACACAAGGTAAAATACGAACATACCTAGACATAGAAACTGGAAAACTTAATTTGGATTTGTGGTGCAAAAGATATTCTCTAAAAACCTAATTTCGCCATAATTAGCACTGTAGCAAAAATATTTTCTAGAAAGATTTTGAAGCTGAAACTTTTATGGTAGCTACCTACTGGTATAGTGGTAACCCATATAAAATTTCAGGTCATTTGGAGTTAAAATGATTTAGTTATGATTTTTCTAAGTTTTAAATCTAAGACATGATTAATTTCAGATTAAAGACTACTGCAAAACCTATACTAAGCTAAAGTACTTTAACAGATGCATTTATAGAACTTTAGTTTGTTAAATTTGGAGCTACAGAGAAAAAGTTATGCAATTTTGAAGTTTAAAACAATTAATATGTGCAAATAAAAGCTTCTGACTAAACTGAAAACCCATAAAATCGGGAGGTCGTGGGCCGTTGATCAAAGATCGCACGCTCACGATCTCGATGCTAAACCCGCACGAGCCCCGGGCGCAAAGACCTTGCCGCGCTAGAGAGGTCTTAGCCGTTGATATTGAATCCAACGGCCCGACCATCGGATGCACAACACCGCGAAGGAGGTCCTCGCGCACTAGGGAGGTCGTGGACGCCGACCGATCTCGCGCCCCGAGCTCCACGAGGAGGTCCTACGGCTAACTCGCTAAGGGAAGGTCCGGACGGTTAAGATTTCAGAGGAGGTCTTAACGGTCCAGATCCGATCGGAGGAGAGGATCTAAGCGGTGAGCTTAACAATGGAGGTCTTGACGGTTAGGATCTCACCGAGGAGGTCCTAACGCCGAGATGTCCTCTGGGAGGTCCTCCAACACAGTGCTATATAGAGAGAGAGATCCGGATGGCTCGGATCTCCATGGGAGAGGTCCTGAGTGGTCCGGATCTAGGCGGGAGGTCCTCATGGTTAAGACCAAAGACGAGGAGGTCTCGAGGTTCTCTTTACAAAGAGACCAAGGGGTGGTCTTTTGTAAAGAGGACCCCGGGTGGCTTTGAAGGTTTTCTTTACAAAAGACCGGGGTGGTCTTTTGCAAAAGAGGACCTTGGTGGGGTGGCTCAGGTAGTTTTTAGAAAACGACTAAGGAAGGACCTTTGCAAGGAGGACCCCAAGGAGGTCCGAGAGGGCGGTTTTGACAAAACGATCGGGTGACCTCTTCGCACGAGGACCTCAAGGAGGTCTTTTGCAAAGAGGACCCCAAGGAGGAGGGTGATCCTAGCGGTGGGATTTAACCTACTGAGGTCTTTAATGGCCGTGATTCTATATGGTGGGAGGTCCAGAGACTTAGGATTTTTCTGAAAAGATCCTAAGGCCCAGATCTGAACTTGGAGAGGTCGGGACGGCTAAGATTAGCCCGAGGAGGTCCTAGAGTGGTTTTAATGGTGCAGATCTCTAGACAGTGGCGGCTAAGACACTTAATGCATCTAATGATTGACCATAAATGAATCTAACGGAACACTTAATGACTAAGGCCCCGCCTACACGATGCTGACTCCACGGCACAAATTAGGACACAATTAATGCACCAATGATGAGCAATGATTTGAGCATTAAAGTGGTCCTAAGAAGATGACGAAAATGGGAGGTTTTGAACCGACAAAACCCGAAGGTGCCGCAAGCTTGCCGCGGCGATGTGGACCTCGTCGGCGGAAACCAAAGGCACGAATGAGCTCCAAATAGGACGGAGAACCTAAGGGTGCCAAAGCTACACCGAAGCACCACCAACCGGCGGCTAACCGGAGATAACCGCGGGGACCAATGCGCCAAAAACGAAACCGAAGAGGTCTAATGGGATCGGGTTTTGGAATCAAGTACTCACCGGGATTGAAGGAGAACCGGAGTGGTCGCGTAGCTCGGTGACGGTGGAGGTCGCCGGAGATGAAGAAGACGGCTCCCGCCACGAACAAGAAGCGCCCACCTTGTCAACCTCTCGTGAAGGTCAAACAAAGCGAGTTAGGGAGGCTTGAGGTGACCAAGGGAACAAGATGATCGCCACTATTGCAATGTTGAACCACTTTGAAGCTCTGAGGTCGCCGGAGAGCTCCAATGTCCGCAATGGTGGCAATGGCTTTCGGTGTTTGAGCACAAGAGAACCGAGATGAGCTAGGTGCAAGAGAGTGACTAAAGGAACTATGAGAGGAAGCTTGAGCTTCAAATATAGCCAGTGGGAAGGATGGCAAAGTCACCGGTGCACCGAGCCCAAGTACACTAAACCGATGGGAGTAGGTTGTCGTGAGACTTTTGAGCAAAAGGTGCCGCAGACATTTAATGTTGGCAAAGACATAGCCGCTTGTCACCCTAAAGTTGACAAGGCACCGCTCTCTCGCCATGCACAAAATTTGATAACGCCTGTGCCCACCCGACATGGTGAGAGGACCGGTCAAGGAGCTCAACGGCTAAAATCCGCACCGAGCCCCACTAGGGAGGTCGTGAGTCGTTGGATTGAAATCCAAGGGCTCGGATCTTGAGCCAAGTATTAGAGGTCCTAACACTTAGGGAGGTCCGAGCCACGATCTCAAGAGAGATGGCCCACGATCACCCAAGCGCTAGGGGTGGTCGTGGAGGTCCGAGGAGGTCGCCTGGTGGTCTTTGCAAAGGTGCAAAGGAGGTCCCGGGAGGTCCTCGAGGTTTGTCTTTGTAAACGAACAGAGGAAGTCGTGGGGTGGAGGTCCTTACAAAGACCCGAGGAGGTCTTGAGCGCCGGATTTAAAATCCAACGCCCGCACCACTGTGTCCAAATGCCCGAGCCCGACACGGCTCAAGCGGCCCGTGCGACCAAGACCGGAGGTCGACACGGGTTTAGGGTTTAAATTGGAACTGGGATCTTGAAGGGACTTTTAGAGCTAGCAAACTAGCTCCAAATTCTATGAAATCTTGACAAGAGCTTGTCGACCTCGAGTTGGACCTTGTATAAAATTTTTAGGAGTTTTGTGCTGAGCATTTTCTCCGTAAATTATACAATGCTTTGAGCTAGGGTTTGACTATGAGTCAAGCAAGTTTGACTGACCCATAAAACTATTCAATCAATTTCAAAAGTGTGAAATTTTTCAGAGGGTCACATATCAACCCAAGAACTTAGGAAAATATTTCCTAGGAGATGATCAAATGACTTGTGACTTAGTATTCCCATACTGCATAATAATTGTTTAGTACACACAGAAAATACATGATGTAAGAAAAAGTTTTAATTTCTACTCATTTTCTTACATTTGAAACACAAGTACGAATTTGGGATGTTACAAAACCTCCCCTTACAAAAATCTCGTCCCGAGATTTGTTTTACTCGAAAAGAAAGAGGGTGGTCCGCACGGAGGCGATCTTCTCGCTCCCAAGTAGCCTCATCCTCGGAATGGTTTGACCACCGAACTTTAAAGAACTTGATGGTCTTGTTCCTTGTTCTTCGCTCGGCCTCCTCGAGTATGCGAACAGGTGCTCGCGATAGGTCAAATCTCCCGAACATCCAAGGTTTCCAACGAGCTTCTCGTTGGAACACGGAGGCACTTCTTTAGCCGGGACACATGGAACACATCATGTACCCCGCAAGTGCAGCAGCAACTCCAACTTGTAGGCAACAGCTCCCTTCTTCTCGATAATACGGTAGGGGCGACATATCGAGGAGCTAACTTTCCTTGACACCAAAACGCGGTGACCTTTCGGAGGAGAAACCTTGAGATAAACGAAGTCATTGGGCTCAAAGCTCAACTCACGACGACGACGATCCGCATAGCTCTTCTCGCTCGGATTGAGCCATGCGCAGCGTCACGAATGAGTGGACTTGGCCTTCGCCTCGCACTGAGTCCGCCAAAGAAAGGTCTTTCACCGGTCTCGCACCAGTTCAACGGGTTCTACACTTTCTCCCATATAAGGCCTCGAATGGTGCCATGCCGAGACCGGCTTGGAAACCGTTGTTGTAAGAAAACTCGGCGAATGGCAAGCACTTCTCCCGTGCTTCCCATAGGAAAGAACACAAGCTCGCAGACATGTCCTCCAAAACTTGGTTGACCCTCTCGGTCGACCATCCGCTTGGGGGTGATATGTCGTCTTCGAAGAAAGACGAGTTCCCATAGCTTCTTGCAAGCTATGCGAATCGAAGTGAAGATGGAACCACGATCGAAATGATCGTCTTCGCACCCATGCAAGCTCACTATCTGGCGAGATAGAGCTCCGCAAGGTGGTCGGTACGAATCTTGGTCTTGATGGAAGAAAGTGCGCCACTTTTGTCAACCGGTCAATGACAACCCAAATGGCATCATTGCCCGCGGTGACTGGGTAGGCGGTGATAAAATCCATCCCGACCGAATCCCACTTCCACTCCGAATGGGCAAGGGTGAAGCAATCCGGTGGGCCGATGCTCGGCCTTGACACGACGACACACGTCGCGACTCGACAACGAACCTCGCGATCTCCCTCTTCATTCGGGTCCACCAAAATCTCCGCGAAGATCCGGTACATCTTCGTGGCCCGGATGAATGGATAACGGAATCGTGGGCTTCGCGGAGGATCAAATTCCGCAACTCTATGTCCTTTGGAACCACGAGGCGTTGCGAACCTCAAGACACCAAGCTCATCTACGGAGAAGCACTTGGTGTTCCGTTCTTGACATTTTCCTTGATGCGGTTTACCCCAACATCCGATCACGAGCGGCACTGATCCGATCCACCAAGGTTGGTCTGTACAACCAAGGCGGCGAGGAACCATGCTCAACCAAACCTGTGTTGAGACGCTGAAACTCCTCTAGAAGAGGGGTCGATGCTCTGAAGCAACAATGCATTGCAATGCGCTTTGCGACTAAGCGCATCCGCAAGCGACATTGGCCTTGCCGGATGGTAGTGAATACCCATGTCATAGTCCTTGATCAACTCCAACCATCTCCTTTGCCGGAGGTTCAGATCTGGTTGGGTGAACAAATACTTTAAGCTTTTGTGATCCGAATACACTTCACAACGATTACCGATTAGGTAATGTCGCCAAATCTTAAGTGCATGGATCACAGCGGCTAACTCCAAGTCATGGGTAGGATAGTTGAGTTCATGAGGTCTCAATTGCCTTGATGCATAGGCAACTACCTTGCCTTCTTGCATAAGGACACAACCGAGGCCTCGACGAGAAGCGTCACAAAAGATATCAAGCCGACGGACATCGGGAGAACAAGAACAGAGCGGTGGTCAATCTCTTCTTAAGTGCTTGAAACGTCCCCGCAATCAGCGGACCACGAGAACTTCTTGTCCTTCTTGAGCAACTCCGTCATCGGCTTCGCTATCTTGGAGAAGTTCTCGATAAAGCGACGATAATATCCCGCTAACCCAAGAAAACTCCGAACTTCGGTGACCGAAGTGGGCTGACTCCAGGAAAGCACATCGCTGATCTTGCTAGGATCCACAGCTACGCCTCCTGCCGAAAGAATATGGCCTAAGAAGGCTACTTCCTTCAACCAGAACGCGCACTTGCTGAACTTCGCATATAACTTGTGCTCGCGAAGCTTGCCCAACACAAGCTTCAAATGCTCGGTGTGTTCCTCATCGCTCTTGGAGTAGATAAGAATATCATCGATGAAGACCACAACGAACCTATCCAAATACTCCATGAACACCGAATTCATGAGGTTCATGAACAAGGCTGGAGCATTGGTTAAGCCGAAAGACATGACGGTATACTCGCAAGCCATAACGAGTAGAAAAGCCGTCTTTGGAATATCCTCCGGTCGAATCCGAACCTGATGATATCCCACTCTCAGATCAATCTTGGAGAAAACTCGAGCTCCAGTTAATTGATCGAAGAGGTCATCTATACGGGGCAAAGGGTACTTGTTCTTTACCGTTACTTCATTAAGTGGACGGTAATCAACGACATGCGCAGCGCCTTGTCCTTTTCGGGACAAAGATTGCCGAGCATCCCCAAGGAGATGAGCTAGGCGGATGAAACCCTTCTCTTGAAGCTCACCTAGTTGCTTCTTCAACTCCACCAACTCAACTGGGTCCATTCGGTAAGGCCTCTTTGAAATCGGGCGATGCACGGAACCAACTCAATGACAAACTCGAGGTCTCGAATCGTGGCATCCCCGGAAGGTCGTCGGGAAGACATCAACAAAGTCACACACCACCGGGACTTCGCTAATATCTAGAGCGGCTTCGCTCAGCGCGAAGAGATGCGGATCCCGCAGCTTCGCGAAAGCGAACTCGCCGCCGTAAGGACTAGTGAGGTAGATGAGCCTCCTAGCGCAATCAATTTGTCCCATGTCCGAGACAACCAATCCATGCCTAGGATTACATCTAAGCTCGCGATCGAAGGAGGATAAGGTTTGCCAAGAATCCTACCCTTCTATCTCAACAGGACATCCCTACACTCGGACTCGGCTCTCAACTCCGAACCGGAGAGCGAATGAGCAGCGGGACCAACAATGGAGTAAAAAGAAGACCCCCACACAAAGAAAAGACTCGAAACAAACGAATGAGATGCGCTCAATCAAACAAAATCAGTAAAGGTGGAAAGAGTTAACCAAAGGGTACCCAACACGACGTCGGGTGCCTCTCGTGCCTCCTCCGCGAGATGAGGTTGACGCGCCACTACCCACGCCTTGGGTAGCGGGACAACCTTCGATCTGGGAAGAACCACCTCCCGCCGCGTCCTCCATTAGGACGAGGGGCCGCTCCAGTCCTGTTAGGGCAAGTATTGGCATAATGCCCCTTCTGGTTGCATGAAAAGCAAGTGACCCCGGCAGCCGGATTGCGGGGGCCACCCTGCTGGTTCGCAGGCGCACGTGACTGGGGCACGGCCTGCGGAGGGCGAGGAGCTGGTGCTGGCGGCCTCGGTGGTAGTGAAGCCACTGAACGGGCCCCTGGGGTAGGCCCGACACGAGGACGAGAGAGGCCGGCCTGTGCAGACCGCTGGGCCTCCCACTTGCGCTTGCGGGACTCGCCAGCCGCTTTCGCTTTGTGCTCAAGAACAATGGCCTTGTCCACCAAGGCACGGAAGTCGCAAAGTCCACAATGGAGAGCCTGTCTTGCGGCTCCTCGAGACAAACCCTCCATGAACTTCTCCCGCTGGCCTCATCGGTGGCCACCTCGGATGGAGCATAACGAGCCAAGTGGTTGAACTCGTACAGGTACTCCATCACTGACTTACGCCCTTGCTTGAGCGCGAGAAACTCCTTCTTCTTCGACTTCACCAAGCCGGCAGGATGTGAGCTCGACGAACGCCGTCCGAACTCATCCCAAGAGACAGTGTGGCGGCGGGCTGCATGGCCAAGAAGTTCTCCCACCAGAGAGTGCGCCTCAAGCCGATGGGAGGCAAAGAGTGCCCGTCTGGTCCAGCATCGAGCAACGCCGAGCTTACGCCAACTCGACGCAGCCAGTCATCTGCGCCCAATGGGTCCTCGGACACGAGTACGTGGGGTGAGAAAGAAGAAACTCGCAAGGCCCCCACGGATCGATGTCCACCCCCCTGCCCGGATCCTGAGGCACCGGAAAGGGCGGAGGTGTTGCGCGCAATAACATCCAGCAGGACCCTCCTGTCCTCTGAGCGGTTGCGCTCGATCTGGAGAAGGACCTCAGCCATGGTCGGAGGAGGCGGAAGCTCCTCATCCAAACCAGGCTGCTGACCACGGCCGCTACGAGTACCTCCAGCCATCCTGCTTTAAGAAACTTAGGTTAGAAACCAAAGCACTAACATTAGAAGTTGATGAAAGCGAGCGACTAACGATTAGGGAATGAGACATCACCCTAACCGAAAGCCAAAACAGCAAGTAACAACTTTAAATGTTTCCAAAGAAGCTCCAAAACAGCAAGGAAACTCCAAACCAAGCTCAACTTCTCAATGCCATTAACCCGTATTGAATGAACGAGTAATAGTGTGAGAAGATAAAAATTTCAGCTCACTACAACCAGCCTAACACTACTCAAGAACAAGGTTAAGGCGATAAAAATAACGTTAGATACTTAGCTAACTAGTATAACATCTTACCCTTTTATTCCCACAAGTTTTACTTGATTAACCTCTCATTTTCTACCCTGGTTAGAACCTCTGAGCTTGCTGTCCGGAAACTGAATGATCGCTGTCCAGATTTTGCATCTAAGCCTCCTAATTGAAATCTTCAACTTCGGAAGCTTCAAAACCTTGTAGAGGGCGGCTAACATTTCAATTTGCCAAGCTCATTGGTCCCAAAACCCAATTAATCGATAATGACTATCTTTTGAGAGAAGGAAAGGGGAAAACACTTTTTAAAACTCAAATTAGAGCAAGACGAGAGAAGAAAGCTAAGATAGGTAAGGAATAAAATCCGAGAACTTACTTAAGCTTTCACAAATCATTTGACCCTTTGAAAATAAGGTTTTCAAAATATCCTAAGGACGACCAAGCTTGGGTTACTACGGTCGGAATGGCTCTGATATTAGCCATGCTTAGCTTCGGTAGAAATGGGCGGTTATCGACTTGTCGGTAACCTTGATCACACAAAACTTATTATGATTATGATTTCCACCTTGTGCCATGTCTATTTATGAAAACTAAAAACTGCAAACAAAATGATTTAGACTTGGGCACAATGGTATGTTGGTGTGATTTTAGGTGTGGTGGAATGGTGCACGAGTCAACAAGGACCGAACATCTTGTTACACTAAACCAAGCATTTTAGCGCATAACCACATTAGAGGGTATGGGACCTCTCTTGACTTAGTACTTTGGCGTGTATTGCCTCGGGTCGCAGGAGGTCGCAGGAGGGATGGTGTTGGGAGCATTGTAGTGTCCGAAAGACTTCACCCGTGATGGGATTTGTTGTCTTTCGCTTGCAATGTAAGCGTATGGTGTTTCTACCCATACGAGCGGCTCGTGGTTGATACACAATATTGGAAAAAGTCTCAGAGGACTTAGCGTGTGCAGCATACCTTCGGAAGTGTGCTTTGTGGCTTAAAGGCGATGCAAGTGTGGGTACATTGGTACACCTGCAGGTTAAAACTATTCGAATAGCCTCGCCCTAGGTTATGGACACGCTTGGCAAGGTCTTTCAAGAGTTAGACTACAACCTTTTAAATTAAAACTTGATGGGTGGTACGAATCGTGATTCGTATATGTTGTGGTGACTATTGGGATAGTCACTTCAGTGGTTACTTGTATGTATCTTTATCATCGTTATTTCAACATTTAAAACAGATTTGCAAACTTGCTTTTAAAATGTATTACATTATTGCAAATAAAGTTGGCTTCATGCAAAATGAGACATATAACCTCCACCTAAATAAGTTTGCATGTAGTTCATGAATAGGTCTGCTATTCCACACGTCAGTCTTGCGGGTACAAAGACAATCTTTGTACTCGGATGCTATGCTTAATTGTTTTGTTGCAGAGGAAGAAGGTGAGCCTGTGGGGCCTCACTTTTGTGAGCTATGTTGTGGTAGCTTGCGGGGCGACTAGCTTGGCGGCCCGGTCGGTTGCCTTGTGGGTGTGTGGCTAACCGGTCGACTTTTGTTCTAGCCATCTTATGGCGCTTTTGCTTCCGCTGTCATTCTTGTATATTGTTCTATTTGGCCGGTCGGCTCTCTTTTGTAATAACTTTACTTTATGTATGTCGTTGTCAAACTTAGTGATGTATGTGTATGGAAATGATGTGTAATTTTGTGATGATGTGCATATGCTGTAGTTCTGGGAAGCATATGCCCATCGAGGCTTAGAATGTTTAATTAGTAATGCTTGAACCAATTGGAGGTTAAGTGTTACTAGCTAAATATTCCGGGTCCTCACAACGGAGGTGACAAGGCTCTGCATCGCCCACGCCATGCTCTGGCACATACGCATGCGTGCGAGAGGAAGAGGATGACCAGTTACGGCTAGGGCCCACCAGTCAGTGAGAGGGTTAAAATGGCTCGGGTAAAAAAGAATAGAAGGGTTAGGTTAAGTCACAAAGCTGAGCCAAAACATCTCAGCCTTTAGATTAGAAACGAACGGCTCAGATTTAAAAGAGATGATCAGAGGTCCGATTGTTCAAAAGAATCTCAGCAGCCCGATCAAAAAGGAACGGCTTAGATTTAAGCGGAGGATGAGGAGGTTCGAATGTCCTCGCGAACGTGGACGGTTCGATTGGAAATCAACGGTCCACAACGTCTGCGCACCACTTGAGCGAGCCCGGTGCACTTAGTTGATTGGATCCGACCAAGTGGCCTGAGCCCGAGTTTGACTCGAACCCAACGGGTTTGACTAGGGTTTTGAATTTAAGGCTGAGACTTAGAGAGATTTTTAGGGATAGCAAACTAACTCCAAAAATTTGAAATTTTTACAGGAGCTTGCTAACCTAGATGTTGACCTTGCATAAAATTTTTAGAGGTTTTAATGTTGTATAGTTTCCTCCAAAAATTCTGCAAGGTGCTGAGCTAGGGTTTGACTTAGGGTCAAACTGGTTTGACCAACCTCTAAAATATTCAAATAATTTCTATAAATTGTGAAATGTTTCAGAGGGGTCACACATTAACCCTAGAACTTAGGAAAAATATTTCCAAAGGGTGATCATAAGGTTAGATAAGAAAAATTTTGAAGGGCCAAGATTTAGGTCAAAAGTGGCTTGTGATTTGTATTTCCATAATTCCTTTACAAGAATTTGTCAAAACATATATGGAACACAAGATGTAAGAAAAGTTTTTAATTTGTACACATTGTCTTACATTTGAAACACAAGCCAAAAATTAAGATGTTACAGTTGCGTTTCCCCCCTCGCTAGCTTTGGGCTCCCCTATGAGCCCAATTAAAAAGAATATGGGGGACGACGCTCGACTTTGCCTCCCCATTGCTAGCTTTGGGCTACCATGTGAGCCCTATCAAAAAAGAATGGGGGACCACACTCGGCTTCGCATCCCCTCGAATGTGCAGGATAACCCAGAAATAAACCATCAGAAATCCTAGACTCAATTTATCTAGATTTCTTGTCTTAAGAATGAAACACTTGGCTCCAAAGACTCAAAAGTGAGAAACCATGGTCTTTCTCCCAAATCAAAGCTCATATAATGTCTTGCTCAAAGTAGGTATCAAGAACACACGATTGGCAATATGACAGGTTGTAGCAATAGCTTCAACCCAATAACTCCTTGAAGTTTTGTACTCATCTAGCATCATCCTGACCGACCAATGTCCCATTCATTCTTTCCGCCATGCCATTTTTGTTGAGGGGGCGTCGGGGAAAGCAGAACTCATGCTCAATACCGCGCTCAACACAGAAAGAAGCAAAAGAAGCATTCTTGAACTTCGTACCACTGTCACTGTGAATCACTCTTAAAGCACCGGGGAGTTCAGAAGCCAAACGAAGAACAAGATCATGAAAATGATCAAAAGCTTCATCCTTCGAAGTAAGAAAGAACATCCAAGAGTATCTCGATAAATCATCGACTATGACAAGAATGTATCATTTTTCACCGACTGATCGAACCATAGAAGGATGAACAGTGTCCATATGCAACAACTCTCCTGGTTCGTCAGTCATGACCATATTCAATGAAGGGTGTGAGGTGGCAACTTGCTTGTCATGCCTACAGGGCGCACATACAGCATCTATGGCAGTTTTGAGTTCAGGGAAAATCTTTCATGATATCAAAGCTACTAACTCGGATCAGATGATCAAAACTAATGTGCCCCAAATGCCTATCGAACCCGGGAGTAAAGGATCTCGAATTCTCTATATTTCCCACACTAGTACGGGAACAGCTAGTATGCGCTATTAAACAAAAGATGATAACAAGTCCATATCTCGCTCTTTATTAATATTATCATAGTTTGTTACAAAAGGGCATAGAGCCAAAGGAAAGGTACAACGGAAAACGGTAAATTGTGTAGTAGGCCAAACAATTTGCCGTAGGCAATCGTTTGGGGACACAGCCTAGTTGTCAAAATCCTCACTAGCAACGTAGGCCCCCCTCCTCTGAACAACAATTTATTTAACCAAGGTGAGTACAAAATGTACTCCGCAAATTACACCCATAAAAAAAATTTAATTTATGCAGGTATATCAAAGAAAGGCTTATTTGACTGAATTTTGCTTAAAGCGACAATTTTTATTTTCAAATACATTTACTAAGTTCCAAAGCAGTTATACTATATCTAAAATTGAACTTGATTTTAATTATCATTTTGAGTGCACGATAAACCTCCATACACTACTGATGAAGGAAACCCCGAAACACAAGGCTAACTACCCAAATTTCCCAATTGGATAAACTATCCATAAAATCATTTCTGTTAAAACATTTTAAAAAGGAAGCCATAGTCTAATCCTTGAATGGCTTTGCTCAGCATTTCCCATGACCGTGGGTACAATTACTCAAATAGTTTTACACTCTCTAGAGGTGGTACTACTTTAACCACAAGAGATAATTAGGTTAATATGTTTGGCAAGACATGCTTCCATAGGCGTGTGACTAAGCGATTATCTCAAGGCTTTTACCATGCATTATCCCAACATAGTCATGCCCGCTAAGGTTTTGTTGCCGTAAGGTTTCACGCCAAACGGTAGCCCCCTCTTGTGCTATGTGCGTACTAAAAGTAGGTCTTCACAACACCCACATCTCTAAATGACACAACCATAGTGAAATATTGCAGTTTAGTTAGCCAGATCTATCCCAGATTTGTCATAGTATAGTTAACTAGCGGAGAGGTCGATAACTCATATTTTCCCACAAATTGGCTTCAAACAAGCGAATGCGAAACTCCTGAATCGAATAAAACTGATGTTGTTATTGAATTGACAAGGAACATACTAAGGACCACAGCTAGTGTAGTCTAAGCTTCTTCGACCATGATGTGATTCACTCGGCCCTTCAGGAACTGGTTCGGCTTCTTCGCAACTTGAATGTTGCTGGTGGCCGAAACTCCTGTCTTTGGCTTGGCTGGTACGGATGTTAGATGTCGTTTAGGACACTTCATTGGCAAAGTGCCCTGTCTCCTGATAGTGATAGCAAGTATGCCTGCAACAAATGAGGCATCCCTATGAACCTGGCCTCCTGAGGAAGGGGTACAGAAACCCTGATTAGCAAAACGAGGTGCTAAGACAGGTGTCCTTAAAGACGACGAAGAAGAGTAGAATCTGATGCGCTAGGTGGCTGGGAAGGAGCAATGCGGGGTCTTGGAAAACCTACATAGTTGACCTTCTGAGCTGCCATCCTCCTCTTGCAATTTTTCATTTCTTGATACTTGCCCTCTTGACGAATTGCTTTGTTCACCAGCTGCTAGAAGTTGATATAGTCCTAGGCAATCAACCGAACAGAAAGTTCATCGTAGATTCCCTCCATAAACTTTTCCCGCTTTGCTTCATCCGTGGTCACATCTTCTGGTGCATAGCATGGCAGTTGATTGAACTTATACAGGTACTCGTTGACGGAGCAGTTGGCTTGGCGCAAGGTGCGAAACTCTTTCTTCTTTAGGGTCGTCATGCCAGAGGGAATATGAGCTCAACGGAAGGTTTGCACAAACTCTTTCCACGTAAATGGCATGGGCATTAGAATGAGACAAACTGAAGGCATTAGAATGAGACAAACTGAAATTATCCCACCACCCTGAAACTAATCCCATAAGCTACGAATAGGACCGTCTCATGATCATTCCGTGTCCACGTACACGCGTACTGCACAAGCACCGACCAGGCGACCAGCGGCATCTAATTCACGCACCTATCACATACGTGTCAAGATTGAAGAACCAGATTCCGTGTTCCATTTGTAGCCCAGGAGGACAGGAAAGGAAACTTGAAGACCAGCTAGCAATGCTATGCTGGATAGCTCTGAAGATCAAGAGCAATCGATACGAGGGGATCTGCCCTTCGCGTGCTGTTCAGTTCAGATCAAACCATGCATGCCTATGTTCAGCTTCAGGTTACAGGCACAGCAATGGACATTGATTATTCAGAGAGCATATGATTCAATGCCTCACAGGTCGGCACCATGTTCATTAGTGTCTGGGCAGACACAGTCTATGAAGTCTAGTTCTTGTCCTCTTTGCAGTCAAGCAACCAGTCTATACGGGAGATGAAAAATTGCTAACACCACCACACATTGATTCAGATTTCAGAAACGTCCCCTAGATCCAAAATTCCAAATCATCCACAACAGTATCTTCCAAGTTCCAACATTACTCAAGTTCTAATTAGCACTTAGATGCAACAATACATTATACATACACGGCAGAAAGAGATCCTACAACACCTCACACCTTGGCACACTGATAAATCTAACAAAAAAAGACATTGTCAAGCGGTCTAAAAAAGACTGTGTCAAGCAAGATCAAGCGACAACCTGATCCATTTGTAGCAGTTTTCCGACCACAAGCCATCATGAAAGGTGGCGGCAGAGGACACGGCGAGCGCGAAGGCGAGAGCCTCAGTGGGTAAAGGTGTAGAAGACGGTGCCGATGTACACGGCGAGCGCGGTGGTGACGAGCCCCACGAGCCCCGCCGCGGCCTTAGCAGCGGCCCGGTTGCTGGCGCAGCCCAGCGTGCCGAGCCGGATCTGCACGACCATCACCATGGACACCATCAGGAACACGCACCCGACGACGGAGCCCACGGCGGAGGCGAGCATCCCGAGGCGGAGCACACGGGCGTCGATGTGGGCGTGTAGAGTGTCGTGGGGGTCCTTGGAGTTGATGAGGTTGAGCGCGAGCTTGAGCCCCTGCGCGACGAGGCTGGAGAAGAGGAAGGAGGAGAAGGCGACCACCTCGAGCACGAGCAGGGACCGCGCCACGTCGGGCCCGGCGTCGCAGGACGGGTCGCCGGCGAGGCTGCGGAGTTCGCCGGGGGTCGCCAGGGAGAGGCCCACGAAGACGGCCACCGTGAAGAGCGAGTTCACGTTCACCACCCCGTCCAGCGCCGTCACGTGCACGCTCGTCGTGTTCGCCGAAAGAGCCGCCGGTAGCTTCCACTCGTAACCCTGGTGGTGGCCGCCGCCTCCGCTGCCGTTGCTATGCTCCTCGGATCTGGGATAAAAACAAGGAAAAATCAGATGATCACGGCAGGGAGATCAGAGATGCAGGTTTCTTTCAAGGAATTAAGTTCTTGATCGACGCGTAGTTTTGGTATTTGACTTGATGATCGGTGCTCACATTTAGATTATACATTGTCGATGTTTTGTGTGGGATTTGGAGAAGAGAATCGAGAAGAAGCAACATAAAGTGACTTACTCATCCATGGGTGGTGGAGAGGAGATTGGATTTGAGGCTAGCTGTTCTTGAGAGGTTGATGTTGCCGATCGAGTTGCTTTGCAGGATGGGAAACTGGGGATGAAAAGAGAGTTTGGGGAAGTAAGACTGGGGCAGTCCGAAAGTTGGAGTGCGAGCAACTGGTGAAGAGAATCAAGTATAGCTTTTTCTTTAAGACCTCTTTCTTTTCTCTTTTTATTCAATATTTCAAACTAGTTACGATTTAGTTATATTACACTTAATAGTATAAGTAGTAGAATGTCACGTACCAAAAGAATAATAGGTGTGGGCCTCTTATGATAGTGAAACATGTAAGAGTTTTGTTGTAGTAAATCAAGTAGTTGTAGGTCTATCTTGTCGTAGAGTCAGGTCTTGAGACCGAGTAGTGTAAGACTATATAGCCAAGACCGATGTACTGGAAAGGCATCAATGAAATGAGATATTATCAAGTTATCCCCAAACCTATCTCTCCTTCCACCTCTTCTTCCTGTGTTCTTCTTCCTCCCCAAATCTTCTGATTTCTTCTTCTATCTCTTGATTATCCGATGTATTCACTGAAACATGTCAAAGATCGTGATAATAGGACATCAGAGCCCTCGATTCGAGTAGAGCTGAAGTAGGCGATCACGCTGTGTGAGAGGGTATTGGCCCAACTGGAGAGCCTCAAGTCTTCTCCAGCGGTAGGTAGTCTCCAGCGAGTTGCTCGATGTCGACAGAGGCGCCATCACCACCACGCTCAACACCGACCATAGCGCTATCACCACAAGCCTCAACACTGCCATGCCCACTGAGTGTTCGATGCCGGGCCTCGAACCCAACACTAGCGACGGCCATGACGCGGCCACATGCCTTACGATGAGGTCTGCGTCCATGATCATCTCCGCGCCAGCAAGCCTCACGACGGTCTCTGCGCGAAGGCCATCAGCACCAATGAAGCTTGAGACTGTGGTGCATGCCAAGTGTTCGATGGAATGCCACAGTGAGTATGATGTCAAGCTGTTGCCGCTAGTAGCCGTTTCGACGTTCGCTCATGTCCAAGTATGGCTCCCTCAGGCTGTCAAGCCAAACCTTTCCACCAATGGCATGCTTGGCGCTATTTCCGGGGACCTCGCCATGACGACGCTTGTGACCAACAGCCGCCACTGCTTGGTGTATTGTCTTCGGGATCGAGCCACCCGACCGCCTCCACGACCGCGAGGAGAGACGCCTACAACATCATGTATTCCACCCATACCACTACAGCCTCCGGATCCGGCAGGGCCAACCCAAGAGCCACCTCC